>CM024653.1:32437390-32819680 GCA_014182695.1 Eucalyptus albens
GATCTTCAGCTCCTCAACTGTCGTATCCACGACAGTTGCTAAGTAACCTTGGCAACACCCGTCTAATAAACGAGTTGCCTCAAATGACAAGATTAAGGAAATCAAGAGTCCTCCTCGACTCCCAATAAACTTGAAACTTTCACCCCCTAACGGATTAATTTGAATCACTTTACAATAACAGTCCATCTTAGCTCGTTATTTGGTGAGTCAGTTCATACCAATTATTACATCAAAATCATACATGGCTAGGACTATCAAATCTATCACCCCTCCTCACTCACCAATCGCTAACTTGCAACTAAGACAACTCACTGTAGCTAACACCTTATCCTTTAATGGTGTAGATATGCTAACCACTCACTCCAACAACTCATGAATCAATCCTACTAGCTTAACAAATTGCTTAGCTATAAACAAATGAGTTGCACTAGGGTCAAATAAAGCATAAGGTAGCGTGGTCATTCAGCGAAATAGTACTTGTAATCACATCAGGCGAGTCCTCAGTCTGTCCTATAGTAATAGCATGTGTCCTTCCTTGAGCTGGAGGTCTAATCAGTCCACCCTACTGTGCATTCGGGGTGTGTATCCTTAATTTTGACCCATTAGTGGCGGTAGCGGCAACTCTGGTCCCATTTGTCTCCTAGGATAATTCTTGGCCATGTGACCCTGCCAGCCACACTCAAAACAAGCACTTGGTCTAGAATGACACGGGGTTGATCCATGTCATCTTCCACTTAAAGGACATGCACCATTCAGTCTTTGCATTGACTTTCCTATTCCATCCTTCCTATTGAAGCGAAATAGGGTACCTTCCTCTAGTAATTGGCCTCTTCCCAAACCGATTTCCATCTTTGTTAGAACCAAACCGCGACCCAAATGTAGTGGCTTGTTCATTCTGGTCTCTCTCTATTAACTCACCCGTTCATACAAGTCATTATAGTCCTTCAAATTGAACCACACCAGCGGACTTCTCAACTCTTGTCTAAGCCCATCTTTGAACCTTCTACTTAATCCACTGGATCCTTGATTAGTTTAGGGGTGTACTGTGATAGTTTAACGAACTTTGTTTCACCGTCATTATACCTTGGCGAAGGCGCTGGAATTTTGTCATATTCAGTTCTTTGGCACTCTTAGAGAAGTACTTGTTGTTGAAGACCTTGACAAATGCGTTCCACTCTAGAACCACACATTCAGGGAACACTATCTCTATGGTGGCCCTCCACCAAGTGCTTGCAATTCCCTGTAGTTGATAGGCTGCAAGGATGACCTTCTCTACCTTGGTGCACATCAGCAATGCAAAGGCCTTCTCCAATCCCTAGTCCATAGGGCTATAGCCTTAGGATCTCCTATGCCAACAAAATTTGGCGAGTTCAACTTCAGAAATTGCTCCACTAGATTATGCATCGGCCTCATAGCGACCACGTTTCCAGGTGGAACCTCAGCAGGTGTGGCAGCAAATGCGACAGTGGCGGCAACAATAGCAGCATTGGCGGGAGTAGTAGCGGCAGCTATAGCCGTGACATCCTGGATTTTCAGTCCTAATTTCAAATGAATAAATCGAGCCTTTTATCAACATGCCTATAGTGCTATTCTCAGAGCTGATTACTCATGATATAAGTAAACTATTTGGAGAAGTCATTAAGGGATTTTAATGCAATAGACTTGAGGATTCAACTAGAAATTGACTACTCGCCGTGCTCATCTGTAGAGATCATTACAATATAGTAAAGATCGATTATAGATCATAGATAGGTCAGTTTGACTGAGATGTATGGCTAAACGTGGGTGATTTCACCAAATTGAAAAAATTCTCGTCGATTGGCACTTGATTGATTTTTTTGTTATTTCGGTACCCTGCATCCGTATTTGAAATCTCGAGATTTTTACGAACAACTGAAAGTCCCAATGTGTCGAGGAGGACCATTGTGGCTTGAAGAAAATCGACCATGAGTCATTTGCACTAAAAATTTCTGAATGCTACCCCGTAATCTAGGTCACGCTAAAATCACACTAGATTGAAATTAACCATGAATTTGAATCCGATTTTAGAAATTGAAAGTTCTGTCATGTCACAAATCATTTTAGGAATGTTGAATCATCTTCCAAAGATTTTTCTGCAAACCGAGATTTTTGGTGAAAAGTTGAGATATGGTTGTTTTTGACCAAGAAATTCAGAGGATCATTTTTTATTACGAAATTGGGATGCAAGTGGGTTTTATTGGGGAGGAAAAATGCCAATTTGATCAAGGGTGTGATAGTTAAATTTATAGAGGCCAAATTGAGTTGAATCAAGTGAGGATTGAATCCAATTTGGGGAAAATTCAATCAAAAT
Organism: Eucalyptus albens; assembly: GCA_014182695.1. NCBI lineage: Eukaryota > Viridiplantae > Streptophyta > Magnoliopsida > Myrtales > Myrtaceae > Eucalyptus > Eucalyptus albens. The sequence goes on from CM024653.1 coordinate 32,439,723, forward strand.
TCATAGCTCCCCCATGGACACCACTTTTGAACCATTTCAAGAGCTTCCTAGACAAGCTTGGTAGCTGGAAATTGCTGAGGAAACCAGATGGATGTGGTGTGTGACATCCTGAATTTTAGGCTTTGTTTTCAATTAAATAAGTCGGGCTTTTCGTCAATGCTCCTATAGCCTTTTTCTCTGAGTTGGCCACTCACGAGATAACTAGCCTATCAGGTGAAGCCATTAAGGAATATAAATGTAATAGACTTGAGAATTCAACCAGAAATTGATTGCTCGACCGTGTTAATCTGCAAGGACCCTTACAACATAGTTAAAAATCAACCAGAGACCGGAGATAGGTCGGTTCGACTGAGTCATGTGATTAAGTTTGAGTGATTTCACCTAATTGCAAAATTCTCATCGAATGGCACTAAACCGATTTTTTGTCGTTTTGGTACCCTATGTCTATATTTGAAATCTCAAGATTTTCACAACAATCAAGAGTCGCTAATGTGTTGAAGATGTATATGTGGTTTGAAAATAATCAACCACGGGTCAATTGTACTAAAAATTCCTAAAAACTACCCGGTAGGTTAAGTCACGCTAAAATCACGTTAGATTGAAATTAACCGCTAATTTGAGCCCGATTTCAGAAATTGAAAGTTCTTTCATGTCACAATTCATTTTAGGAACATCAACTCATTTTCCAAAGATTTTTCGATGATTTCAGGATTTTTACGGAAAATCGCTTCGGACGATTCGAAAAATAACGGAAATTTAGACGGGCCAAATTGAATGGATTTTTTGCCTCTTTAGTGAGCTACTTGGCAGAAGGGAATTGTAGAAATCATGTAGGCCTTTTCTTCAAAAAAATTGGACATCGAATTGGGGAAATCGGAGAAGAAATTGAAGCTTATTTTGTGAAATTCGGAACCTTGGATGGGGCTGGAATTTTGGCTTCAATTTGGTTTAATTGGTGGATTAATTTTGCAAGAAAGTATTAGGGGATCAAGTAGATGAGCATGGAGACTTTAGGGGACAAGGTATTAATGAAATTGGATATTTCCCTTTGACTTTTAAGGCAATGTTCCCTTCCCTCTTGCATCGCCGACCTTAGCCAATCTCCACAGCTGCTTTTTTCCACTTTCGTGTCCTTGGTCTTCTTCACAAATCCACCGAAGCTAGCCACCCCTGCTTTTCTTCCATTCTTTCCTTCAAAGACTGAAGCTGCCACACGTCTGCAGCATCTGATGCCTGCGCAGCCCACAAGCTCCCACCCAGCAGAGACAAAACTCTGCAGCTCCACTTTCATTTTTGTTGCTGCCACTCACCTGTTCTCTCTCATCTTCCCCGCTTGACCACCCCCACGCCAAAAACCAGCGTCTGCCCATTGACCCCCACGATCTTCCCCACTTCCTTTCTCTATTCCGTTGACCGCAACACTCCAATTTCCTCGCATCTCCCTCTCACCAAACAACCCAGCAAAGACCACCGACCCTCCATCCCTCTTCATGTGCCAGCTCCTTTCTTTCTCCTTGGTCGGCTACCAGGCCCACCACCGCGCATCCTCCATCTTTCCCAGCAACGAAGACTGAAGCTGCTGCTCAATTTCTTCAGCCCATCTTCAGTTGGATTCACACCTGTAGCTACCCCATTTGAAGCCCATCAAATTCAGCCCATGTGAATTTCAGCCGCATGCCCATTCGAAGCCCATCTTCACTGCAGCGTTTCTGCTCAATAGCTTCTTCTCAATTGGCCCAGCAGCAGCCTTTGCTGCTTCTTTACTCAAGCCCAGTAGCCCACTTTCAGTCCAGTCCAGCAAGTTTCGCAAGCCCGGTCTGCAATTTCAGCTTTTGGTCCAGCCCACTTGAGGCTCACGAAGCAAGCCTAGCCGCAACCCAAGCCCAAGACCAAGCCCAGCAATTGTTGTGGACTTGCAAGGCCGTTTTGGCCCAACCCAAGTGTCTGTTGACGCTCCAAAAGTTTGGATTTCGGCCGCCGTTGCGGTGAACCGGTTTTCGCATTAAATTGGTGAGTTTATGCACTAAACTCTTCTTAGTAGGCTAATGACGTTTAAGGGGTGTTTATTTAATTTAATTAGAAATTAAGTGGTTAGTTAGATTAGCTTAGTGATTAATTTTTTGCTGATTGTATTATATAATTTTCATAGCATTACTCTTGGAAGAAACCTCTTAATATATTCTGAAGTTGAAAAAAATACTCCATGATATCTTATGAGCTTGATATATGCTAGAGTTGTTCACATTTCAAGTAATAACCGTGTAAAAGGAACTTTAATGTGCTCAGCAAAAGATTCAAACAACTGAAAGAGCCCATGTGAACAATTCTTGAAGAACAGGGAGTCCGTGAAGACTTGGAGGGAATTCAATGCTAGATTTCATACTACTCCTGAATGCAGTATATATTGCAATAGTATGACTGTCGGATGTATACCGCAAATGCGAAGTACAGGAAATTTTAATATTACCGGATACACTGAAGAACATTCAGAATAGAGCTGGACCATGACCATATTCTGCGCTCTGAACAACCTGAATAAGTTTTATAAGAAACTGCATTCACATATTGCAGAATTGTTTTACAGTTCTCTTATAGAAATAGTCTTACACCAACTGATGATATCCAAGTTTAAACTATATTTACTTGCTCGCTTATACTCATATTTTTAAGACTTAACTGTTGCGAGCAATCCTTACACAAATCTATTCAAATCAATTATTTTATTATCTACATGGAAGATTTTGTCACCATAAAACGGGAGAAATTATTGAGAAATCCTACTAATATATTTTGAAATCAACAAAAGAATCCATGATATCTTACAAGCTTGATATATACAATAGTTTTATATAAATATATATTTATATAATATCCGTTTAAATATAAATTTATATATATATATTTCAGTTAATATTCGTTTAAAAGAAACTTTCATATGTTAAGTGAAAATATTCAAACAGCCGAAAGAAACTCTTTCATATAGACGAGTCCAAATGATATTTTCTCGTTTCTTTAATGACCTAAATGCATATTGCTTGATTATTTACTTATTAATTATTCGAAAAGGGACAAATTAAATGTTTGGTTTCTCTCAATGATTTTGCTCGTTTTGTGTTTTGGGGCCCTTTGTCATCTAATATAGAAGACGCAGAACAACATATTTTTCTGAAGTCATGTTTTGTTTGTGCCTGCAATGAGAATGCATCTTGTCAAAGCTGTCAAGGACAAGGCAACTATGTTCAGCAATGTAGTGGATACACCAAGAATAGGAGGACTCAAAGAAGTTGGGGACTTGATCCTGCTATTTTTTCTTCCAAGGTGTCAAATCTTTCATTGTAAAGTTTGCGTGAGGGTTGTCAAGTTCATTGGGTCATCTCTTTCTCTTTTTCTCTCGATGCCTTTCCACTCGTTATGACTTGTTTGTCACTATGAGTGCAAGTTTTATTGGTGCTGAGATCTTTTGTTGTAAAGTTCTGTTTGGTTAAAAGTCAATATGAATCTTACCTTACCAAAAAGAAAAAAAAAAATGTCTGGTTATTCAGTAACTTTCCTCCTCCTAATGGGCGGATAATATATTTCTCTATTTAGCTCTTTATTTCCCTTTCTTAGTCAACGGTGGCCTTAACTTAGCCTGTTGCCTTCTCTTGGTGTGAGATAATTGTAGTCAAGAGGCCCCGTCATTCCTACTAATGACAGTGGCCTTCATGCTAGCATTACTCTTAATATTGTGTTTTGGCCCCCCTGCGTTTCCTCCCTTTTCAACAGTTATCAGGTGAATTTAACATCTAAAACATGAATATCTCTACTTGAAATCTCCATAGGTTTAGATCACAAGAGATTAGCATAGCACCTGAATATCTTTATCCCGCGATGCTCTGCTACATTCACTCAAACAACTCCCCAAATACTTTGACAACCAAAATAATCTAAGATATTTCAACATTAGTTTGTATATTGTCCAACATCTGCCCATAAAACACAAAACAAGCCCCATATATTGGTTAAGGGCAGACTTTTTGGCTTATATATAAGTTGGTCTGAACTCGAGCAGTTTGCACTCAATTGATGGTACTAAAATGGATGCTCCTATGGTTTTTGAGTTGAAAATCTCTTAATATCCTAACCACTTGTGCCAACCCTGGAGCATTTTTTTTAGTAGTATCCTAAATTAATGTATCTCACTGCTCTTAAAAAGAGAATGTGGTTTCGGTTCAACGTAAATACAATTTTTGTATACATGAGTCATTCGTTCCCTATTTATTATCTACAATCTAGTTGAAAGTGCCATTATCATAATTGCATCATTTTAAGTTCCATATTTTCAAAAAGAGACATGTTATTTTGACTACCAAACGAAATATATTTTGAAGATCACACAAAACTTTGTTTAAGGGGTGATAACATTGCAAGTACCTGATATTTTTGTCCATTTTATAATCGTGTACCTGAACCTTTTTTTTTTTTTTTTCAATCAAGTACATCAACAATTCAAATGTGGGTCAAGCAGCACACTTTTTTTTTTTTTTTTTTTTTCAAGATTATAAGTTGCATGAGCTCACTTATTACATGATAAACTACCTATATCAAAGACATCGAACTTTCCTAAAAATCATAGATCGTTGTTGAATTGTTGCCATGAGAATCAATTGTCCGATCTCCAATTATTTATTAATTTTCCATACCTTCTTTTATGAAGTTTTAGCTCCTCCAAGGAGAGTCGGTCGACCGGCACCTCCCATCAGCCTTTGATTGGACATTTCTCTACCTCCCGTCGAAGTTCAACCCCATCTTTTGTTGCAGCTCTCATTTTCTTCTTCAATTCTCAGTTCTATTGGGAGGGCTCGCGTAGCTTGGCCCTTTGTTCATATTGGGATTGTCCAACAGCATGAGAAGCCGTTGTGCCAGATAATCGACCCGGTCGGGAATCGATTGATCGCGAATGAGGCCAGGAGATGAGGCCTTGTTGCCTGGGCTAAAGAATACCATCAAAGACTCCAACGTACATTGTGAATAGACATCAGAGGCCCTTCTCAAATCACGAGAGTGATTTTTCGAAGCAGCCTTCTTCTGAATCATATTGTCCATCTTCGTAATATATTTGAGATCGTATTGCATTACTCTCACACTCAAACATAATTGAGTGGGGATTAGCCACAATTTACAGGGCCGTGACACCAATCAAATTTGCCCACATCACGTTTTGCGTTTGGTCAATTCAATTCGTTTTTATACATAGCATATTCTGGACGGGGAATCCTAAGATGTCATAGTTTCCTACCTATAGATAAACAGTCAATCTTTTATCTTGCTCAGTTTGTATTTCTTCGCCAATTACAACCATGCAATACCAGAGAGTTAAATTACATTTTTTCCTTGAATTTGTTGATACTTATTTCAGTATTGAATTGATTTATTTTTTCTCTAGGTTAATACCACAAAAAAATCAAACTATGACACAAATAATCCAAACTTGTTTTTGTGTCACTAAGACCTCTAAACTTGTCCCTTGAGACATAAATATCCCAAACTTTTGTTTTTGTCATAAATAGAGCTTATACCGGTATAATAAATATACCCAAGATGAAACTAAAATACATGGTATATATACGCACTTATAAATTTTGGTCTTTTCATGACATAAAAAGAAGTTGGGGGTATTTGTGTCTTAGTGAAAAAGTTTATGATTTTTGGTGATAAAAAAGTATAGGGTATTTGTGTCATGGTTGACATAATGTTAGAGGTTTTTTTTTTGGTATTTGCCCTTTTCCTTTTTCAGCCTTTTGTTCTTTTGTGTGTACTCAAGAGGTAATTGGAAGATCGCATTCATTGTGAAGATATTACATTTTGTTTTTAATTATAACTCGTTGACACCCAAATTTTGATGACCCACAATCATTCATTGCATAAAAAATTAGGAGTGGTCTCGACCCTTAACAAAAATTATTGATTTGTATTTGCATATTAGGAGCATTATAATAAATAAGCCCGCGTGAATTGCATTCCAATAAACTGGTGCCAATGGGTTTAAGCATGGAGTTCCTAATATTTGAATTTTCAAGGTTAAGCCCATTTGATAGGGAAGTTCGGCCTAACCCATTCATTTCCTCTGTTTGATTGAATATCATATATGCATATATGTGATGTTCTGAATTCGGGAGGTGAGTGGTCTACAGCAAATAGTCTCCGCAAAGTATGAATTTGGAAAGGACTCTACCATGAATTAAACAGAAAACATGCGGTCCTCAAGGAAGATATTCTGCCCACTTAATTGCGGTCACAAGGGGACAGGGTCAAGAGCCATAAATTGAGGAAGGCAAAGTTCGGTGGGGCACGAGAGCGAGAAAACCCACGTCCAACATAAGGAACGCTATAACGAGACTCAAAAAAGCCAAATGGAACGAGGAAGAAAATTATCTAAAAAGTCTAACTTATTGCATTTTTACAAATTTAGTTCTAAACCACTCAATTTTGCCAATTAAGTGCTAACTCTTTTCACAATTTGCCAATGAGTCAATCCAACCAATTTTGGCAAGAAATCACTGACGTGGATGCTAGTTGTCCTAATGGCATTATTGGCATTGATGTAAACAATTTTTAATAATATTTTAATATTTTTTGAAATTTTTTATTAACTTTTTGAGTAATTTTCTTTTCTTTTTCTTTTTTTGGTTCAAAGAATTGACGGGACCACCAACCACTGGCTAAGGGACGAAGACCTTCGCCAACCACTGACTGAGGGCCGGCAACCCTTACCAACCATGGATGAGGAGTTGTGGCCCTTACTTGCCCTTGCTGTGGTTGACGGGGGCCCCTATCCCCTTGCTTCACTAAATCTAGCAAGAGCGTTATGTGGCCTTGCCAGCCACAATGAGGGCTCATGAGCCCTTATTAGATCCGACAAGGGCTTTGGGCCCTCCCCCAGGGATTGATAGGGGTCGTTGGCTCTTACCCAATGGCAAGGAGTTCATTGGCCCTGGGCCAGTGGCTAATAGCACTGCCGATCCTTTGAACCAAAAAAACAAAAAAGAAGAGAAAATAAAAAATAAAAATAAATAAAAAATTAAAATATATATATTTAAAAAATTACTAAAATTTGTCTACGTTAGTGGCAATCTTGCCACATGAGATGGTTGGTATTAACTATACTGTCATGTTAGCGATTTCTAGTCAATATTGGTCAAATGGAATTAATTGGCAAAAAATTGAAAATGTTTACGATTCAATTGGTAATGTTAAAGGATTTAGAATCTGAATTGACAAAAACGCAATAAGTTTAGGCATTCTTAGACAATTTTCCTGGATCGTTGAGGAGGATTCTCGACAAAGGGAAAGACTGACGGGAGGTTTAAGAAAAGGAAAAGGCGAAATTTGGTGCATTTGTGTTGAGGTGGATAAAGAAACAAATCAATGGGATTTTCCCATTAGTTGAACGAAATATTAAACAATATAAATGTGGTTTGATTCGGTGCATAAAAGAGGCGAGCGCGTTCGGCAAAAGAAAGGAATCTGGGCAGAGAATATTGAGCATATCTTCAGCGATGAAATTTAACCATATGTAGACAAGACTCAAACCATTACATAGGACAAATTCATCCACGTCTCGAATTCTGGGGGAGGTAACAAAAACACATATCCAAAGAGAATGCACACGGTTAAGAAAAGCAGAAATTCACTTAACCACTGGAGAAGCTCGATACACACCTGCCGAAAACTCCAAGTTCTGGCGAGCTACCGACACGCCCACGGCGACTCCGCCTTCTCTAGACGCCTTCACATGCACATCTGGTGTCCCTTCGACAAACACCTTAGCTGCAATTAAAGCATTATTGCATATAAAAAGCGAATACATGTCTAGGCAAATCCCTCCTAAGTGCTTTGATAAAGCAACTAGTTGATATAACTTTCGCACAAAATAACCCAGGTCGGACAAGTATATATTCTACACACGGACAGAGCATTTCAATTGTGTTTCTTGTACGTTCAAATCACATCTACAGTGATTTAATGATACATGAATGTCACGGGCAATATTTCCTCTCAAGTGGTGCTCACGAGGGAAGATCGTCGCCGTAGACATGGACATCGCGGTAGCTGAAGCTGTCACCGTTGCCGTTGGTTTCCACACCAACCCAATCAATGAAAGTGAAAAGGAACTCTCTAAAGCTAACGTTTCCTTTCCTACGCCAATCCATCTCATCTGCACTCATTGAAAAAATGGACCAATGTCAACTATAATCTGGGAAATAAACCGCATCGCAATATTTGCATTATAGCTAGGGTTTTGTGGTTTGTACTAAATCGTTTCCCCGTAACGTGGCGAGGAGATTTCTCCCTCGGTGAGGTGTCGTTCAGTGCTTTAATGACGTCTTTCTTCTTCAACTTTCCATCGCCATCTTTGTCCAGAAATAAGAAGGCTTCAATGATCGTATCAAAAGTTGCTTGTATTGAAGGTGAACCTACTTTTTCCGTCTGAAAAATCATGTCATAGTTAATAATACAATATTAAAATGGTTTGTTGCTAATTTTTGGCCTTCCAAGTAGATTAGATTAGAGATATAAATACCTCATTAGTTGATGAAGATTCTTTCAAGAGATAGATGAGGCATAAAAGAACGATAAATTCTTTGAATCTTATTTCTTGGTTCTCATCAATGTCACAAGAATGAAACAAGTCCTCCATATCCTTTTCGGAGAGATGAAGCTGCACTTCATCCAAACATTTCTTTAATTCCTCTTTATCGATTTTCCCGTTTGAGTTCTCATCTGGAATGAAAAGAAGAAATGAGGGAGTAGGTTGCAATATTTATTGCCTTCATATCTAATAATAGTATTGCAATATAATTTATATCTTTAAAGGTGAGATAATATTGCAATATATACTAATTACTCAAATTTATTAGTATATATTATATACTTATAAATACAACAAAATATTAATTATATAGTTCATAGCAAGTATAAAATTCAACTTATTTCAAAATCTAATAGCTCTAACTTTAGATTATGGCGTCATCATTCACTATCTCAATGATGACCCTGAAATATTCATCATAATCTAACTGTAAGTAAATTTCTTAAGACAAGTTGATAATCTACAGCATGGATTTGATTACTTTTACCAAATAAGATTAAGAGAAAAAAAAAAAGAACATAATGAGCTCAATTTTGGGTTTCTTAGCAAACCCACAAAGATTAAGAAACAAAATACATATTGTTTTAATTGATAATTTAGATAACACTACTAATTTTGAATGCAAATATGCATCACTTGTGCATTTACTCTAGTAATAACAAAAGAACATACGGGGCAATGGATAATATTGTTAAACTCACCGTATTGATGGTAAACGGCCTTAATATTCTTCAATCCCTCTTTGAATTGAGGAAACTTCATGATGATGCTATCGATTTTTTGGAACTCGTTAAGCCTTGATGATGATGTGTTCTTCACTTCGAGCACCTTCTTTTCAAGCTTCGAGTCCAATCGCTTGTACCTAATTTGTGAAGTACGATGGCAAAGTATGTTTCCCACTTTGTTGGATAAAGATTTGAAGGAAGGACAAGGGCATGATGTGCCTGTTACAAAAGTGACTAGTGAGATGTTGATAAGACCCACATCCCATTTAGTAAGAAATATTTATACAAGGTTAATGATGAATATAGTAAGACTGTTTAACGAAATTGCTAGCATATGTATTTATATAAGTGAGGTAATGCTGTCATGTGGTTACATCCTATGATATGACCACGCGAGTTTTGCATACTGTTAACGAAAATTTTTATGACATTTGACAAATGATGGCAATCAATTTTTGAAAATTATGATTGATTAAATATATTGTTTTTATGCTTAATGCTAAAGACCCAGAATTTGACTTTATTTATTTAGACAAGACCAAAATGTTGTACCGCCGGCCATGCTACTTAGGACGGCCGGCAATGATTGGATGTTACGTTAGTAATTTTTGGCAAAAATTAATCAAAATGACTATATTAAAAGTTCACATAAATATTTATAACTAAATTATTGAAGTTGGAAATTCTAGAATTGATTTGACATTCAAATAATAAATTTAGAATCAATTGGGTAATTTTTTCTTGTCGTTTTTTTGCCGATCTCTTATATATAATAAATTGAATTAGGAAACGGGTAAGCTGAAAGGTCACCAACGCTGTTTTGGATCGTGGATAACACTTTAAGAACAAGAAAATGGTGTCATGACAAATTTCTTATCTATCGAGGGACAAGTGACATGTAGATTGTTTGTTCGTGGGTGAGTTGACGTGCGAATTTATGAATTTGTACGTTTTTTTCTGTTGAGGTGGACGAGATTATATGAATTGAGTGTCGTTATATATATGAGGGTGTTAAAAGGCTACAAAAATAGGTGTCGTGTTTTTTAAAGAAAAAAAAAAGCAAGATGTAAAAAATTCTTATACGACTTCTAGCGACCAATGAACCATTTTTTTTCATCTCTCGAAGGTCACCTAAATTACTTCCACCCACCAATTATGGCTCAGTCGGTCGCCAAAAGCACTTCTGGTAGCTAGAAGTGGGGGCCAGAACCGCCTTCGGGGGAATATTAGCGACTACATTTACGACTTTTTCAACTTAGAACTTAGAAAGTTCTTAAACTGTTAGAGCTGCAATCAAGGCTGTAAAATTCGGTGATATTTCTTTTGGGAGGGAGAAGAAAAAATATCTCCCTAACCGAGGGATCAAGGCACGTGGATATTGATATATTAATATAATGAATGCAATCCTGTCAACTTAGTAAGGTCATATGGTGGGTGGGGCAGCCCTCGATAGAGCTTTTTGGCTCCTTTGTTATGGTGAGGTACAACCTAAGTCATTAGCAAGGATTCATGACACACTTCGGTTTTAGGTTTTAGGCCGCTGGTCGTTAGAAGTGGGAGCCAGAACCACCTTTCAGGGTATATTTGCGACCACAGATACAACTTTTGCGACCAAATACTCTGGTCGCAACATATAAACCTTTAGCTACCAAATAATTTGTGTGGTCGCCAGAACATTTGTCGACCAATTTTTGGTCCCCAAAAGTCCTGGTTTCTAGCAACCCATTTTTTGGTCGCAATGCAGCGATATTTTCTAGTTTATGAATTGATCTTTATTCTTCTAATAACAATCAATCTGAACAAAAAAGCACTTATCTGTAGCATGACATTTAATGTCATTTCTTAGAAGATTGTTAATACTTAGCGACATGAAGACTTTATGGATCGGGAAAAAAATTCCATGTTTAATTAAATAACAATTAACGTGAAGATACCTAACTTATCTGTTTGTTATCCAAAAAATGAATTATTTAAAAAAAATTTCTAAAAATGATTTCTTGTATCACTTAAGCTAATTAGTCAATAGAAAATAGGTTTAATATCCTAAAAAACCCTAAATTGATACACATGTAATAAATTTATCAAAAACTAATTTTTTTATCATGAAAAATCACAAACTGGTACATCTATGATAAATTTATTCCGACTGATTATAAAAAAATCATAAATTAGTACACTTGTGATAAATTTACCAAAAATTAATTTATTTGACTACTAAAAACCCCAAATTGATATATTTGTGACAAATATATCCTCCATTAAATTAGATTAATATCACAAAAATCACAAAAATTATATAACTATAACAAATGGAGAATGAAATCCCAAGTTGGTATAACAATTCTACATATATAACATTAAACAAGAACGAATTTAAACATTTAAAATAAAAGAAATTCTACCTAGCGAAAGGAATTAAGGATTACCTGTTTGATCTTTCATTTTGATTGTCTGTATTGGAGAAAGGAGATGGTTCTTCCGAGAGTTAAAGAAGGAAGGAAAGAGCAATGTTTCGCAGGTGACAAGAACATCGCATACAGAAGAGAACGAAAAATGAACCACCAAGAAGAATTATAAGAGATGCTAAAGTAGCTTTAAATGTAAGCATATGTATAAATATTCCTTTCTTTTTGTTTTTATTCTTTATTTTGTTTGACAAGAGACATTCCTTTCTTCACCAGCGACTAATCAAAAAAATCTTCTTGAAGCATGTTGTCAAAAAATAATAAGATAAACTAGGGAGAAAACTATATTAGCAAAGAAAAGTTCACTAAAATCTTCAATTTTTTTTTTTGTGAAGAGAATGTAATTGAGCAATAAACATTTTCCGACATAATATTCATCCAGTGTATATTGGTAGACCAAGAATTTTAAAGACAGTTCTGAAATTTTTTATGCTTAATCGACATTTAAAAAATTGCAACTTAGGCTGCGGACCCACTATGAACCTCATAAGTCTGCCAGTGGAGTCAACAATATATGAACTTGCTTTAAATGACCGGAAATTGCCTTCGTTGAATTGCACTTCCGATAACTTTGCGACTTCTCGCAAACGTTTATAACTTGCACAAATCCAGAGGGTTAAAACTCGGTTCGCCCTAAGTAGATTGAAAGGATAAGGGCTCGACGGTGTGACATAAAGGAAAATTTGAGAAAATCTACTCCATGTTGGGCTATTTTGGGAATTTGGGTAATGCAAATTGGCCGACAAAACTGTCCTTTTGATTAATTAAGGTTGTTGGAATTGTGAATCACTTTTCTGAGATTCGATTTAATTTGGGTGGGTAGATTACAAGTGCTTGTCAATTATCCACCTCGTAAATATGCTTTGTCAAGAGAATAATTTTTGCAATACGCCGTCTGCTTCCTAGGCCATGTTATCCAGGACTAACCGTGGAGTGTTGCAGAATCTGCCTGGCTAGTTACATAAGTCTACTAGGGTTTTCTGTGGACATATGTTTATGTAAATTCACAATCAATTAAATTGTCATGCTTGATTTATCAATCTGAACCCACCATAACACTAATAATTACGAAACTGGCTCCTCCTCATTAATGAGGTCAACTAAATTTTGTTTTTAACATATTCTCAAATCTCATGTAGTTTTTGCTTTACAAATGTCTAAATCCGATATATATGCTTGACTTTGTTAATTAATGATCTTGGGACTTTTAATTGCCGAATGCTAAAGAATCCAAAAAGCTTTCAAAATCCCCACACACGCAAAAGCCAAAAATAGAAAAACCTCAAAACAAGCATGAAAATGTTCTTTCACATGCGAATACAGTGAAATGGAGCTAAAGGATAGTAGGAGGGTCAAGATTATCATTTAAGCAATTAATTACTGAGGCTGTTCAATCAGTAATAAACAACCATTGGTGTGTAAATTCTTCTAAGGATCAATAATGCATGAAAACCAAGAGGATATTAATGTATTAATAATATCAATCGGCGTCTACTGAGGTGGCATGTTTTTCATATGTGGTCTTCCAACCATTGGTGTGTAAATTCTTCTATGTTCACCGTTAAATTTCTAATGTGCGGCTGAAATTTATACTTCATGCGAGTGCTTGGTTTACATACAACACTTTCCATCGGTTACTTATTTCTAGGTCCTGTTATATTAGACCATCAATCTTTTTGTCAACTGCAAGATAGACTTATTTGACTATTTTATTTGGTATATCAGGCAAAATTTGGGTCGTCTTGTGTAAAGATGTTGATGGACCGTTTCGGTTTAGGTCCCGTTGACACCCTAACTAACTAGGGCATAAGCGTATTTCTTTTTCGTGACCTTATCTGAGATGCGAATCGCATAGAACCCAGATCAAGAAACGATTCGGGTTTATCAAGTACATGTTTTTTGAGTTTGGTGTTTCGCAACTACCGATTACCCTGATTGTTTTGGTTTTGAAACAAGTTGGACAACGTGTTTCTGGTCAGTTCGAGTTAATGACTTGAAATTAATCGGAGACCCATTGTTTTACATACCGCCCAAACATAATGGATTCTCACTCCAAGAAAGATCCAAAATTTTAGGGAAAATTCCAAATAAGAACTGAAGTTGACCAAATTTCTCAAATAATGATTTGTGTCAGATAAAAACCTAAAGTGGACCCATTGTCTCGAATAAGAATCCGAAGTGGTTAAATCAATTCCAAATAAGATTGGTCAGCCAAATATTCGCCGGCTATCATGCATGTAACATTTCCGACGACCAGAGTTTGGGCAATTTTGTCCCAAAAAATATAGGGAAAATTAACAAATCCTAATACAGGAAAAAAAAAAAAAAAAAAAAACCTAGGTTTTCTACAGTCTCCCCTGTTCCTTGTACCCATCATCTACAAAGTCAAAGACCGAAGTTCTCCCATTCCTTGTACCCATCATTCATAAAGGCGAAGACCCAAATTCTCTGCCGGTTGAGGCACGAATTCAAAAATAAGAAGAAAACTAGATGCTTCTTTCTTTGTTTGCGGAGACCCAAATTCTCCACCAGTCGAGCAAGGCGAGGAGTGATGAGAATCGAGTCGCGATGATGACCGGGTAGCGATTTGGTTGAGGAGCAGCAAGGGAGAAGAAAGAAGAAAACGTAAATATTTAAATGAATAACCTAAACTTAATTAATTTAGAATTTTCCCTTTTTATCCAATCACAAATTTCTAACAAAATTGCCCCTATTTTAATCAGCGAAAAATGTCTACTGGAGAACTAAGGTCCTCAATAGAGATTAACTTGATCATTTCGGGTCCTTATTTAACACAAAATTCACTTCGAGTTCTTATTTGAAACAATGGGTCCACTTCGGGTCCTTATATGACACAAAGTTCACTTTGGATACTTATTTGAGAAAATAGATTCACTTTGAGTCCTTATTTGGAATTTTCCCAAAATTTTATATTCGATTTGGTATGGGATTTTTGGTTTAGGCAGTTCATTTTCATACCCCTATTTCTGTGAATCCACGATAAGCAATAACATGGATTTGGAAACGGTGAGTTGGTTCATAGTGGTCTTTCAATATAATATAACCCACTCCACGAGGCCAATTCTTTGGTTCGTAAATGCGAAACGATCTCCCGCGCTTTACCGGCTCCCGACCAGCCTAGTAAATAAAGTAATAGTGGCTAAAAAATAATGATAAATGAATGAGAGAAATCAAGATTGAGATCGGTAAGTTTC
Source organism: Eucalyptus albens (assembly GCA_014182695.1). NCBI lineage: Eukaryota > Viridiplantae > Streptophyta > Magnoliopsida > Myrtales > Myrtaceae > Eucalyptus > Eucalyptus albens. The sequence continues at coordinate 32,454,760 of CM024653.1, forward strand.
GGGAGAGTCCGTGCGATGCATAGATGCCATCTCATTAGAGGATTATTTGTGCCGCTTAGTGGTGTGGTAGCTCTCATGAGGATCATCTCGAGAAGTTCGCTACACATGTGAAAACTAATGAGGTGAATATAATATTTAAGACGTGAATATCTCCACTTGGTATCTTCATAGGTTCATATCAGATGAGATAGCGTAGACTCATGGAAGTTTCTCATTACGCGATGTTTTTTCTGCATTCACTCAACGAACTCTTTAAAGACTTTGATAAAAAATTTGTGATTGTCAAAATAGTCTAAGGGATTCCAACATTAGTTTTCAGAATGCCCAACACTAGATACCCACGAAACATTACGCAAAACCCATGAACCAATTAAGTCGAAATGTTTTGTCTGCACAGGTGTAAAGAAACTCAGAAATTGAGTCAATGAAGCATAATTTTTCATTGATGTGTTGTACAATATATATAGAGATATCACCACCTATAATTGCGGTGAAAGATAAAACTAAAAGATAACAATTTTACCTATAAGGAAAACAAATCACAAAAGATCTCCAAATGATTAGCTCGTTGATGCTCTATTTGATTTGTTATTTTCATACTGATTTGTAGAAAATTCTGCACTCAAATAATATGAATTTTTTGGTTTTGATTTTCTAGTTCAATACTCCCCTTCAAATCGTTTAGTGGGGAGGACTAGAGATCGAGTTTGATTCACAAACCGATGGACATATCTCAAGTCAATGGTTTGGTGAAAATATTAGTAATTTGTGAGGAAGACAGGACATAGCGTGTTACAATAGAACCAAGAGTAACCTTTTTCCTTAACGAAATGATAACCAATCTCAATGTGCTTTGTCCAAAAATGAAAAACTAGATTAGTTGTGAGATGCAATGCCTATATGTTGTTCAAGAAAAGTAATCAAGGTTGACGTTGGTAGGTCCCAATGTCATGTAGTATGTATGAAATCCAAAGTGAGTTTAGCAACTGCGGAAGCAAGAGCTTGGTATTCGACTTCAGTTGTGGAGTTGGCCACAGTAACTTGTTTCTTGGCACACCATGAAATACAATTTGATCCAAGAAAAATACAATCAGTAGTAGAATGTCGGGTGATTTTGCACCCAGCCCAATTTGCATCGGTGAAGCCAAACAAATGGAGAGAACTACAAGAGAAAATGCAAAGCCTAAGGTGTAAAGTGCCGCGAACATATTGTAGAATACGCTTTACCATCTAATAGTGAGCAACAATTGGGGCATGCATATATTGGCAAACTATGTTGATTGCAAGTGAGAGATCCGGACGAGCAAGGGTAAGGTACTGAAGAGCACCTATAATGCTTGGAAAATGGGATGGATTAGCGTAGGGCTCACCACCATTTTTGAAGGGAGGTTGCTTGGTAGCTATTGGAGTAGCAATTGGCTTACATTGTGCCATTGATGCTCGACTCAAAAGATCTAATGCATATTTATGTTGGGAGAGAAAGAGTCCATTAGTGGAGCGATTGACTTCAATGCCCAAGAAATAATGAAGAACACCAAAATCTCTCATGGAAAACACTTGACCAAGTGCCTACATGGGATGGTTCAACAATTCTAGAGAATCACCAGTAAGGATTATATCATCCACATAGAGCAATAGAATAATAGTATGACCATGATGACGATAAACAAATAATGATTGATCAACAGTGCTATAGAATAATCCATACTCAAAAGAAAATTGTTGAACTTGTCAAACCATGCCCTAGGAGCTTGTTTGAGACCATATATCGCCCATTGGATTAAGCAAACATGGTCAGGATAGGACGAATCAGAGATGCCCGGTGGTTGTTTCATATAGACATGAACATTTAGATCTCCATATAGAAAGGCGTTCTTGACATCTAATTGGCGAATTTCCCAATTCTAAATAGTAGCAACAGATAGTACAATGCAAATTGTAGCTTGTTTAACTACCGGGCTAAAAGTTTCTAGGAAGTCAACACCTTCCTTTTGATGAGACCCTTTTGCAACAAGTTGGGTTTTTGATCGGGCAAGTGAACCGTCTACATGTAGTTTTGTCTTGTATACCCATTTATATCCAACCACATTCATCAAGGGTTAACGGGGAACAAGTTCCCATGTTTTATTGATTGCAAGAGCATCCAACTCCTTCAAGCACGACGGTGTCCAACCAGGGTGTTTTATTGTTGAATGGATACTATTGGACTTGGGAGGGATAGATGATACTACTATATTGGCATACTTGGGGTTTGGCTTCAAGATCCCGGCCTTTGGACATGTAACCATGAGATGCGTCAAGGATGTAAAAGTTTTAGATGGAGATTGAACCAAAGATTCACTCTTTATTGATTGTTGCACATGATTAGAAAGCATAGCAGATGAAGCATTTGAATTTGGTTCTATCTTAGCAAATAGACATGTACATTCCCTTGCATATTCAAGATGTATTGGTGAACCAACATTTTGATCAACTTTTGGATGAGGTTGGCTAGAAACTTTTGTTTGTGATGGACTTATAGTTGAATTCCATTGCAATAGCTACCCTTTAGTCATAGCAGAAATCTGAGAAGAAGAAGCAAAAGGAAATAATGCTCATAAAAAACAACGTGACAAGATATATAAACATGACCAATGGATTGATGAACACAATGAGATCCTCTATGCTTCTCACTGTATTCAAAAATATGCAAGCCAAAGAGCACTTGTGAAATTTGTTCAATGCATTGTTGCATAAATATGGATATTAGCAAGAGCAAAACACTTAGAGTAATGAGTAATTAGGGTCCTTGAATAAGACTGAGTATGGACTTCGACTGCCCAAAGCAATGGAAGGAAGCCGATTTATTAAATAATTCATTGTTGTAAAAGCTTCCACCCAATAGTTTAATGGCATAGGTGCCTCAAACAGTGTAGCAAGCCCGAGTTCAACAATATGTCAATGTTTCTTCTTAGCAACACCGTTTTGCTCTGGTGTACCTGGACAAGAGAGTTGTAATTGTATGCCACATTCATGAAGATGTGTTAGAAAATTATCGCTCGTGAATTCTTCTCCTCTATCGGATTGAAAAAACTTTAATTTTCCTATCAAGTTGATTTTCAACTAATTTCTAAAAAGCTAGGAAAATCTCATAGAAATCTGACTCTTCAATGAATACAACCAATAGTATGGAGAGAAATCATCAATAATATCAAAATATTTGCATAAAAGGAATTGGGCTTGGTCCCTAAAGATCACAATGTATTTTCTCCAATGGATGGGAACATCGAGAATTAGATAAAGAAATGGCAATCTTGAACATTTACTAATCTGACAATTTGTACATAAAGTGCTAGTGGATTTATTTACTGAAATCAAATTATTAGATTGTAAAAGCTATAAAACATGACTATGAGGATGGCCTAATCAGTGATGCCATGTAAGTTCATCCGCAACCTTGTTTCTTTGAGAAAATAATGCCATGGAGTGCAAGTTCTATTAGTATATAAACCTTGATGATTACTTCCCAGCAGTAATACTCAGTGTGTCCTAGAGTCCTTGATAGAAAAGCTAGATGCATCAAATTCAAAATAGCAAGGATAATCTGTCATGCCCCAAACCTTGAGCGTGCGCACATCCCTCGATGGTCAATCAAATTGCGATGTTCCCAGGATACGTCGCCTACCCATTCATTTTATTACATGGGTGGAAGTGAAATAAACAATCTCCAGGCAACAAACAAACATGTGATAGAAAAAGCATGACAATCAAATTTCACAAACACACTTATAAAAACAAACCAAGTCATATACAAAAAAAAGTCTAGACCCCAAAAAGAGTTATTAAACTAACCCTGCCCCGGACCTCATCTACTTGGGATCCGGGTCTACCATAACACTGTTAGGGATGTCAATGTCTAACGGGTCAGTTATCTCTGCCGCAGGCTCCTCAATCTTGAGCAATTGGTTCGCCTCGATATCGGCTATGTTTTTGGCATCGAACACAGGGTCGAGTATCTCCTCCAACTCAGCACCTTCGACAAGTCCATCAAACCATCCAAGGGGCCCTCCCGAACCCCGTCAGACCCACAATAAAACCATGCCTTGAATCGATGAGGTACCAACTAAGGTTGGCCCTCATCGACCCAGATCGTGGTCACGACGAACTCGTAGGTCCAAGGATTCTCGGGGATAGGAAAGACGTTATGCTACTCTTCAGCCTCTCGTGGCCACCCAAAATGAACGGGTCTCACCTCCATCTAAGGACCTGAAAATTGTAAGCCACGATGGGGTGAGATAATGTTTCGGCGAGTCTACACCTTAAACCCAGATTAGGAAGATAATACACCTAGAAACAACCTATACACATATCATATAAGACTTCATCTCAGCACCTTCCTCCACGTCAGTATAGTTCATGTAACATATGCATACAGTCAATGTATTCGGTAATTAAAATGCTTCACTTTCCACACATCAATCAATCACAGGGGTCCCGATTATAAGGCCAAATCATTATGACACATCCTATTCCGTGCCACACAATTTTGTCTCATAATTAGGTGCGATCAAATCACTCAATCAAGTGTTCCAATTAATTACGACCCAACGGCCATGACCGACTCAACAGTCAGTGGTCATCCGGCATAGCCGGGCATCGTCTCACCCCATCAAGCACGGTAACATCTACCTCTAGACGACATTCCCAAAGGAGTATCGGTCCAGCCTCCACTGCGACCAACATCCGTTGAAATGGGGCATTCCCGAAGGAGCATTGTCCGGCATAAAAGCTTGTGACGAGTTCTCATAACGATCACACACGCATCTTATCCAGGCCAAGGACATCGTGCTTTGCACTCAAATACCTCATTTTAAATAATGTGCTTGGCCTATTTTCTTCATATTAAAAACACCTGGTAAAATAGGTGTGCGTGACACACGATCAAATCGAACCATAAAGCGCGATATCCTCTCTTTTAAAAATCCCACGATTTTATATAGTACTTAAAAACATTTTTTGCATAATAAACCGACCCTTGGTATTTTTCTAATTAAATACCAAAATTCCTTATTTTTGAATAATAAATCAAAAAATCATCAATCGGCATCCAATTGCTCAAATTAACGATCAATTGCACAAACTAACTGCACCACGACAATCAACACAAAATTCTAACAACCGGCTATCCCAATATAATTTCCAGAAAATAATAAATAATTAAATAAATTGTAAAATAATTAAATAAATCACTAATTAAGCTATATACACTAATCTAACCACCTAATTGGACTTAATTAACTAATCTAACCTACTAAGCTAACTAACTAAAGTCACTAACCACCTAATTGCTAAATTAACCTAATTACACAATTTAATTAACTACTAAACTAACTAATTTATTCTAACCTCACTTAAGCTTAACTAAACCCTCATTAGGCTAATTAAACCACCCTAAGCATAATTAACATCATAATTATAGTTTAGGACATAAACTCACCGGATTAGCAAATAAACCGGTTCACGGCAACAACAATGCAGAGGTAAGCAAGACTCGGGCCTATGGCGACACCCAAGGAGGTCCGAAAATGGCCCACAAAGCCTCAGCTCTAAGCTGAACTTCGGTTTTATGGCTAAACCGAAGAGCTGGCTTGGGGCACGACATGAGGAGAATGAGGGTGGTGGATGGCCAGACGAGGCCAAGCGACTACAGGGATGGGATGCAGCGGCGTACCAGCGGCTTGGTCAACGAGCTGCAACGTGAACCAACTTGTTGGATGGCGGACACACAGCTGGTAGCCTGGACCCATGGCATCTTGGCTCGAATGGGGACGGGCTCTCGGGCGACCAACAAGTGTGCGGGCTACTCGGGCGGACTAGCGACAACGGTGTGAGGCTACTAGCTTTGGCAAGGGGCTTAGCTGGACTTGTATATCTGGAAATGGAGTCTTTAGCTAGTTGAAATGAAGAAGAAATTGAGGAAGAAGAAGAAGATAGAGCTGCAGCTGGAAAGAGGGACAAGAGCCTTCAATGCTCACCAAAATATCCTAAACACTTGAGTAGCTGCCCCCACCAACCTTCAGCCTCATCCAGTAGCTATTTTCCCTCCAAATCTTCCCTAACAAGTCAAGCTTTGGTGCCCAAATGTTGCAGCCCCCATGGCCTACGAATTTCATGCAATTCCCTCACCAAAGCAACTCAATTTCCACTTCAAATGGCTTCCAATTCATGGACAAATTGATGAGGAGGAAGCCCACACCAAATTCCACAATTTTCCTCATCAATTGATCCAACCTTGAAGGCAAAAAATGCACACAAAAATGGCCCTCTGAATTTCTTGGTCTAATTTCGCCGAATTTTGATTTTTTCGCCAAAAATCTCGGGCTTGCCGAAAATTCTTCCAAGAATGAGTTGGCGTCCTAAAAATAAATCGTGACATGCTAGAACTTTCAATTTCTAAAACCAGATTCAATTTCATGGTTAATTTCAACCGGACGTGATTTTAACATGACATAACCTACCGAGTAACTTTTAGGAATTTTTAATGTGTTTGACTTGTGGTCGATTATTTTCGATCCACATTGTTCATCTTCGACACATTGGTGACTTTTGGTTGTCGTGACAATCTCTAGGTTTCAATTATGGGCACGGAGTACAAAATCGACAAAAAAATCGGTTTAGTGCCGTTTGACACAAATTTTGCAATTAGGTGGAATCACTCACACTTTAATTACATGTCTTTGTCGAATCGACTTATCTTCGGTCTCTAATCGATTTTAATGATGCCATATTGACCCTTGCAAATTAGCACGGTCGAGCAGTCGATTTCTGGTCAAATTATCAAGTCAGTCGTATTTATATTCCTTAACGGTTTCACTTGATAGATTAGTTATCTCGTGAGTGATCAACTCAAAGAAAAAGACTATAGGCGTGTCGATGAAAAGCCCAATTCATATTATCGGTACAAGGTTGAAAATCAGGATGTCACAATTCTTTCCCTCTTATAAAATTTCGTTCTCAAAATTTAAACCATTACAAATCTTATTTAAAAAGGTGAGGGTGTTGTCGTCTCATTGAGTCTTCACTTTCTCACACGATTGTGTGGGGATTAGCAACAATTTACAAGACCATGACACCAATTGAACTTATCCACTTTTCGTTCCGAGATTGGTTTAACTTATTGTTTTTTCAAAGGGGTCAACTCCGTCGTTACTGATGAACTCAATTCCTATAATGATTTTATTTGGAAGAGACATAATGAAAAAAAGGGCGAAATTCATATGTAAACATTTATCTTTTCCTTTTTCTCTTTTTTTTTTTTTTTTTTTTTTGGCAAGAATTGTATTTATCTTTTTCACTAAAACTACAAGAAGCACTCGTGTGTGCATAAGGGCTAATTTGTTCAAATTCAATTTAGTTCCTTGGTGAAGCGCAAATACTTCCTTAATCTTCGTCAGAGACATTAGCCATATAAGAGACAATTCAATAGTGCATGAGCATGTACATTGAAATTACTTTAATTGGAGGAAGTTATTATGGCAGTATACTCTACACTTTATATCCTAGGGATTGTAGTTCAATTGGAGCACCGCCCCGTCAAGGCGAAAGTTGTGGGTTCGAGCCCTATTTCTCGGAGAAGAAGCTATGACGGTGTTTGGGGAATAAGCATCACCTAAGTTCATGCTAGGAGCCGCAGTAATATAGAAGATGCAAGCGTTATCCAAAGAGATTGGCCTAAGATACTTTAATTTTTTACGTTTTTCTTAAACCTACGTATTATACATGCTAATTTGAATTGATGAATATTCGAATTTCTATAATTTATAATATATAATTAATTAATACTACTTATTTATTCATTCATTCAACAAATTCGATTGCTTGATACAAGTATATTCTTCTTGTTGATCAACGATAATTACAATATCAAGTAACCCCGTCATATTTTAATCTTGCCCAGATATGTTTGCAAGTGAGATAATTGTCTCTTCAACATAGCTACGTCTCTTTTTAGAAGAAAATTGAGTCTCCCTACCTTTTGTTCTTAATATCCTTAAAAATGCATAATTTACTATAAAGGCAAGTAATTAATCATATAGTTGCCAAAAGTTATATAAGGACCACGATCATTTCCATTAAATAAAATGATAAGCATCTAGAAAACAAAACCTACCATATTTGAGTCCTTTGACTTACCAAATCTATGCATTTCCAAAAATCTTTATGTTATCGATTAGGATTGCTTAAAAGTGGATGTGCAAGAAGAATATATCATCAAAAAACACACTTTATTTCAAGATTATGAGCGGCATGAACTCACTTGCTACATTATCAAACAGCTTATTTCAAATATAATGAAATTTCCTAGGGATCAGTCCTAGGAGGTTCTTCAGAATCGTTGACATGAGAATCAGTTGTTCGGTCTTCAATTGCTTTTGTTAAAATCTTGCTTAATTCCTCGTACTTTCTCTTATAAAGTTTCAGCTCCTCCAAAGAGAGTTGGTCCACTAGTGCATGCCACCAGCCTTCGATTGGGGATTTCCTGCCTCTCGCCGAAGTTCAACAAGGTCCTTTCTTGTAGCTCCTAGTCTCTTCAACAATTCTGAGTTTTGTTCAGATAGCTCATGTAGATTCTCCCTTTGTTTGCCTTCGGATTGGCTAACAACATGAGAAGGGGATGTGCCTGGATCTTCGACTCGGCCGAGACTGGCTTGATTTTGAGGACAACCAAGAGATAAGGTTGCCTGGCCCAGGCGGAAGAGTACAATTATCGAGTCCAACGCACAATCTGAATAGATGTCAATAGCTCTCCTAGTATCTTGCTTGCAAGGATGGCCAAGAGACAAGGCTGCATAACCCAAGGTGAAGAGCTCAACGATCGACTCCAACGGACATTCCGAATATAGGTCAACAGCACTGCTAGGATCACGAGATCGACTTTTTGGAGCATCCTTCTTCTAAGTCTTATTGTCCATCGTTGTATATATTTGAGATTGACTCTCGCACTCGCACATGATTGAGTAGGGATTAACAGCGATTTATAGGGCTGCACGCCTCTAATTAAACCTACCCACGTCCCATTCTGCGATTGGTGAATTAAATTCATTTCCCCATATTTCAAGATACGAAATCCTAAAAATATTTTATCTACCTATTTATAGATAAACATTCAATTTGTTGTCTTGTTTGGTTAGATTTCTTTATCAATTACGACCAGACATGAAATTAGTCAGAGAGCTAATTAGATTTTGGTCCTTCAAATTGTCGATACTCATTTCAGTATTCTTCACTCATTTTTTTTTAACTTGATCCATGAACTTATCTATTCTTTAATAGTGTCCAAGTGGTCCAATTTTCATCCATCACTCTTTGTAAGTACTCAAGAGGTAATTAAAAGAGGATATGCTTTGTAAACATATCACACTGTTGTACTTAGCATATCATGCTCGCTAGCAGTGTAGGATAAGGTCGTGCAACCTCTTGTCAACCTAAACAGTAGTGGTGACCCATTGGAACATAGCATTCTTCCTAAATACATCTATTACAATAGTCTCCATGCTAATGGGTACCCCAAAATGCATGAAGTGGTGAGGTAAGTGGTCCATACCTATTGACCTAAAACATGTTAAACAATAATAATGAGTTGAAAACTCAATAAGTAAATATCCTAAACCTTGTATAGGTGAATGCCTTGCATCTAAACCTCACGATTTCTCAACCTAAACATGTCAATGGCAGATCTATAGCAAAGCCTAAATTTTGCCTTAACTATAAATATGAAGAGATCTAACCTCAACCTAAATTCCTCGAGTCCTAATCAAAGGTATACAAATCCACATGTGTCACAATTAATGCAAATAATAGCCATAATATTCACACGTGATGGATACTAGCATCCACAACATTATCAAGCCTTCAAGACTCAAACAACAACCTTCAAGACATTCACATGCCTCTCAATTCATAACAAAGTCGGTCATAGCATGCACGTGGGCAAAAGCACACCCCAAGTGCCAAAACTTGGTATAGAGGGACACTTAATTGCCAAAAGTTAGAAAATGGACATTTAATTGTGACTTTTTTTGAAAAATTGGATACTTGAATGCCATCTCCAGCGAACCCTGCTGGAAATCCTACGTGACAATTTTTAGTTAATTTTGCTTGGCTACGTGACTCACCGGAGAATTGACACAACAAATAAATGCAAAAACGACATCATTTTGACACAAATTTGAATTTTAATATTAAAAATTAATTAAATTAAATTATAAAAATTTTAAATTTTAAATTTTAAGAAGAAAAAGGGGGGAAGGAAGATAGTTGCAAGTGGCTGAGGGCTGTGTCCAAAAGGCAAGGGCCCTCAAGCCCTTAACCAGATCTCCATCTCCTCTCTCTCTCTCTCTCTCTCTCTCTCTCTCTCTTTTTTTTTTTTAAATAATTTTAGTTTTAAATTTATTTTAATTAATTTTTATATTAATTATTTATCCAGCAGCAAAACGACATCATTTTTGCACTTGTTTAGCCACATAAGAGTGCAAAATAACATCGTTGTGCACTTGCTTTGCCGAAAAATTGCTACATAAGCATTTTAGCTGAATTTTCTCACCATTGGCACTTAAGTGATCCATTTTGTTCCAATTTTGGTACTTAACCATCACTTTCCTAACTTTTGTCACTTTAGTGTCTCTTCGTGCCAAATTTTGGCACTTCAAGTGTTCGATACTCCATGCACATGCCTTCTAAGTCATTAAAATAACATTTAAATCATGCATGTGTCTCATGCATATCATAAAAGTCCATGTCAAACATATGCAAGCCATAGCATCACTTTCAGAGTATGCGTATAGCACTCAAATACTTCACACACGTTTAGCACCTCGAGAATTACATAGCATCCTATACTACCACACTATCTCAAGTCTAATTATTAATCACACATAGCCAAAACCCCACGGCTCTTTTGGAAACCTCCGAGACATCATCTCGCTCCCTCGAGCATGGCATCCGAAATCCATCGAGCATAGTTCTGATTATAACACATCCTGCGAACGACATCTCATTGGCATGGGGACATTCAGTTGACGTGGGAACATCATCTCATTCTCACTAACGAGGCATCCTATTGACTTGGAGGTATCATCACGAATCCATTGGTGATAGTATTCCTTGTATGATAACACGAATCAAGCATTCATGTAATTGGTTTTATCTTTCTCATATTAGTCCAAGTATGAATGCCCCAAGGGTATGTCAAACAATGTGTAACTCGTGACTTATTGTATATTCAACAATAAAGTATGTCAAGATAATTGAGAAAAATGAAACTTGGGAGCTTGTCAATCGTCCCAAGGACAAAAAGATCATAGGTGTCAAGTGGGTCTACAAGACATAGGTTAATACATGAAACTAGGATCGTGGCTTGACCCCTAATGCTCGAGTGCTAGCTTAGGTCAAACCCGAATCAAATGATACACATTAATATTATTGATCCAGGAGAATGACCTGGCCCGACGCACTTCAACGCACATCCAAGAATCAATGCCGTTCTAGATTCAGCGACTTGATGTGAACTCAAGCATTGACCATGACCTATGGACATCTATATATAAAGATCACTTCATATAATACTCATACAACCATTCATGGCATCCAAGTATGAGATCAAGCATAAGTAGTAATAGTAAACGGTCCACAACATCAACCACAACAAATTTAACCTAAATGAATCATTTCTACAACTCACACCAAACTCGAGCAATCTCAACCTTCACATAATTGTTCCTTGTTCAATCTTGAACTATATAGCTCAAGCATATCATGAGAAAACCATACAAAATTAATAACATGAGTTCCTCAACCTAGTAGAATCCTATGGCACTAAAGGTGATCATAATTCGAGTTGCATAATGCAACAGCCTAGTCAACATTTAGGAAAGCTAATTACTAACAACCGAGATGAGACGAGGGGTGTTTAGTGGCGGCTCGAAGACGACAAGTGAATAGCAGCAACTCACAGCAATGGACAGCCAGTGACGGTAGCATGGGACGACACAGGCAACAGGTAGCTCAATGTGACCAATGGAGGAGCAACGATAAAGAGATGTCTAAGCAAGCAGCGGATGAGAAAATGGGGGTGTGGGTGGTTAAATGGTGAAGGAAAGGAAGGAACAAGGAAGGGAAAAAGAGATAGAGGAGAGGGATGGGGAGTCGACTGAATGAGGGAATGAGAAGAAGAAGAAGAATAAGAAGAAGAAGAAGCTTGAAGGGAAAGCTTGTCTCTCAAGCATTAATTGCACCTTGAATTGTTGTCCTCCCCATCATGATGACCCTAAACTTGGGGTCAAGAAGCAATCTTGGCTATCCATTTAGTCACGTGCCTTACCCAAGATCAAGAGTTAGGGTTGCTTCTTGAGACTTCAATTATTGACTAGACTCAAAGGGCAATTTGGTTCATTCCTCCTATCCTATCCAAAAGTGGCACATACCCTATGTTCATGGCCAAACAAAGTTTGACTCACCTCAATTTATATCTTAATAGGCTAAATTGGCCTCATCTTTAGGTCCGTTAAAGTATGTATCCTTAAATAGCACATTTCCCAAATTAATGCACTACCAGGCTCACTAAAATCATTTTAATTGGAAAGGAATGACTTGATAAAATCCATCGTTGATACTGGCGATTGAACCAAGGATTATAGCTAGGTTTCAATCGAAAACGACTTTAACATGACCTATGCAAATTTAGGTGGCATTGGCAGAATTCACGTGATTAGACTCAAACTAAGTTCGACACTTGTCTAGAGTTTTATGCGTGACTTTTAGTTGAGCTTATTCGATCCACAAATGACCCTCGATTGTCATGTAATCGAATATGATCAATCGCCTACCTTGACTCACAGTCATTCAGGATCGAATTAAGGTCGTTCACAATCAATACATCGATCGTACGACGTCACTTGCGATCGGTATATACTTGAGCTGACTCAATTTATACTAGTCCATTGACTAACTCGTGATGGTACGTGGTCATCTACACCGATTCTTATGGTTGAGCTATCCTTTTATGGTCGATTGCTCTAGTTTATCGCAACCCTGATTCTAAATTGCCTAGCCCCTAATCAGCTAGTCAACTTGTGAACAATCCCTAGGATTGAGTCATGACTTGTCTTCGTTACTAACATGCCAATCCTTAGTCTATCCCTCATGGTCTTAAATAGGGATTTGAATCGAGGATGTCATATAATCGCAAAGAATTTCCAATCAGTTATCAAAGAAATGAGCCAAATTGGAATAATACAACCCAAATCCAATCAATTCAACTCAATCAAACTCATCACTAACATCTCAATCTGGATTAATTTAGTCCAATTACCTCATGGGTGAAATGAATTTTATTTTGATTGAATTGTCTCATCAATGGGGGGTTTTCATTCAATTAATGTAATTTTTGCGATTATTGTTCCCAATTGCCAATTTCAATTGAACTAATTGACTTGAAAAGTATTCGATTGGTTCAATTAATTGGGCTTGGGACACTTCAATGCACGCAATTTGACCCTCATATGATTGCATGAGCAGAACCCTAAAGGAAAATGAAGTTTTATCGTCAAATTGAATCTTAATTGATCAAATTGATCCCTAGTTTAGAATGGATTAAGTTGAATCGCACCAATTGGACTAAGTTGACTTGATTTTGTAAACCTTTGATAAGTTAAGTCAATCAAATCAAATTGATTGATGTGAATTTGTCAAGATTGATATCGGATTTGAGTTGCCTCTAAGAAAATGGACTCATTCATGATTTAATTATAAAGGACTTATTGAAACCCTAATTAGAATCAAAATTGAGGACTTTTACTTATTGCTTGGAATCTGAAAATTGGCTTGAAAATTGAACGTGGGACAACCTTGTAATCAAATGTTGTAAAGGAATTTTTTCTACAAAATGACTAGAAATTAACTAATTTTGTTTTTGGTTGATTTTGAACCAAAATTCACAAATTGGGAAAAAGTTGGTTCTAAATTGCTTTTTGCAAAATTGATAATGCCAAAGTTAAATTAAGGTGAAAAAAATAATGATTTGGAGATTTTGAAAATTTTCAATTTTTGAACATAGTATTGATCAAAAGTCAACATTATAGTGATTTGTCACTAAAATGTCAATTAAAGGGATCATTTTTTTTTTTTTTGGAAAAAAAATTGACAATGCAAAATTGAAATTAACACTATTTTTGGGCTTTTCATGCGAAAAATCAAATTTTGCATTGGTGCATGGAGGAAAAAAATACAATGTAATTAAATATCAATTAAAAAATATAATAACAAAAAAATTATTGACATTGGTGCGTGGAGGAAAAGATTTTACTTACTGAATAGAGAAAAATATTTTCTAACTCATTTTCATAGTTTAGCCGAACACTGAAAAATATGATTATTTTCCTAAAAAATAGCTTCTTGGAATTTTGTTTTCCAAAAATACTATATTTTTTTGCGAAATGATCAAAACCTTAACATAATGACATTTTTTGGTAAACACAATCTTTAGTCTGAGTGGACCCCGTAGGCTTTCTTCAATCACGAGATTAGTATTTCAACGTGAATCCAATTTATCCAGTAATCAAAACAATAGTAGTCCATGTCATTTTCTCCTGCTAGGCGTTTTTCACGGGGAAACTTTGCCACCTTCAAGGTAAGGCACTATGGGGCAAGATTCCTCGTGCGCAAATTAGTGTAATTAGTCACGCCAATTCACTAATGAGAAAAGAAAGGAATATAATTTTGACATTCACTTTGCTTTCGTTCTACCTTAAAAACTTTTTTACGTGCTTCTTATACATCAAACTAACCTCAAGACTCCGTGTGTTTCATAGAAAAATGAATAATTTAGTCAATGAAAATTATTTTCATTATCGATAATATTTATATCTAATTATTTTGTGAATAATGAAAATATTTTTTTCAATAAGTGACCATTTAAATATATATATATATATATATATATATTATTTTTCCAAATCATTTATTTTACGTTAAACAAACCCATATTTTGCTCTATCTTCATTCATTTATTTGCTAGATATGCAAAAATAGGACAGCAATTCACTCTTCTTTTTTATCAGTTACTACTTTTCCTTGAATAATAATATGATGAAAAAGCTTATGACATGGTCTTATAAGTGGAGGATTACTCTCTTTCAAAGCTATATTATCAGAACCTTTTACTTAAATGATGATAAAGCAAAAAAACTCTAGACTTATATCCGTGTGGCACATTTATCCTAAATTTTTTTTCGTGACACAAAAAATTATGAACTTATATCCGTGTGACACATTTACCCTAAACTATAGGGCATTTTTGTCTTCTAATATTTTCTTCTTCTCTCTTCCCTTGGCGAAGGGAAGTTGGATTCAAGCGAGGATAGCCCTTGGTGAGTTAGGCGAGGGCCTCCCTTGCTAGATAGGGCACCCCCCACCCAACACCGGCGGCCCTCTGGTGAGGGAGGCCCTCACCCGATGCTGGCAAGGGCGAGAGGTGCTAGATTTGGCGAAAACGGCCCTCTCCAGCTTCGAGCAAGATCTATCCTTGCCAGATCTGGCCCAAGTGAAGGCTGCCCTCACCAAATCTGGTGAGGACAACACCTAGGGCATGGCCAACGGAGGGGAGAGAAAAGAAGAAGAAGAAAGGAAAAATATATGACAAATAAGATGAAAATGATTTTAATGGGGTAAATGTGTCACGTTAGTAAAGTTTAAAATTTTTAATGTTATAAAAAATAGTTTATGATAAATTTGTCACTTTGAGCAAAATTTGAGGTTTTTGATGACTTTTTCCTTTATCTTCTTCTTTAAGATTTTTTTTTTTTATTTTTTGGCTTCTTAAGAAAATCTTGCATTTCTCTTGATTGTAATTTCGTTTAGAAAAAAGTAATTAAAACATTTCAAAGCAACTAAACATTGAATTAGTTACACATTTTTTACTTTTATAATTTTAGATTTTCAAAGGTACTCTTAAAATTAGCAAAAAGGTGGATAAGTAAGATTTCTTTGGAAAATAAAAATAAACATGACCGAATTGAATATTTTGTAATATGTAATAAGCTTCGTTTATTTTCTTAAAAACACGCAAAAGAAAAGGACAAATGAAGAAAAAAAAAGGGTCAGAGGGTGGGCAGAGGTTTTACGAGCAGAGCCGTAAACCCCGCCGTCGCCGCCGAGGATGTTCCGATGGCGCCCCCGATCGACGGTGCTCCGCTGCACTCCCGCCCCGAAACGCCTCCTCCCTCTCTCCTTCGGCAGCCGTCAAGGTCCTCCCTCCCTCTCTCTCTCTTCCTCTCTCTCTCTCTCTCTCTCTCTCTCTCTCTCTCTCTTCTCCGTCTCTGATCTTCGTCTCTCTGCGCGCAGTGGCTCCATGCGAGGTCTCAGCTCCTCCGCTTCGTGCCCCCTTCTCCACTCGCGTTGTCGGCGACGAGCCTGTCCTCGTGAGACCGCATTCCCGATCGCTCTGCTTTTCGTTTTCCGTCGAGCTTCGTCGCCGTCCGGCGGATTCACGTGGTTTTTTATTTTTCGTTTGGTGGGATTCTAATCGTGCAGGTTCGAGATTTCATACGCTCGGCGCTGTACGACCCGAAGCATGGCTACTTCTCTCAGCGGTCGGCCTCCGTCGGCGTGCTGGGGAGGAGCATTAAGTTCAATCAGCTCGAAGGTAACTCTTTGCTTGCGGTCCTCGATTCTCGGTTGCTCTGGAGATCGTTCTGTTCGAGAAAATATGGTTATTGTTGGTTGGCTGGAAAGTGATGGTGTTGTCAAAAGCTTAGGTATTTATTGATTAGAGCTTTCTTATGGTTAAGTTACTAGTTATTTTTTGTGGAGGCAAGTGGCAGAATGAACTGAGGATGATGTATGAGCACTTCACTGATTGAGTAAAGATGGATTTTAACTTTGATATATAGGGCAGCCTTTCGAGTCAAACCTAATTATCCAAGACTTACTCGAATGATGGAGAATGTATAAAAGCTTTGGAATGTTATATATGGGCAGTGGATTGAAGCCTGTCTTACCACGGGCTTTCAATGGTATTGTTATCAATCCTTCTGATCACGTGCATGTATTTCTCCGTAGGGGCATATGAAGCTAAATCACAAACTGGTATTCGGAGATCAGTTACATTGACCAGAGTATTGGTCATGCTGTTTTTTTCATCCTATGATAATTAGATAGATGAAGCTGTGTCTCTTGATGGTGGTGGGATGGTTTGATTTACTACTCTTTCTTTTGGCTGGTTAAAAAAAACAAAAAAACAAATGCATGGCTTTTCAACTGTCTTATTTCAACTACTCAATTTACTTTCTTAATAACTTCAGTCATTATGCTATTCCTCGCAATGGTTAGAAGATCAACATAGTAATATCTAGAAGGAAACAAAATATGAAAAATATGGGTACTGTCTTTCTGTTCATATACTGACATATTGTAATTCTAGGCAGGAAGGATTACATGGAGCATTTGGATCAAATCTACAGGCAAAGTGATATTTCGTGGTTTACTCCTGTCGAGCTTTTCAAGGTATATTAAGTAAAACTCGTGTTGACATATTCACGATGCTCTATGAATTTTTCGTAGGGTAGGGTTGTCTGCCTAGTGTTTGGAGGGTGAGGCTGGGTGATAATTCACACACAAGTATGCAAAGAAAAATTTCTAGCATGCACTAGATTCATGTGAGCTCAGTACATCTCACCAATTGAATTTGATGGGTCACATGTGGTGTCCACATGATCTAATGGTTATAGTAGGCTGGGCTTGGGTGAACGTGGTAGTTACATGATCATGTGAGGTATAAGTAAGTTTGGACATTTTTGATTTGGTCTTAGTGTTTAACTGCTTTTAATCTTAGTGGCTGACGTCATAGAAGCTTAGTTTTCGAGTGGTAATTTGGATGGGCTGAGCAACTCCACTCTCCCTAGGCAGCAGTAGATGGATATCCTAGTGGTATGAAGGCAAAACCAATCTTAATGGCGTAAGTATGTCAAAGCAATAGATAGAGGCTTCAAGGGATATCTATCAGCATTGATGCAAGGGCATTAGGTAGGATAGTTGTGCATAGAATAGGCACTGCAAGTGATGTTGAAAAGTTGTCATCGATTAGTTTCCATTCGCATAGGGAACTCATACCTCTTGAGTTCCAAGGTACCCCTTTGAGTTGTGCTATTTTGCTTGAGAACTACAATGTGAGAATTGCCAATCAAATCACTGTCATCAAATAATTGATGCTGACTTCACACTTCACATAATATCATATGGTTGTTACTAATGGTCATCATTGTGTTTGTATGGAATCCATTATTGAAGTGAAATGCATAATTTATATAAGATTCTCTTTTATAGGTTTTTAAAAACCTCTAGGGGGATCTATCTGGTTTATTGATGATTTAGGACTAGTTGTCATGCTGATAAACATTTTTTTTGTAGTTTCTTCATGTCATGGTATGCCATGCTCATTCACGTCAGATCTGGAGCTCTTCTCTAGATTTTTTTTGGGGTTATCTTCTTTGCCAGTGGATTTTGCAAATTGATTAAATTATGTTTTCTCTTCTTGTAGCCGTGGTATGCCCATGGCATCGCTGAAGCCATAATGCGCACTGCTAACCTTTCAGTTCCTCTGAAAGTAAGTTTATTTGTACATATTTGTCATTCTTCTTGTTGCTAGATGCTAGAAGTTTAACTGTTTACGATACATTGAAGGCCATTTTTGTACTTAAGTGTCAAATTTACAGGCTTCATGGCATTTCATTCTCCATTGGAAATGTTGTATTTTGTATCCTTATCTTTTCTGCTGAGAATGGCAATGACATTAATGATT
Source organism: Eucalyptus albens (assembly GCA_014182695.1). Taxonomy (NCBI): domain Eukaryota; kingdom Viridiplantae; phylum Streptophyta; class Magnoliopsida; order Myrtales; family Myrtaceae; genus Eucalyptus; species Eucalyptus albens. The sequence continues at coordinate 32,473,592 of CM024653.1, forward strand.
ATTGTCATTGAGTTTGTGAACCAAGACATACAGCCTTAAGAGTTAAGGTCCTAATTTACACAACAATGGTCATGACCAAAGTAGTTTTGAGTCCTGCTTTCTTCTATAATTTTACAAGCACAAAGAAGGGTTTGAATTGGTCATAGCTGTCCTTACTTTCCTCACTTGCTTAAAGAGTTTCCTTTCTTGCTGAAATGGAACTAGCACTGCAGCTTGACTGTTCAACCTTCCAGATTTTAGGCAATTTTGCTTGCATTTTGAGGTTTTGCAACTTGATGATTACCTGAATGTGCAATAAATACTTCTGAGTTGCCTATTCTGGGATTACCCAATGAAGCAGTTTACTTACTCCTACTGCTGCTTATGAATGCTTATCAAGTACTAAAAGGATGAAATTAGTGCAGTTTAGCTACTGCTGGCAGAGTGGAGACTCTCTATCTCTCCCCAGGTGCATCTTCCGTGCAAGTGTGCATCTGTCACAAACTTGAAGAGCATCCTTCACCTGATCAGTGTTTTCCTTGGACAGCACTATAAACAACTAGGATAGTTTTAGCAAGAGCTTTCACATTGCTATTGTCCCAGAAGGGGACGTGCACTTGCTAACTCAGTGATCCAATGCTGGTTTTCAGCCACTAGCACTTCTGTTACATTACACCTGGGTGGATGAAACTTCTGTTGATGGCCTGACATGGATGAAATGGTTTCTGTTTTTTTCTTTTGTCTCCTCTATGTTGATGTGGCTTTGGAAATCTTCTGAAATTTTCATTGCAATGTCCTGCCTGATTTTGAACCAAAGTTAAGTCGCTGTGGTTTTCAACATATTAGTATTGAATATCTTTTGGTCTATTGGTATAGGATGACATAGTACCTCTCCTTAATTGTCAGACTTTAGATCTGCTTGCTTACTTCTTTAATATAAGAAAGTGATGTGCACTTTGTGATATTCTTTCAGATATATGAAATTGGAGGTGGATCAGGAACTTGTGCGAAGGGCATCATGGATTACATGAAATTAAATGCACCAGAAAGAGTTTACAACAGTATGACTTATATGTATGTGCAATAACCATTCTTTTCATTCTTGAAATCGTGTATAATGGGCTGCACTGAAAGAGTATATTTTATGTGTATCTTGTAAATGCTTTTGCATCCAGACACATACTATACGTACACTCTTGTGTTCATATCTTGCGTATGATTGTCTGCACTTTACAAGTTTGAGATGAACTCTGTGTGTGAAGAATGATGACTCTGGATGTAATTTCCTCTTGCAATCATCACCTGCTCTACAGTTCAAGGTCATGCACGCAGAAATGTTTTCTTTGCTTGTACCATAACTCATCATCAACCATTTCCAAAGATGAAAAGCATGGAGATTTTAGTATCAATTAATAGTTGGAAAGATAACTTTAATTTCACAAGCCCCTATAATCTAGCAGATGGTTGACTATGGATGAAAGGTACTATATCAGGACAAAGAATCACACAAACCTTTGGTGGCATGAATCCTATTAAATAAAGATAGGATAAAATGCTCTTCACACTCTTGAAGTCCATCGTGTTTTCAAGCAAGCATTTACTATATGCAATAGTTCCACTAGGCTTCCAAATGCTGTTCAACCATCGTGCTAGTCACAAATACAATTGTTTTTTCTCCAAGTAATAATTGAAGTAGTTGGTTCAGTGAGGTAGGCTAGCTTTGAAACGTGTTCCTATGGGTATGGTCAGTCTGTGCTTTAAGTTGCTTTATGTGCATGGAGACATTTACGACTAGAATTGAGCGTCCTTCTTTTGAATATTCTTTTGCATCTGGAATTAATAAAATAAGTATGACACTTTGTACATCTTTTGCAGCTCTGTGGAAATTAGTCCCTCCCTGGCAAAGATACAGAGGGAAACTGTTGGACAAGTCCTAAGCCACTCTTCAAAATTTAAGGTGGAATGCCGTGATGCCACAGACCGAAGTGGATGGGGTAAAGTAGGAAGCTTTTTTCTTTTGATTGATCTTTACTTCTTTAATGAGAGTCAGCTATTGTTCTACTTGAAACATTTTACGTGAATCTGAGTGGTAAAGGAATCAAAATTGAAAAGAAAGCCTTCTCATGCCATCTTCCAAATCACATTGATTAGAGCATAACATTACTATCTTTAGATAATATTTTGTGTTGATGCTGCTGAAATTGGTTGCTCATCCCGGGGATAGTGTTTAAATAATTATTATCAGAGAGATTAGAATGACAGTATTTCTAGGTTTTCTGTGAGGGATTTAGAATAGTGTAAAGATATCATTCTATGTCAGTTTACTGAGAGTAAATTTGTAGATCATATGTGCTTTGATAGGGATTCGTCCAGATTGGTGTATAATAAAACTTCTGTGCAATCTCAAATCATCAGGGACAAGACATTTTCTTGGCTTCCTAATTTTAAAATGAGATCCTTATGGAACTTATATTCAGTTTCCGACTTATTGATCTTCGCTTTTCTATCTCAATGTACTAGAGAACTACTTTGTTTGTGTCTCTGGTGAAGGCACATAATCTTTTCCTATTGTGCTTTCTGGTGCATCCAAAGTGTGTTTTCTGACTAGATCAAATTTTGCAACAGAGTGTTATATTCTTCTCAGATCTGTTTGTTTCTTCTCCTGAATTTTGGATTTGGATGATAAATAGTGTGCCAATGTTGGCTATCCTGGCTTATAGTGCTTGTCAGCTTATGTGCTTCCTATTGTGTTAAACTAAGCTTCTGTCCCCAAGTCTATGTGTCTCTATATATTCAAATGAGATGCATCAATCATTTCTTGATGATTTTCCAATTTCATATGCCTTCGTCACAGGGGACCGTCAAGAACAACCTTGTTGGGTTATTATGCTTGAGGTATGCTTGACTTCTTGGAGGTATCTCTCTCCTCTTTTGCTCGAGTCATGAGATTCTTTTTCTTAAGAATGGTAATTTCCAATATTTGTTTGTTCCCTTTATTGCAATCTGGCTGCAAGCAACTACCTCTTTTCTTTTTGCCCCCTCTTCACTTTGCAAAGTCTATATAGCTTCTTCAATTGAATTATTTCACCTGCATTTGCTCTATCTTTTGCTAATTTCCAGTAGTTACATCCTTGGTCTTTGTTGAGTAATCACCTAAGCAAAAGTTGGTTCCTTTTCTTTTGCAGGTCCTTGATAATCTTCCACATGATCTTATCTATGCAGAAAATCAAATTTCTCCATGGATGGAAGTGTGGGTCAATAAACAAAATGACAGGTTGGAGTATTGCAACTAGCATGCTAGCTATGTGTTTTTGCTATTTTGAAGACTTAATTTTACAATGTGGGTGTAATGAGGTTCATTAAATAGATTGGCCAACTGCTGGAGCAGTTCTATTATTGGGAAAAAAAAAAGAAGTAATAGTTCTGCAAAACTCTGTTTTTGACTCAGTTTCACATTTTATTAGGCCAAACTAAGTTCCACAGTTTAAATAATGTCATGTTTATCTGTCAGATGGCTGTTCTTTTTATCAGTTTAGGCTGAAATCTATTTGGTACTGAGATTGGAATTATCTACCGTAAGTGAAAGAACAGATAATATGGTATCATAGTTCTCTCTGGGTCAAGTTGGGTCCACCTATTTCCTTGTAGTAATTGCTTTTTAATAATATTCCCTTTTTATCCCCTTTTTGTTTGGGCTACAAAATCCTTGGATTTAATCAGCTCCTAGATTCCCACTTTGTGCATATTGGAGATGACACTCAAGTTCTGCAAACAAATTAATGCAGGGAAACCCTATCTGAATTGTATAAGCCATTGGAGGATCCACTGATCAAGAATTGTCTTGAGGTTGTGAATTCAGCAAAAAAACCAGCTTCTCCTAGTGGTGTAAGATTAATGGCAGATACTTTGTGGTCCAAAATCCTTCCCAGACCCCGGAGATGTTGGCTGCCAACGGGCTGCTTGGTAGGAAACCATAACTGCATAATTTCTGCTGTTTACTTCATTCTACTTCTAGTCTGCTAGCTTGGAGACAAACCCAGTAGGCAATGACACTGCCTTTGCGAATATGCAGAAACTACTTGAGGTGGTACATGATGCTCTACCAAAGATGTCTTTGATAGCTTCAGACTTTAGTTACTTACCTGATGTAAGGATACCTGGTGAAAGAGCTCCTCTTGTATCAACAAAGGTACATCCAATCTCTGTAATGTGTGTGATGCTGCTCATGCTTTTCTATTCTATTTCAAGCTATCTGTGGACTGTCTAAGTGCTTCAAACTTCGAATTGAACTGTATCTACATGCCATGCATCTATTATGAGATGAGTTGCAAGTGACAATTCTTATTTCTTGCAGACATTATATTCACATGCTGCCTTAGTTGATTCTCATGTTGCATGCTTTGACCGTGGTGCCTCCTCATATAATTTGTCCATGAACTAGACTAATGATGTTCGCGTAGGCTTCCACATCAGTATGTCTTATAATGGGACTGGTTTCTTTGAGTTCTGCAAAAGATGCAGTACATTGGGAAAAAGAGCTAATAATGGGACTGTAAGAAGAAATGCTATGGTAGGTCAAAAAAAATTGACAGATGTTATAAACTTATGAAGGACTGCAATAGAAAAATTTACTGAGGATATTGAAATGAAATTCTAAATGGAAGTGTTGCGAAGATGGTTATACGGATCTCAATCCAATTTACAGCATAGCAGACTGCAGACTGTGTTTTGGATCCATGTGGTCTGTCCTCTGATGTAGTAATTGGCAGCCACTAATTTTTTTTATTTTGATAACCCAGGAAGCCACTAATTTGTATTGCTATTTTCGTATAGTTTTCTTAAGTTCTGGAGTGGTTGTTTAAACTTTCTATTAACAGCATGGAATAAACAGTTCGACCATTTTTGGCTTTTGTTCTGCAGAAGGACGGGAGGAGCTCAGATTATAATAGCTATTTGGATGCAAAGGTTTGTAATTCATAGAATCACTTTAAATGGTCCCAGCAATCTGTCACCATGGAATGCTTCTTGACATTATATTAACTGATTGCTGTAACTTAATGAATGTAGTCCTGCTTTAAGAAGCTTTATGAGTGACTTCTTTTGGGGGCCAAAGCCTATTGGGTAAATTTAGTAATGGAGGTTATTCAGGAATGTGCATTTTAGTGTTGGAAATTTTGCCATTTTTTTATTTGTGTTCTTTTAGTTTCATTATTCAGAAATCTACCTAGTATGCCAACCTTGAGTATTTGGTTGTGTATGCATGAGCTATACTCGAATGTCTCTTAATCTGTTTGGCCATAGCTGTGATAACAACAACTCCAAGCAATCAATATTTTGAAATGCTTATTCCATCTGTACAGTAATGATTTGGAGCGCCAGAATCAGCAATCACAACGTTTCAATATCTGAATAGTTATTAAACTTTCACATGATGCTGTAATCTTAGATCTAGGCATATTTAAAGGTATAATATTTTAAATTTAGTATCACGCACCTTTTGGCTATGCATAAAGTATATTTTAATGTGCTAGTGCTAACATTAGTCAAGCATCAGTTTGGATAATATCGTGAAGTTGATCCATGCTCCTTGGGCCACAGTTCCTTGTCATTTTACTCTGAAGACAAATTTTCTTGTGAGAGGTTTCCTCAATCAATCGGACTAGAACCTATTCATTCTAAAATATAGAAATTCTAATCGTTAGAAATAGTAATTTATAACTGCTAACTAAAAAATGTCTTTTTTAACTAGTATATTATAAGTTAGTTTTGACATAGAACCAAATTGTCTAGTAAAATGAGGATAAGGAATGGTCAGGATAGCTCAGCTGGTAGACCAAAGGACTGAAAATTCTTGTATCACGAGTCTTATTGGTGTCCAAGACTTTAATTGTACTAAAGATTGGGGTGCTAATGATTCTATCATTCTACTGTTAATGCAGTGCTGCATTTCTCATGCAGGGTGATGCTGATATATTCTTCCCTACCGACTTTTGGCTTTTGGAACGGATTGACCATTTTTGTTCAGGGTCGCTGAAACTTCATGAAGATGCATCCTCCTCTAAACGAGGAAAAAAGAGGAGAACAATTACAGTGAGACTGCTTTTTCATGCTACTTTATCTTGTTTAGCAATGCTGCTTCTACTGGAAGAAATTGTTTTATGTGAGTAAAAGTAGAACTTCATTGTGTAGGATATCAATTGCACAATCATTTCACTCATTTGAATAGTTTACTGTGTTCATATGCTAAATCCAGCAACATGCTCTAGGTACCTTTAGTGAGTGAAAGAACTTGCACATAGGGACACTGCATTATCCAAGCAGTGAAGGGTGGGGACTGAACCGCTCCATATTTATTGGTGCTACAGTGACCTTAGACGAAGTCACTTTTGACTGCAAGGTGGTTGCCATCTTCAAGGACGATGGCTACCACCTCAAAGTGGTCACATGGTGTGGAGGGGGTCACAGAGTTCATAAGGCCATAGCTCTCTTTTTAGCCGCAGCTTTTTTTCTTTGTCAAATTACCATTATTTATTATAGCATGTTATATTTGATCTTGTCTTGTCCAACATGCACCGTTTAAAATTTGATAAGTACAGGATATATAAGCAATGCTATCCTATTCTATCCTATCTATTCAAGTAGTCTTGGTGACCAAAGGCATGCTATACTCTGTTGGATTTCTTTGATTCTGTCTTTTGGCCTTAGTTGCTGAAATGAATTTGCATTATTGCTGTCACAATCATGATTTGCCTATGTGACCTTTTCTTTTGCAGCTCGATACTTCTTTGTTCATGGAGGAATTCGGCTTACCTTCAAGGACACGAACCAAGGATGGATACAACCCTCTTTTAGATGACTTTAAGAACACAAAATTTTATCTTAGCGTTCCTACTCACAACATTAAGTGAGGAATCTCGCATGCTCAAGTTTCAGAGAGCACTGCCGCCTTGATGGAGGAGAAGATTGATTCGGGTTTCCTCAAGGAAATACAGCATCCTTCAAAGCAGATAAAAGTTCTCTCAATCTGAGTTCCAGAGCATTAGCCGATACATGTTTTGTGTCACATCTCACATGCAGAACAACGCTGCACGGTCCATTAAATGCCAGCTGCTATTTCTTAACTTATTGTCTGTTTCATTGGTAATAGGATGTCGGGGATGGTTGGGAGTCGATGCATCCTCAGGGTCGATGCTGTGCTATTTATATTGATCCTCGAAGATACAACTGTCCTCAATTCTCAATAGATCATACCTGCTACTTTTTTTCAATTCTTCAAGCTACTGTCAATCTTCACTGGTTGGGGTCGATATTGTATGACATTGGTTTTTCAAGTCAATAAGGCTCGGTTCCATTACATTCCCTCTTTGGTATACCGTTTTCATAGTTGCAGAACGAATTCTTTGACTCAGCAAAAGAGAAACAGACACGAAGAAACTTCGGCACAGGTACAATCTTATAAAAATAGAATTACATGCGCCAAAAGATGGATACAGCTCTTTACTTAAAAAAAAAAAAGAAAAGATGGATACAGCCGCACCAACTTCTGAACCACTTATGTCCAGTTTCGTGTCAATAATTCAAATCGAGTAATTCACTCATTTCCGCGACAGGAGGGAACAAAAATTGAGCATAAGGTAATCTGAATCTATGTAACGATGTCACTGGGCCCTAAAGAAGGAAATAATAAATAGAAATAAGAAATAAGCAATGGTATTAGAAGGGTTGACCGCCTAGCCAACCATCGGAGTCAATGAAACTTGTGCTGATCAATTGGTCGACCACCGCCGGATTCAACTTCTTCTCCCAGCCCACCCGCCGAGAAGTATCTGACCCAGGTCCATAGCATCCATATTCTGAAAATGTCAATCGGGACCTGATCCAATTTAATCAAAGAGAGGAAAGAAAAAAAAAAGCGACCTTCAATAATTCCATTAGAGGATGCAAAACTAGCTGGTTAGTTGCGGACAAGCAAACTTCTGAACTGATGTCAACAGCAAAGGTCTTACTGAACTCTAGGAAAAAAATAGCACAAGTAATATTGAGTAAAATAGAAACCCAAAAAATGGACTCACTTGGGCTCCACTATGTCCACAGATCCAATTCAAAATTCGCTAATTTTGTCAAACCATTATCAGTTTTGGTACTTTTTTTTTTTTTTTTGATAAATGGTAAGAATTATATTTTTAAAGCAAGAGAATATACAACAAGAACTTGAAAAATTATTCGGAGTTCAGTCAAGTAAGAGTTTTGGTACGTTTGAAATAAAAGATATGTCTTTTCAAGAGCAAAATATTATTCGTTCAATATCGATATAAATATAGTGAGAAGGATCAAAGCACTTAAGGATCATGCTCAAATTTTCACTTTGGAAGATTTTTCAAGACGAATTAGCTGAAAGGGCATAGTGGATAGAGGGACACACTCTTGCCCGGCAAAATTCCCCGGCTTCCCAGCCACGAGGATGCACGATGTCAGTGAAATTGGAGCGGTAGAAGACAACTCTCGCATAGGCTCTCCACGGCCTTCCTAACAAGGCCGACCCTGAGCCGAACACATTGCACTCCTTGAACACGAACCCGTTTGTATCGTGTGGGTTGCTTCTTCCTTGCGCTGTGATAAACCCTGAAACTCCTGGCCTTAGGGCTCTTCCAAGTACTGATATTGCACAGTTCTACAAAACAAAACGCAAGAAATGGAAAAAGGGCGATAAAAACATTTCTGAGTTTAGAAAGATTGTGAAATAAAAAGTTGTACTTAATTTCACATTTCAATACATACGTATATTGAAAGATCTTAGGCTTTCTCGACTAAAACAAAAGTCAAATTATGAAAGCAGCAAAGTTGAAAATGTTAGAAAGATTAAGAATAAAAATCACCCTAAAAATAACTTCATTCAAGATAATGCGGACGTGTGGAAAACTCAAATGTGCAAGGAGTCAATGAAGTCAAGCTCGATTTCGAAAATATATGAGGTCCGAGTTTCCTTCAAATGTCAACATTTTTAAAGTTATTTCTGCTAGACCAACGTCTCTCTTGGGGGAACTTATAAATACTTCTGCTATTGAAAAGGGTCATGATAACGATCGCTTAGGTGCTCTTGCTCCCACTGGGACAATTACCATAAAAAAAAAAATTCTGAAACCTATTACATTTTTGTTAATCTTAGTGTTAAACATTTTAAAGGTGCTAATTTAATCTTAAATATTTTACTTGTTGCTAATTAAGTTTATTCAGCTAATTTGGTTGGAAATTACTGACATTAATATTTTTGTCCTATGTGGTATGATTAACATTGAGATTGATATTTTTTAATAATATTTGAATAGTTTTTGAAATTTTTGTAATTTTTTGAGCTTTTTTTTTTTTTTTTTTTCTTCTCTTTAATGTTTTTATTTTGGGGGCAAAGGCCAACTAAGATTACCAACCAACTCTCACCGACTCTAAACAAAGGAGCATAGCCTCCCCAACCATTGGATGAGGGCTTACAAGCCCTCACTATGGTCAACGAGGGCATTGGTGAGGGTCATTGCGCCCTTGTTGACCAAAGCAAGAGCGTGCAGCCCTTCATCTAGTGCCTATGAGGGTCATTGGTCCTAGCTTGTGGCCAATGATTGACCCTTAGTCCAAAAAAAAAAAAAAAAAGAAGGAAAGAAGAAAGAAGTAAAAAAAAAAAATAGTGCAAAAAATTATTTAAAAGTGTCTATGTTAGCTCAAGCCATGGCATATGGGACGTATGGCATTCATTTTAGCGAATTTCGGTTAAAATTGATCGAATGAATTTAATTGGTATAACATGAAAATCTTTAGGCCTAAATTAGCACAATTAAAAGATTTATGATGAATTTGTATAAATGCAATATGTTTAGGACCTTTTGTGGTAATTTTACTTGTTCAAGTTAAGTGATCCTTTACAAAATGTGTGTTCAAATTTAAACTCTATTTGTTTCATGGAAAATAATTAATTCGGAAAATTTCTATCCTAAAAATCATCATTTGTATTGTTTTAAAAAATGAATGGATGAAGAATATTTTCAGTCCTCGAAAATGTTTACAAAAAAATTATTATCGAATAGAAAATATTTTTCATTGACTAATTATTTTAAATGATACAAACGATTATTTTTAGAAAAATATTTTTCAAATTATTTATTTTTCATAAAACAATTGCACCCTGACTAAACTAAAGTATCATATGGTTTGATGTTGAATTGATGGCATGCGAAAATCAAAGGATAAAAAAAACACAGAGAGACCAATTTCTTGACCATAACGTTGATGATTTCGATGAAAAAAAAAAAAAAAACATAACGTGATGATGATGATGATGATGATGATTGCAATATAAAAAATGAATACATGTTTGCATCTACATATAAGGTTTTCATATAATGGAACCTAATTCTCTTGGTCGACATTAGGCCCTGAAGATCTTATCATCCAAAACTTTGATTGCTTTACACACCAAATAATCTTGGCTGAATTTTACTCAAAGTGAGTTTATTTCATGAAAAACTCAAAAGCAAAATATATTTTTGCAAAAATAATTAGTTGTATTGCTTACAAAAATGAATGAATGCAAAATATTTACATCATTAACGAAAATGGTTAGGCATAAATTATTATTGATAATGAAAACATTTTTTATTAACTAATTTTTCTAAGCAGTATAACCAATTATTTTTTCTTTTTTTGGAAAATAAATGCACCCTTAAGGTACACACATTGATATAAATAAGGTTGTTTGTAAGATAAAAGTCAAATTTACCTCGTAAATGGACTGCCCACTACCGAAGATGAAGTCGACGGCTCCTTGGACGGTGCAACGCTTGAAATAATGCCGTCCTTGATCGTCCCACAGTGTATCTTGCAGACCATAGAAACCACATCTATAGAACATATTCTTGTCCCCAGAAATCCTGGCCGCAACTGCTGGGACCCTAGGGTTTTTCTTATTCATCGGATTATTGTACAAATTCTACAGAAAAAAAAAAAATGCAAGAAAGGAAAGCATTAGTATGCACATTTACATAGATTCTTCTGTTTCCCATATATATAAATTCACCTGTTCAACACATCTTAACATTGTTGAACTTGACTAGTTCGTGGGATTACATCTTACCCTGAAACTGATGCTCTTGGCAACGATGTTATCAGCCAAGGAAGTGAATGTCGGGCTGTGCCCGATGGTGCCGTGGTCGTCCCACACGACCTGGGTCGTCCTCTTCGCTTGTCCTTTGAGGATGATGTACGGTTTGTCCTTCGGTATTCTCACCTTCTCCCTGCATTTTCACATTAGCCACTCTACTCAACCCATGCACAAGTTTGATATACCTCTGTAATGTTTCCATTTTCCTTTTCATTAGGATGAATACACATACATTAGATGTGACAAATTCTTTCAAAGATAAACTCTCAAATTTTGATTAAAACATACCAGGAAATTAATGAGTGTATTAAATACGACAGATATGGTTAAAAGAAAAGTCATGTCCATGATACCAAACAGAGACTTTGTTTCTCCAATTTTCAACGCATGCTTAATTAAGATATAAAATTATTCAGTACTGCTTGAGCATTGACAAGCCCCTTGAATATTCCAATTTCGATGTGAAAAAAACTAGAGAGGGAAAAAAAAATCGGTAAAAGAGTACCTGTAAATCCCTTTCTTGATGTAGATGCAAACCCAGTTAATGTTATTCGAAGGAACGGAGTTGATGGCAGACTGTATGGTGGTGAAGTTGCTGAGCCGTCTGGATAAGTCGACGAAGATCGTCCGGTAAGGCGCTGCATTTGCGCCAATCCGCTGAAGCCAATCTCGATCGTCCGTGAGTCCCTCGGTGGATTTTGGAAGGTAAAGAAGAAGAATCCATGAGCAAAGGTTATAGAGAAGAAACAATTTGACCAATGTAGAAGAAGCCATGGAAATGCAATTGGAGGAGATGAGACAAAGAAGGAATCACTGACAAGGGAGGTTAACTGTATATGCTGAATGAAGCTTTTGGGATCATATATAAAGGTGAGGATTGTTAGTGGGAGTTTGGCTGATCAAAGCTTGACCCTTGAGTTATCCAACTATCTAATCTGCCCAAATTCTAGCGTGTCTGTGATGGTATAAACCCTCATATAATAATCACAATCTGGTGAATAATGTCACTATACATGTGGACAAAGTATATGTTGGTTTCACACAGGTCTTTTTGTGTGGGAAAATCACTGACCAGAAGGAGTTGGCATTTATGAGCATATTAAATGAAATTGAAGGCTAATTAGTTAGTAAGGAAAACAAAGGCTCTAATGTGATTTATTTGAAAGCATAAGCATGGTAAATTCATGGACAACCCTAAATCATTGAAAATGAACCGTCCAGTACTAAATGTACTTTCCACACACAGAGAGAGATGAATTGTCTGAAAAGGGGGGGTCAAGTGGAGGTGGAACGTGCAAGTGCCTAACTTGGTAGGCCTCAGGGATGGATTAATAATGATAGGCTCATGTTGATTATGATGAGAGAATTGATTGCTTGTTGAAGTAGAAGTGAAGTATGGAGTAATGGGTCGGTGACTTGAAAATTAAGGGACGGTCCTTTATTTGACATACTGCAAATGGCTATAACATTGCAGTGAAAACTTCTTCTTGAATAATCTCATCATGATGAATCAATGATCACGAGGAAGCTTCTTTCTACAAATGATGGAATAATTTATTATAGTGATAGCCATCATTTGGAAAACAAGAGACACTAACTTGGTATAGCAGCGGTTGTGATATAACTATGTTGTGCCAAAACAAATGTATTTAGCAACACCTAATTTAACGGAAGATAAATGTGTCATGGGAATATAAGTTTGGGATTTTTTATATCATAAAAAATAGTTAAGATAAATATGTCATAATAGACATGGTTTGGAGCAGCTTTTTCCCAACAACAAGAAGTAAACGGAAGCTCATGCTACAAACAAAGTCAATAATAGTCAACATACTTGAAAACGAAGACCCAACGCAATATCGATCTGATTCAAACTCAATTGGTGTTTTGGAGAAAACTTCAAGCCTTGGAATCCATGAAGAAACTTTATGAAGAATTCAAACAAGTTTGCAAAGGCAATTTGGTCTATTTCAAGCAAGAATCACTAATTAGCTCCAAGTAAATATTTTGAGCTAAAAACAACTAGGGGTAAGCATGATGTTAGAGTAAAATCAGAAACTTGAGAACTAAATTGGTCCACTAGTTGGGTTCTCACATTCTAAGATATGCAAAATAAGTTTTAGGTTTCAAAAATTGAATAACTAGTTCCAATGAGTGGCTACAAGTTCCAAGTGGATCTAGAAACTTAAAACCTAGAACAAGTCTTTGTATTTTTCTTGTTCTATGTCTTCACTCGATCATACAACATTCCATAATGTTCAATAATAAATGTGTAATCTAAAACCATTGGCATTAGTTTTCATTGTTGGCGATATTCATAATTGAGCTTTTTACTTTGTTAATATTTCATAAATTTCATGTGTTGAAATTAGAGATGTGACTAGAGGATTGTACCAAATGGTAGTTATTAGAGATCATGATTTACTACAATCGGTCAATTAAGTACAAGTGGATCTTGGAACCAACCCTAATACTTGTGACAAATAGGTTTCAAGTTATTGGGTATATAGTAGGTTCCAAATTCCCAAAATTATGGAACCTATTCCAACGTGTTTTTAGGTTTTACCTAAAATGTGAACAAAACCTAGATGAAATTCGAAACTTCTCACCCTAAAAACAACCCTTGCAATGACTACTTTCACCTTTGAAATCCCCAACATGCTGAGGAAGTTTGGATATGCTTCAAAGCAAGAGTTAAAAGGGTTGCATAGGCATCAAAATGTTCTCAAAGCTTGTTCTTACTTCTCATGCTTATTCTTTGAGAAAAACCTCATGATTTTGATTGAAATTCTCTAAGAGAGTGTTGATTCAAATCATAGTAAAGAGTACTTTTAGTGTAGAGTGAATTGTGAGTGCTTGTTTAGTGAGTTACGATCCATGGAGAGACACCTTCATTCGTTGTCAAAGACTTTAAGGATTGCACTAGTGTATTTCAGCTTTGTCATAGGCTGTTAGAGCCGAGAGAGTGGAGTAGGTTGATTCAAAAGTCCAAACCACAGTAAATTTCTTCACAATCTTTTCTATCCCGTAGTCTCATCGATAAAAGAAGCATTGTTTCATTTTCTACATTCTAGTTTGCATGAAAAAACTTTAAGAACCATATAACAACAAATTCAATCCCATTTAGGTTGTTAAGTACCAATTCAGCATTTCCAAAAGAGAATTCAATTGTCCTAGATTAGAGCAGTCTTTTCATAGGTTGTAATGGCTTGGCTCTTTGGAATGGGAATTTCCTCGAAACATCAAAACAAGCTCAAAGAATCTTGCACCCGCTTTAAAGTTGGTGATCACTTTTTCAACCCCAGATCACTTATCTGATAGGACAATTTGAATGTGAAATACTCACCTTTCACACAACCTAAGTTGGAGATGAATGGAGGCCTTTTGGTCCCCTTCATTTCACCTTATCGAAAACGATTACAAGAGACTCCAATCTATAGACTTGTTACATGACTCTTAATCTTCCTTTTAAATGACTCTTAAATTTATCAAACATCCCAAGATATAAATTTTTAGGAACTTACAAAACATTGATTAGACCTAGGAATACGAACAACCAAAACATAGAAATATGAATAGACAAACTCTTGAAAACAACACTACAATAATACCACCGGCCGTGGTGGCTCCGCTGGATAAGGCTCTGCTGATCCTTAGCCCAGAGGTGAAGGGTTTAAAACCCAGGGTTGGCGCTAGGTGTATGAAGTGTGACTCCAGGGGTGGTGGGTCCTCCTATTTACGTGTCACCTGGAGATTTACGGCGCGACTATCGGCTGGCCGCCGTTTCCTCCGTAACCAAAAAAAAAAAAAAACACTACAATAACTACTCTTCTTAAGTTGTGCACCAATCTAGGAATTTGTATAGACATGACATTAAACTTGTGCATCGATAATTAGGCAACTAAATCGACAACTTTTATGAATTTGGTTTAATTACTAACATTATCGTCTTCTCTTGAATCAATTGACAGCGCCTGATTCAAATGGACTTCTTTAAGGGATGTTGCATAGGCTCAGCATTTTTTTTTTTTTTTTGAAACAAATGGGGTTCCTTCTTAAGGATCAAGAGCATCAAAACACATGCACGATGTTCAAGCCATAAGTCATCATCGAGGCCATTCCTGTCGTCTTCATTCTCTCTCGTTTCCTCGTTCTGTTTCCTTTTTGGTTTCAGTGGATCTCCTTAAGCAGATAGAAACCCTACTCTTTCCGAGGGATTTAACATACGCTAGCTTCATAGCTTATGTAGAAGATCGCAGCTCAAAACACATGCACTCTAGACGTGGGTTAAACAAGTCAAGTGACCGTACTGGCATTTTACTAACCATTCTTTGCTTGTAATCAATCAAACCTCTTTCTCGAATGAGTGATTTTTCTGACTTTTCAAAATAAGGTGCCCTTTTTCTGGAAGTACACTAGTGCACATGCACTGTCATTGCTTTTGCCAATTCTAATCTTCCTCTCCTTCGTCTGACTCTCTCCCTCTTCTTCTTTTCTGTTTTATGATGCCCTCTAACACTTGCCTTTGCTTTTACTGAAAGATTCTCGTTCTGTTTGCTTCCTGGATGCGCTTTGCCCCATTATGGGGTGGTGGTCATTGATTGGGTCTCTTGAAACGAAGTTCGGCAGGCTCGATTGGGTTTGCTGAAGGGGCAATGGTTTTTGGGAGATAATGAGCCGTCTTTCCTCATTTTACGGGAGTTCTATGTAGTTTCGGAAGCCCCTGAATGACCATGACCGCGATCTCGAGAGAGGCAATCATGCCTTATGCCGGGCGCGATTTGGCTTAGCAATGGATAACGCAAGTGTTTGGTATAGAAGAAATGACCCGCCACTCATCGTTCCGAAAATTGTCATTATTCTCAGGACTACATCCGATAATCATTATTTCTTGCCTCAGAATCTCAATAAATTCATCATTTCTAGAAGTGTCGCATCCTTTCTAGAAGTGTCACATCTTTCTCTGTTAATATGGGTGTTCAAAAAAATCAAAATAGCCTGGACCACTTGAAACTAGATCAAACTGGATCAAAACCGATGGTTCTCAAGGGAGCCAATCCGGTTCTCAATTTCAATTTGTCAAAACCAAAGAGTACCGATCCGGCTCCCGGTTCTAGGTGTGGTGCGACCACCTACCCACCCCATCCAGACCAAACCTATAATATATAAATATAGATATTTAATTATTTAAGAAATATTTATGATAAAAAAATTTAAGAAAAATGAAAACCCTAAAATCCTTAATATGAAGCTCAACACCCATTATTTGAGTGCCCATCTTGTCTCACTCTCATCTCATATGAATCGTCTCTCTATCTTTCATTCATGGCCTTGACTCTTAATCTCAATGTCCATCAACTCATGGTGTCAACTCTCAACTTTTAATATGAGTCCAATTTTTTACTAATCTTGCAATTAAGAATATGGAAGCTCTTTATTTTTCACTTTACTTTTGCTTGTTGGAAAGTGTTGCATTGAGTGCGTGAAGTTTAATGGGATCGGTTCCATGGACCCTATTGGAAACTAGACCGGACCGGCAGTGTAATTCTTGGGTGGATCCATGGAACCAACGAGTGGTTCCCAATTCTAATTTTTTGAAACAAGTCTTTAGTGGGCGGTTTCCGATTCTAGGGTAGAAATTGTCCACCTAAACCATACTCACCCCTATTCGGTATTGTTGCGTTCCTACCTACAAGAAAAGGAGGAACATCTTACTATAGTTGGAAAATCCCTAAGTTTTGCCTAATCTGATCAATGGTTTGGGCTATGCCAAAAAGGTATCAAAAATGTCCTAAATTCATTATATTAATGTCAATTCAATCCTAAATATTTTAATTGGACTAATTAAATCATAAATTTTTGTGTATTTTTTTCCAACTGAGTTCATTTAGCCAATTTAAGCTAAAATCACTAACATTGACATTTTTAGTAAATATTTTTTAATTTTTTAAATTTTTTTCAAAAATTTAAATTTTCTTTTTGTTCTTTTTCTTTTCCCTCTGTGGCAAGCAAGCGAGGGCCGTCAACCCCTCGCCAGTCACTAGGCAAGGGCTACGAAGCCATCTCTAGACATGGCGAGAGTTGTTGGCCTTGCTTGGCCTTGACCAGATGTAGGTGAGGAGGCAAGCGTGAACAAGGCTGCCTCGCTAGGTCCTAGCTGGCCATGGGCAAAGGTGGCCATGGCTCCCTCCTGTAGCTAGCAAGGCTGAGGCCGCCTTTGCCAATGATCGACAAAGCCAACCTTGCTCATGCCCTTAGCGAGGTTCATGGACTCGAGCATCAATATCGACGGATCTCTAAACTTATCCCTCAATTTGGTCCCTTCATCACTGAAGAGCAATCCTTAGCCTTGACCTCTCTCTCAAAGATTTTCCAACAAGTCCCTCCCTCTACAGGAGCAAAGAGATCGACCTAACAACCCTCACCAACCATCTAGACAAGGAAAAACCTTCACTAAAATAAGAAACCGAGCAGCCAACAAGAGGAAAAACCCTCGCCAACAATTGAAAAACAAACAAAAACAAGAAAAAATAAAAGAAAAATTAATAAAAATAAAATTTTCAAAAAAATATTAATATATTTATTTAAAATATCTATGTCAACACCAATCATGTCATATAAAATGACTGAATCTGCATCAACAATTTTATTTCTAAATTAATCGGATGGACTCATTTGGCACAAATATAAAAAGGTTTAAAACCAAATTGGCTCAATTTTTTTCTAGAGATTATGTAGGGGACATACTTCATTTTCTTCTTTTTCTTTTTTTTTTTTTTTTTTGTGGCTAAAACCCAAAAAAGAATGACACCATTTCATCAAGCACTTCTGAATCGAGAATGGTCAAAATTTCCATTGATGTTTCATTTCAAGGGAAATATTTCTTTACAGCATCAAAATATATAAGATCCAGACCATTTTCCGCCATTCTCGTCTACTACAATAAGCCAGCCTCCGAAAAATTCTTACTATGCCATACGGGGACCTTTGAAATTCGGTGCGGAACTATCATTGGCATTCTTTGATAGCCGGCAGTACCCATCAGAAAAACTAGATCTTCAAATTGAAAAAGGAAGGTAGCCAGACCTTTATCATTGTATCCCCTAGCGATTCAGTTTTGTTAGTACCGAGCATGGCATGAATTCCCGGGGTAAATTAATCTGACTCTTTATTTGTTTGTCGGGTTCACACTATGTCTGTCGTCAAAGATTAGGAGGGAAGAGAAAAGACTTTAAAAACACGATCGTCTTTGTAAAAACGACGGAGGAACAGGATTCGAAGGAATCACTCAGTCCTCTAAAAGCTTTCATTGAATGTACTTCGGTCTGCTATTTTAAGCTTCGATTAAACATTTGACTCAAACGTGCACCAATGGATTGTTTTAAGCTCTCGGTTTCAGGATATCATCCGAAAAGTCCACGATTCTGAGTAACCACTTTCCAACCACATCAAAAAATCGCGATAATTCCAGCCGTTGTCGCTTGTCCAGTATGATCCTACTGCTGTCTGCCGGCCAACCAAGCATGTATAAATAACTATAAGAAATAGACGTCGACCTCAAATTCTTTCCCGAAATTGATGCAGATGTCTACAAGACTAATCAGTACGTAATGGGGGCAATAATTTCCATATGGGGACCAAGCTTCTCTTCCGCGGCCTTCTCAGCCTTCACCCTCAGTTTGTTCAACTGCTTCTTCCTCTCATATACTAGTTGTGCTCTCTCCTTCCTCTTTCTCTCAAGTTCCTACAAAAAAGTCAACGCATATAAGTTCCGCCATCACTCATAAATTTGCAGGACCAAAATCTCTGCATTATTAAAGTTTCAAAATCAAGAAACACTCCAGTGTACCAATGCATATAGAACAAAACAAGTAAAATAATCCGTTTAGTCATATGCAGCAGCAGTACAAAGTTCATGTGCTGATGTAATCCCATACAGACTGCTATGCACATTTAGCCTATAGAGATTCTCGGACTGGAAATGCAAGGATCAAATTAACCGTAGCAAACTTAATTTTCTTTTGCCTAAAGACAACACTCAATGACCAAATACAAGCAGCTTTACAATAACAGGCAGCAGATGATTTGTCTTGTCCTAGATCATCACCTGATCGACACCAATAGAAGCACCAATTTACAGCTGCTAGTTCAAATTTCAAAAGCTCATGGAACTAAAATTGAGCCATCATGCAGTGTCCTGTACACCTATATATGGACCACAACTAGAAGCCCCCCCTGCAAACCTGATGGTAGGTCTGGTACATATTATTTCATGTTCTTTGTGGAGACTATACTGCTATATTTATAGGATTTTCAGTACAAACACGCCAGAATAAAAGTCACAATAGCTGCAAAACCAGCAGCAAAAGTTTGGGACTAAACCTCTTCTGCAACTTCTCCTATCAAGCTAACAAACAAGTCTAGAAGACGGAAGGAGAATTACAAATATTTACATTCAAACCTCAAGTATACAGGACAAATGGCGACTACAAAACAAACTCGAACCAGCATCCTAACTTTCTTCTATTATGTTTTTTTTTATCTCCAATAAGAAAACAGTCATTGATTGTGATAGCAGTGCTGATATACAAATCACAGGAAACATGCCAAAACCCCTTCTTAGGATTGAAAAGGATCTGGTGATGGCTGCATGCAAAAGAGAAAAGTAGCCAGTTCTCACCTTAATGGTATCATAGTGATTCCATCCCACCTCCGAGGAAAGCCTACCCAACAAGCAGTACTTATGTCCAGCTTGAAGCCTCAAAACCCTGAACAAGCGCCCTCAATTTTCAGTTCTTGTTCAAGGAAATAATAAGCAGATAGTGCAAATAGGATAATCATAATAGATGGTAAACCTGGCCTAACCAGACAAAACTCACTTGAGTGCGTCAGGGATGACCATCCTTTTCGTCTTGTCATACGGAGGAGGAACTCCCTCGTAGGCCTTCAATCTTGCAAGTGCAGCGGCTCCCCGTTTCGACTTGTGGGGAATCATCCTAACATAACAGCGGTTCAATTATAGGAGGGACTGATACAACAAGAAACTTATCGACTGCGCAAAATTCTCATCTGGAGCAATTATGCTATGCAGTGCATAGAAGTTACAGAAGCAATTTCAGAGTCTAATGACACTTCCTCCAGCTCAAACACACATGCAGAGAATCAAGCTGTCAAGGACATTAAAACTCAACATAAAAAAGGGGAAAGCTTCAAAATCATTGAAAACCATTCGAACTCTCATCTGTCTAAAAATTATAGTTCCCGCATGAACAAATGCAGCACTACACACCACCGACCCTCCCAGGTGTCAATTTCCAACGTCTCCTAAATGAGCACAAACACAAATGGAGAGAATCTCTCTTTCCAAACCACACTTCAACCCACTAAACAATTTCATCATCTTCACACCAATTTTTTTTTACCAATTCACAACACCGTCAATCCCACTAAACGATTGCAGCATCGTCTTCGAACCCACATCTTTTTTTAAAAAGAAAAAGAAGAAGACCGAAAATACCCGCGAATGGTGCGCCAGAGGATCTTGGCGGGGGCGCGGAAGTGGATGGGGCCGTGGGAGGGCTTGGTGTTCATCCGCTTGCGGAGGAAGCGCATGTACTTCATCTTCTGGCGGACGAGGCCGCCGGAGATGCAGATCTCCTCGCAGCGGACCACCACCACCCTCTGGCCGTTCAGGAGCTCCTTCGCCAGCACCGACGCCAGCCTCCCCAGCATGTGGTGCCTCGCGTCCACCACCACCCTCTTCGCGCATATCCCCGACCCCGACACCATCTCTCTCCCTCTCTCTCTCTCACTCTCTGCTGAGCGGCTGGTGGGTTCTGTGTGAGAGGCTAGGGTTTCCTTTTTCCCCGGGAGCGTGGGTTTTAGATGGTGAATTTGGGATGGCCGTGGGGGTAGTTTTGGGATTTGGCATTCTCCTTTTTCTCCATTTTTCTAAGGCTAATACCACAAAAAACCTGATACGTTTACAATAAATTCGCCCCCAACTAAATCCCAAGTGGGTACTTCTATGATAAATTTATCATTCTTTAGTTTCAGCTAAATTTTGTCATCAAATTGAATGACACGTGATAATTAATAAGTGTAATAATTTAGATTTTTACTATTCATTTTATTAATTTGTGATTTTTCGTAATATTAATTTAATTTAATAAAAATTGACAAACAAAATAAATTTCAGTTTTGGATTTTTGATGATTAAAAGAGAAAAATAAAAGTTTTAGGTGTTATGTTGCTAATGAATTTCATTAACCTTTTTTTTTAGCTCTTGAGATACGGAGGGCAAAGCCTTCTATTGCATCAAAGTCCTACATAATAAGTGGACTAAATTTTGTCGGGAAAATTCTCAAAAAGAGAGAAAGAGAGAGATAAATCTCTTATCTCTCCCCTTTATGGGGTTCTCTTCTTTCCCTCTCATCTTCACACGGCCGTCTTCTTCGTTCTCCATGGAGGGAAGGGAAGGGTTTGACTTAGATCTCTCTCCCCTTCCTTTTTCTTTGTCATAGGTAGGGTGATTTAAGGCGTTTGGTTGCCCGTTTTTGGGGAATGCGTTTGCGAAATGCAAATACCTTTTGGGTAAATGGGATTTTCCGAAATGCAAATGTCGTTTGGTAAAATTTGCATTGAGAAACAACTTTGGCCAAAATACCGTTTGGTAAAATTTACATTTGTAATTAACTTTTATTAAATTAAAAAAGCAAAAATATGTTTATATCTTTTATATAAACATATTTTATATAAAAATATAAACATATAAACATAAAATATATTTATATAAAAAATGGATATGTTTATATCTATATAAAATATATAAAATATATATAAATATATATTATATTTTTATAAATATATATTTATTAAACATAAAATATAAAAAAATAGATATGTTTATATTTTTTTATATAAAAATAAACATAAAATATATGTTTATATATTTATACCGGACCGCCGAATTCGGCGGCCGAACCGCCTCGAATGAAAAATATGTTTATGTTTTTTATATAAACATAGTTTTATATAAAAATATAAAAATATAAACATAAAATATATTTATTAAACATAAAATATAAAAAAATAGATATGTTTATATTTTTTATATAAAAAAATAAACATAAAATATATGTTTATATATTTATACCGGACAGCCGAATTCGGCGGCCGAACCGCCCGAATAAAAATATGTTTATGTTTTTTATATAAACATATTTTTATATAAAAATATAAAAATATAAACATAAAATATATTTATTAAACATAAAATATATTTATATAAAAAAATGGATATGTTTATATCTATATAAAATATATATAAACATAAAATATAAAAAAAATAGATATGTTTATATATTTATATTTATATAAAATATATTTTTATATAAAAATATAAACATATTTATTTTTATATAAATATATTTATTTTTATTTTTATTTTTATTCAAAAAATAGATTGGCTTATCCACCTAGAGAAATGAATAATATCGGAAGTTGCATTCCAAAGATGCAACTTGTCAAAGGACCTCAAGAGCATTGCACGCTAAAAAGCGCCCTTAGAGCTACTTGGAGATGCAATTGCATCTAGCCAAAGTCGCGCAAAAAACGAACCAAACAAACAGATTTGGCCAAGGGACTTTAGAGCCCAAATGAAGCATTTCAAATCTTTGAACCAAACAGGCCTTAGCTCTCTGTCTTCTTTTTCTTACTTTCCTTACATTTTAATGAGCTTCTTTTTTCGATTTAGTCTAGATCTAAAAGTTTCTCTCTCCTATTTCGGGATCTCTATCTCAAT
This sequence comes from Eucalyptus albens, assembly GCA_014182695.1. Lineage (NCBI taxonomy): Eukaryota > Viridiplantae > Streptophyta > Magnoliopsida > Myrtales > Myrtaceae > Eucalyptus > Eucalyptus albens. The sequence goes on from CM024653.1 coordinate 32,496,520, forward strand.
CTAGTGTAGATTTGAGGTTTTTTTTTATATGATTTCAAAATTTCACTCCCCTTGATTTTATTAGCGTACAAGTCCAATTTAGAAAGAGATCCGGCAATGGTGTTAGGGATACTAAACTTAAACCAAAAGATAAAACCATAGTAATAATTTCAAATTTCAATATGTGCTCATTATTGCATACGAATTCAATTATCGGCCTCGATTTTGGTTTGTGATCTACCCTTTAAGCGTGTGACCATCAACCTTGTTATAATAATTCTTGTTATTTGGAGCTTACTTTATTTCACAATTGTTTAGGATTTTTCTTGGTTTGTAGTTATATTGTGTTGTTTCTTTCATGCGTTTCTTTAGAATTGAATGAAATTTTAGTTTGATTAAAAAAAATTATTCAAAAGATCGTAAACCTATTTTACAAAGGTCAATTTAGTTCTAAATTATTCAATTATACTAATTTAGTCATAAACTTCTTAACAATTTGCCAATTTAATCCTTAATATTTTAATTTGGTAAATTTGTATTTGATTTTTTCTTTTCAAATGAACGGTCGAGGTTGTCAATTATAAATATCCGCTCAAATGGGCAAGAGGGCATAAAGTTTTCCGATCAAACAATTGCAAGCGTTAATAAGCCGACCACATCTAGTTCTGCCACAATATTTTAAATAATCACTACATACAACTAATCTATTGATATCATATAAATTAGGAATAAGTGCACTAAAAGTCCTAAACGTTATTATGAAAGTATAATTGAGTCCTAAAACTATCAAAAAATGTAATACAATTCTAAAATTTGTCACAAAAGTGCAATTGTAAAAAATACAATCAAGTCCTTAAACTTTTAAAAATATAATTGAATCCTAAAACTTGTCATAAAAATGTAATCAAATCCTAAAAATTACATAAAATTCAATCAGCGGAAAGACTTAATTGGACAAATTTGATAAGTTTTAAAACTTAATTGTAGTTTTTAAAGGTTTTTAAAACTTAACTATACTTCATGATAAGTTCAAGAATTTAATTTCATATTTTGAATATTTTAAAATTCAATTGCATTTTCATGATAAATTTTAGAACTTCCAATGCGCTTATCCTTATAAATTATCATAACATGTCAAGTTTCACAAAAATGTACTCATTTTGTGTTGGTGTGATTCAGAAATTACAATCACCAATCGAGATAACTAGTAAAGTGTGCAAGCATTTGTAGTCTACTAGTGGAAGTATGCACCAACTTGTAAATCTAAATGCAAGTAGTAATTAACTACTCGGCCGCCAGAAGGTAAAATTATCATTTCATTGGTAACTCAATCACATTTGATTAGATTAATAAAGGTCAATTTGGTAACGTTTCTATTTCTCCAAATTTCTATTACTTTATTCTCTAGAACAAAAAAAAAATTAAAGAATATAAATTTATTTTGTAACATCAACTAATTTTGCTATTTCCTGAAATAGAAAAATGGTTAGGAATAAATTTAGAATAAAAATAAGAAATAGAAAAAAAAAATAGTTTTATATTTCTGAGAACAATTTCTAGAAACAAGCCTATTTCTTTTCTTTTCTTTTTTTTTTTATTCTTCTTCTTTGCTTCCCTCCTATTGCCAACTGCTGCCTGGCCTCCGTTGGCCACCGACACCGTTGCCCATTGGCTGGCATAATTATCAAAAAATTATAAAAAAAATAATTAAAAAAAAACTTTGTAATCATACAAAAGCATTTATATTCTTATCTATTTAGAGAATATAAATTTTGTGTAGTTACTAAACATGTTTTTTTATTTAGAAATTGTTTCAAGGAACATAAATAATCATTCAACAACTGTTAAACATGTATTACTTATTCTGGGAGGTGACAAGAAGCAAATTTAATAAGCTGCAACTAGAGAAGCACTGTAATTAAGAAAGCTGCATTAGTTGTTAACCTGGTTTGCATACAGCAAGCAGGTATGGATATGCATCGTCAAGTTCTCGCCTGCATAGCTATCCACATTTAAATTTTATGCTTAGTGTAATGTCAAAAAGCTGTGGATATTTGCTCACCTACTATGATATGAATTCATAAACTGGATAAAAAATTTGCTTACTCCTTCCAGAAAGGAGTGAGAATCCGGTAGCTCTAAACTGCAAAACATCAAAAACTGTATTATAACTTGGAATAGTCTTTGAGTTTATTATATGAAGGTTCCAAAGGGTCAAAAGAAAGTAAGATATCCTTGAGTGCTCAAGATACTATGTGATACTATATAGATTGCACAATAATGTCCATATGCAAAGGATTTTTTGAAAGTTAATCAGTGAAATCTGAGTTTCTGTACAAACTAATATTTGTATTGTTGATTTATTAGTGCAACTTTCAATTTTGAGTTGTTTATACTCACATAATAATTTGTCTGTTATGTGCACTCAAAGAGAAAAAATATGTCCAAACACATAGAAGAATAAATAAGGACTGCTAATGGAACTATAGACAAGACTGAACCATTGAATTTGAGCCTCAGCTCCTCAATTTAACCAACTTTTTTGCCCATACATGAAGGATTTCACTACTTACACTGGGAATGTCATCCTTGAAACGTTGTGCTTCACTTTGGGCCTGAGAGGACTTGTCTCTTTAGCAAACACTCGTTCACACAATGCTTTCGATCTACCATAATGTCCTCAATGCTGATTTCAGTTCTACTGGAACCTTCACAATTCCCATGTGACAGTTTCAAAAGATTGTACATGATTGAGGAAAGCTGGTGCTGGGCAGAAAGGAAGGTGCATCTTCGGTACTTACCAGCTCCTGCCATAGGATGACTAGACCTTTTTGGAAGAATGCTTGAACTATGGGCAAATGTACCTCATTATCAAGTGAAGTTGATTCTTTTTTGTTTGATCCTACTAAGTAATGCTGCAATTCCGATTCTTTGTGTTGGATCAGATTACTGCAAAAGCTGAGAATTTAAGACCAATATGAAGAAACTAAGATGGCAGTGGTGTTAAAAAAATAAAGAAAATTTTGAGAACACCTGGGATGAGAGATAACTGAGATTTTCTGCACAAGCAAGCAGAGTGAAAGACCTGGCGATGACTGGATTGCACATCTCTAGATCAAACGGAATCCTTAAGTTTATAGCTAAAGAATGTGGTTAAAGTATGTTCAACCAGAATTGAGACATCTCACTGGCCATGAAGAGTATCAAAGCAAAAGTTAGCTTACCCCTCATTTGTGCTTGCATAGTGTTTACATTCATCTCTAAGTGGACAAGCATCGCAGTGCAGTTCAGTTGAGTTTTTGCACAGAAAACCTGTACAACTTTTTCAGCATCAGCATCCACCATTTAACATTTGGACATATATCATCAGGGAATGAGACAGAAATCTTCATCTCATTCTCCATGACAGGACTAACCACTCACCTTTCCCAAGGCAATCATTTGATAATGCAGCTCATATCTGCAATGCAGAATTGACATGTTAGCAATGTCTCTACTTGTTTTAGGTTCATTGTAGTTGAAGCTTGTTTAACCCACAGAGCATTGTCTAATTTGGCCAAAAAACGAAAGCATAGTAATGTACTTACAATGTCAGATTGTTAAGATGGCAGAGCTGTGGCCAGAGGTACTTCTGGATTTCATTTACTGCAGGGTATCTGATAAGGGAAAAAGATCAGAAACTCAATAAAGAAGAGCATTAGAGAAATGTTTGAGTACGGTTGTCATACTTTTGCAAGAGATGTAGTTGGAACATCTCTGGCATTGGTTGGAGGGGGACCCATCCAAAGCCGACCACTGTGCAGCCCACATCTGTGTCAACCTTTTTGAGATGATAATTTGAGAATGCTCAGAGAAGGCTTAGATGCATCAACACAGAAATAAGCCGCTGCATCAACTGGGAAGACATGTTGCTTGAGGCTCAAAAGACGTATGCATTCCACGCTTTTCAGTCCCAGCCCTTCTATTGTCAGCAGAAATTGTCTTACAACAAATTTCAGAATCAGTGACTTCTAAATTCATTAGAAAGTTAATATCGAAGTTCACATCCTCTTTCTCACTTGTGCCAACATGCATAAAAGTGTAAAATAAAGTCCATTCAATCTTACTTTGCTAGTTCAGGAGGGACATTCTTTAGCCATTCAAGGTCGATACTCCCATGATCTCTACACAGTCTATTAAGAAACCCCTAAAACATCAAGGAATCGTCATCAGCTATCTTAACATTATTGTGTAAGTTTTAATACATGACCTTTTTAAAGTTTTTTCTGCAACATTTTATACCTGTATTCTTTCTGAAGCCCTGCATTCCTCTGCTCATTAGAATTTTAGCTAAAAAAAGCAGTATCGGCTTGCCACACTGCCTCCCAATCCAAAGATTCCTAAGGCCTAACATATTTTTTTCTGTGTCTCCCTCTAGAGTGTAAGTTTCTTACACTTTCCCAGTACATTTTCTTGTCAATATCTTCACACATCTTCATTCCTCTTGAATATGCGCCTGTTCACGCCTTTTTCTTCCTGCTCTCTGGGCAAATGTGATGACAATCCTGTTGCGTCTTTCTACCTGGAAATTTTGCAGCAAGTGCTATGAAGGACGAGCTGCAAAATCGATGTTCTTCTTTCAAGCTTTACTTTATCAATTTGCCAAAAAAAATTCTTTCTCACTCTTTGTTACTTAAAGAAATCATAAGGAAGCCATACCTGGAATTCTTGTCTGACACAATTTGTGCTGGAATGCTCCAACAACTGAGTCCACAACAGAACCTTTCCACTCCCTAGAGCATTGATCCCCTGCATATTGAATTGCAAAATTTTGTCATAATTGTGCTCCGAAGTAGAAAACACGAAGCAAGATCTCCTTATTTGTTTCTCAATAAAAGTTCCACTCTAAATTTTTTTTTCGAGATATTTAATATTGGGATACATTCTCCTTGGATGAGATGCATTTTTGTGACAAAAGAAAGTGCCTGCTCGTGGAAAAGCTTCCTTTCTTCTTCCCAATATTTTTTTTTGTCGATATCTCTTTCATTTTCTTTTTCTGCACATTCGCTCCCAAACTCGTTTAATAATGTCCAAACTCTTGTGGTTCCACAGTCTACATCAACTCTGGGCTGTGATAGCCATTGCCAGCATTAATTTTCTCGCCTTTCTCATACCAACCTCTGCACAATCCTTTTGCTTCACCTGATGGACATATTCGACCTTCCTTGTTTCGACGTCTGAAGCTCCTTTTACTGTTCATCCATGGCCTCAGGAGACAACAGACAGGCTGCTTTCTTTTTATTATCAAGCAATGGACAATTACTTGGAGAAAATGCTTTCTCATTACGTGGAACTCCCGCACAGGGATAAGTAGCCTTAACAGTACTTTTGGTCAGATCGGTTATGTCTCTTCTGGGACTGATTTGTTGTTTCAATGGGGTCTTAGCATCTTTCTTTCTCTTTTCGCCACGATGCTTCTCTGATGAGGCTATTTTCTAATTGTCATCTTCTTTGTTGGCACATTTCCTCGAGCTCGGTGGACCAATCTTAGCAGGGGTCATTGGAATCCACGGATCCCGTTTCCTCCCCTCCATCTTATCAGTCCTGTCCAATGGATCTTTCATCTCACGTACTATCTGCATCTTCAGCTAAAAAAGCCGAGTCATTTTATCGCATCAGGATAATTGGCAAATATTTTAATAACAATCATTAGAAGGAAAAGCATAGTATCACCAGAGGTTGGGGACAATGGGGGTTAGGAAAACTAAATCTTGCGCCAACTGATGAGCATGCTTGTGACAGTGTGTGTGCTGTAACAAGTTGGATTCAACAGCTATGTACTTTGCGACATGCGAAAAATGGATTTTAAAATCAACTTCATCACAAAGATGTGTAAAACCGGCAGTGCCCACGAGGAATATAAATTAGTGGAACGAGCAAAAACGATCTAAAATCCTGTCAATAATAAGATTTGCTGCTGGAGAAGTGAAGGTAGGAAACCATCAAAAGTTTGAAAAACTTATATTTTTATTCGTGAACTTATGAAATGTCCTACTCAAACCTTTACTGTCTCCCTTCGACTTGACAATGGAACATGAAGCCTCCTCCGGTCGACTTCCCTAACTAATGTCGGGTCGGGTAGACAGCTTCACCGCCAGAGAAAATAGTGGTCCTGTCCGTAGTTACATCGCTCTTGATCAGCGGAGAAAAAGAAGAAAGGGAGTTCTGAGAAAGGACTCTGGCGGGGTGGTCTGGGTCATGAGTGAGAAGTGACAAATCAGTGGAGACCGGAGAGTGCATTTCACAACCCGGCTCGCCCCGAAGATTCATTAGCTCGAATTGCCCGGACCTCATTCTCGGGCCAGATTCTAATTCAGTCTGGGGACGGGCACCGGTGACTTGGGCGTGCTAGCCAGGTAACCGAGCCGCGTTGCCGAGGAACCAAGCCCATCCTCAAGAGATTTGGGCCGGGCTTTTGGGACTCAAGCCAGACTGTGGAGGATTTGGATATAGGTGTTGGGGTTCCCTGCTCAAATGTCAAGATGTCCGGTTTAAGTGCCGAGGTATTCGGTACAAACGTCAATGTCTAATCATACTATAGAGAATGAATACAATGGACTGAGCAATTGCTACTTCAAAGATTTACTATTCATGGTATTGGCTCTCTTAAAAACCTAAAACTACATTTGATAGTCATGATAAAATTCATGATAGGATAATCATATTTTGCATTTGGTGCTTGTTCAATAGAGGATAAAGTCGATATAAAAAGAGATATAGGCTATATAAAATTATCTTATGGAGAATGTAAGATAAAGATGGATATGATTTCTAATATTTGTAATAAGAAAGTGATTTTTCTCGTATAAAAACTTCTTAAATTGAAAAATTAAAATTAGATTTTAATATAGATAACATTTTAATTCTAATATATGAAATTCAAAATAAATAAAAAATAACAATTTAGTTTTTAATCTAATCTTATTTTTATTTAATATGAATTTAATTATATCTTATAGTATAAAACTAATATATAAACATATATTTATATTTATCACATATTTTAGGTATTTATAGTATTTTAGGTATATTATTATAGTTTAATATTTAATAAAATTTTATTAGAGAATGATATAAGGGGAAAAAGAAATAAAAAAAGAAATTAAAAAAAGATAGGAAGAATAAAAGAAAAAAGGAAAATAAAAATAAAGCAGGTGCCCATTGTGAGAAATTTGTACCATCTCCATTTGTGAACTTTTAGATTCATTTACACTAAATAATATATATGATATAATGTGAATATATCCAACTTTAATATTACAATCACCAAATAATGAATATGATACAACAAAATTCCTAGATTTTGTATCCTATCATATCTAATCTTATCCTGGTTAGAAGTCTGGACGATCAAAAGTAACTTAAGATTTCTTATTCGATAAAGAAAGAGTAAGAGAACCTAATTGTTGAGTCAAATAATCTTTCAATGGCAAAAGCCATAAGCAACCCAGGTTCTACTCCATAGGAGATTTGAGTCCTCCACTCTGACTATGTAGATTTGCTAACGTCATTCCCAAAACTCTTTTGGACCTTTTATGTACTAAAGCTCATTTTTTGGGCTCATTTGTTTTTCTTATTGAATGAAAGTTCTACCATTCTAATTAAAAAAAAAAAAAAAAAAAAAAAAGAAAAGAGAACCTTAAAAAGGAGGAAAGAGACATTACATAAACCACTTATATTTAGATTTGTCAAAGATTTTCTAATTATGCATTTGTTAGTCATTCATCAACATGCAATTTTAGATTTAGTAATTAATAAGATTGTAATGAGGTGAGGTAAATGAAAAACCGGTTCCCGCCAGTTCCCACATACTACATGCAATTTTAGAATTAATAAGATTGTAATGAAGTGAGGTAAGAGAAAAACCGGTTCCCACTAGTTCCCACTTAAATTGTTTCTAGTGCACATCTTCAAGGGCAATTAAAGGTCAGGAAACTTTTTCAAAAAACACTATTTTAAATGAGTTCATCTAGACGTCTTCGTCTGCTCAATATGAGATTATCGCCTGTGGACTCATCAGCCGTTGTCTGCTAGGAGAATTGTTTCACAAGAAAGCCCATCAAAACACAAAAACTTAACCTTCAAAACCTTATTCACCATGTCAAATTAAAGCTCGAGTTGGCATAAAGACAGAACTGTTCACATTTAACACGATGAAGTATCAAGTATGCGTCACGCAACTCTTCTACAGAAGTTGGAAAAACGCGTACATGAGGAATTTCCAAGCAATTCTTGTTCTCATACAAGGACAACGCAATTTATCTTTTCGAAAGCTCCAATTGACAGTACTAGAGTTTGACTTTCGAAAGAAGGAGGTCTTTGGTAGTGACTAGACTTTGGAGAGAAGCCAAAAGCCCAAGCATGTGCATATGTCAACCCACAGAGGGAGGAAGTTTCGGGTGTTGAGCTAGCAGAGGACAAAGAGGCATCCAAGAACAAGTCTAAAAACATGAGATATCAAATGATATAATAATAAAATTATGTTTCATTTACTTCACGAAAAATGAATGATTTAGAAAATATTTTTTAAAGACATGAGATGTGAGATGATCGTTTGTATTTCTTGAAATAATTACTCAATAAAAAAATATTTTTTTATCGATAATAATTTATACCTAAATATTTTCATAAATGATGAAATAATTTCTCATTCATTTATTTATTTTTAAACGATACAAATAACCATTTTTAGAAAAATGTATTTCAAATTACTTATTTTCTGTAAAATAAATGGAGTGTTGGTATTGATTATAACATTTTTTTTTTTTAAGGTTCAATTAAAATCCGTAACATTTCTTACAGTAAATCAATATTAATATATCAAACATCAATAGAAAAAGATCTCACGAAGCATTGGCTCATTTATCTAAGTGTCGCCTGACAATTCCAAAGCCAAAAAAAAAAACTATGAAACAATTTCTGACAGGTCAACCCAATTATAAGAAGGTACTTATGTAGGACAACTCGTTGACTTTCCATTCTCTCGCGTACCAACAAAATTAATCGTTCTCATCGGCAGCTCATGCAATGGCGACAGATCTGATCGATCGCCTCAACCACTCATCACCCCAACCGAGCTGATTTTTTTTTTCATCATAGATTGACATGATGTCAATATTTAATTAATTATTCACAGATATAGTTTTGAGAATATAGGAATTTATGAGAGTTCTATCTTTGACCCTTACATTAGTTTTTTTTTTCTTTTTTCTTTTTTGGGTCTATCCTTACATTAGAGTTCGAAAGTTTTTTTTTTTTTTTTTTTTTTTGACCCGGGAACCTCCGAACGCGCTTCCCGCGGAGAGTAAACGCGCCGGGGCCCCCACCGCCGACCCCCAAGCGCAGGTTTGGGTCTAAGATCGCTTACATTAGAACCCTTCCCCTGTTTGAAAACCAACGTTACCGTAGAGTTCGAAAGTTAGTACATAGAGAAAGAAAGAAATTCTTGGTCGCGCAATAAACATATTAAACATCGAATGATCATATGATGAAAGAAATTTTAAATGAGTTGAACCAACTAAGACACTTATGCATTTAATAGTGGATTACAATATCAAAAATGTGGTCTCTCTCGTGGCACATTATTAAAATAGACTAATAGGATAGTATTTATGTTTCTATCATTTCTAACCACATCCGAAATCTTGTTCCAACCGAAAAGATCAAGGTTTAAAAAGAACTTGTTTCAATTACAGATGGTGGGAATTTATTTTCGAGAGTAATGCTCAACCAGTGACAATATTGTAAGATCTTGTCTTTAGTAACTACATTCGTTTCATACATGTGATGATCTTTTCTTTTGAAGATTGCACATACGGAACATGTTGCACATTGCCAACCAATTTGATTAGTGATATCATATCTAGCACTGTATATGAAGTTCAAAATCAGCACCCGTTTCTTTACATTTTGCATAACACATTTATTATATCTTTCAAAAGTTACCTCATGATTTGGTTAGCAAGATCATATCAGTATATCATATGATATGGTGTAATGAAAATTTACTCACAAAAAAAAGGGCTGTCTGAGAGGGAGAGGATAGGAAATATTACTAACACCGTATCGGCCCATAATTATTCCGAATGATAAGTGCAGTACATTAAACGGCAAAATAGGTAATTAATTTATTTGTGGCCAGTACAATTATGTAATACACTAGTATTTTTCTAGCGTCAAAAGACAAAAACTACAACAGAATGTAATGGAAAAAGATAGATAAATAATGCAATGTTCATTATGCCAATTCTCTCTCTCTCTCTTACTAGTTGATGTATTATCGTAATCACATCGCGCTATTTGCATGGATGAATCCAAATATCTGCTGAACTGAACTCGCTATGTCTTCCGCTGTGAACCTTGCTTCACCCGCAACCTGCACAAGAACAACACAAAGGAAACTGACCAGTGAAATCATATATTTTCCTAAAAGTCTTTCGGTTGAAGTGATCAGAATTGTGAATTTCATGTAGTTTACGCTCACTTTTGGTAGACGATATTCAATTGAAACACAGAAAGATCTACCTGATCATCACAATTTCTACAGTAGAACATATTCCTCCATCAACATCGACCAGTGTACACAACATAATTCCAGTTCCATAAATTTTGACATAGCACAATTTTTTTTAAATATCGTGCAAGTATGTGAGAGAATTACCTTTACATTGAACGAATAGAGGACGGTCTGTTCAATGGTGGTTATATTTGTGTGAAGGATATTGAGTTGGAGGTCCTCTAGAGCTGCTATAGTCTTGATGAGCTGCCCAGGCCTCCTTCGCGACAGTATCTTGATCATGGCGTCAAACCCTAGGAGCTTGACCTCCACGTCGGCAATGCACGACTTGCTCTCCGCGGTCTCCTCATGGAGCCCAGTGTCGAAATCTGGGACCTTGATCGGGTCGTTCGGGAGGCCAGGCAGCGGGGGAAAGAACTGTGGCTGTGGCGGCTGGTGAGGTGGCTGTTGCACAGGGAGAGAGGGTGGCGGCCCACCACCATCCCCGTAGAGCCGCCGCCGCTTCTGAGACTCGAGGCACTGGAGGAGTTGCTCCAGCTCCCTCACGAACTCAATGGCGCCTCCAATGATGGAAGCTTGATCTCCCTACGGAAAGATTGAGCGAGACCTCTCAAATTATTTCTTTGAATTTTTTTTCTTTTTCTTTTGGACTGCAAAACTGAAATTTGCGTGGCATGGAATTGAAAGATTTAACAATCTATTAACTGTGATTCATAAATAAGATATACGATGATAGAGGCAATTACAAGGTATAAACCCTACATAGTAATAGACCTAGTGAATAAATCTCCCCCTCTCTATGATCAGCTTGTGTCAGTAAAACGAGTTGAGAAAATATTATTTATACGCAATCCAAAAGATTGGATCTCATGACGCACTCTTAGATCAATAATTTCTGTATATAACTAATGTTTCGCAAAAATATTTTCTACAGCTACTTTCTTTTATTTCATGACTTTCAAAATAAAGGGTTTTATTGCATACCCTTTGTACGTAAGAGCCCGGCATAAGAGACCTCAGAACCCGGAGATGCTCGTTCATTTGCCTTCTCCTATTTCGCTCGACAGCTATATGAGTCATCCGCTGGCTTTCAACTTCCTCGCTCGTCTTGCTAGTCCGTGGCCGTTTCCTCTTGTTCTTGCTGGCCTCCGCTGCCGTGGAACTCTTGTTGCTTTGCAATTCTTCCCCGAGAAAATGCAATTGCACAGAAGCATTATCGGGAAACTGAGTAGCTTCTTGATCCTCCCTAACTCCGTCCTCATCATCGATTCTTCTTTCATCGTTATTGTCATTCAGAACTGGAAACTTGAGAAAGCAAACTGGGTCGATCCCAGCTTCGTCCTCGGAGTTGTGACTTGCTTGGTTGAGGGCCAACTTGGGCCCAAAGTCCGCGAATTGCATCACATCCGCAAAGCTCAACTTATCAAGAGAGCCAGAGCCAGAGAACCCAAGCGGAGATATCAATTGTTGATGGCCTTGTTGAGGAGGGTGACTCAGCATGTAATCCACCATTCCATTATTGTCACCACCACCGCTGCCGTCGTGGTGTACTGGGATTTCGCCGACTTGTGACCTTATGAACTGATGGTGATGCTGATGTTGGTCATTGAAAGCGTTATGATCTGGGATGGCCTGCAACAGAAGTTGTTCATATTTAAAGCAATAATACAACACTAGAGAGAGAGAGAGAGAGAGAGAGAGACTGAATCCAATGTCGACAAGATTTGATCTGTCAATGAAAACTAACAAACAAATGCAAATAATGATGGGTCGTTTGCAGTACCGAGTAGTTCTCTTCTTTCTCCATTTGTATATATATGTATATATACACTTCAACAAAAGAAAAACCCTATAGAGCTCAGTTCTTCACGTAAGGACGAAAAGCCTAGTGAGATTTCACCCACCTTGGACCTTACACCTGAAAATGGCAGCAAACACAGCAAATTACACCAAAAGCAATTGAAATTTGGTTTAACCCAATACAAATATTTATTATGTTTGGCTTGAAAGGACAAATTCATGAAACCAACCCAAGGTGAGAGAGTCGTGATGTGAACAAAACAGGAACCTGATTGGGGAGGGAGAGAGAGAGAGAGAGAGAGAGAAAGATGGTAATGGGACAAGAAGCAAAGTGGGGTTTTGGTGTTTTATGAGGTTTGAGAAGGATCTTGTCTGGAAAAGATAAGGTAGTGGAGTTACGTGTTATGAAGGCCCAAGTTCACCGTTTGACTTATAGAGAGAGAGAGAGAGAGAGAGGAGCCTGTAGGGAGATAAATGCCCACCTCACAAAGTTTCACAGTTTCACCACCCTTTAATTAATGGGGGTCACAGGGAGCCGACGACGCTCTTTTTCTCTTGCTTTTCATGACTATTATTAAAATCAAGAGGCTTGGGTGTTCTGTGGGGTTGAATTTGAAATGTCAAAGTCCACCGCGATGTTTTCTTGCGTGTTCAATGGAAATTGAGCTCATTACAGGTCGGCTGATTTAGGGTTTTCTGCATTCCTTATTTCACTTTGACGAGACCATTGGTTGGTTCGACAACAATGATAAATGTGCTTCCATCATTTCTGTTATCTTTTTACTTGTGAAAATATTTATATGCTTTCTTAATCCGAGCTATCCGTAAAACAGCTCAGATCTTCGGCATGGTGGGAACGCGTTACCTACGGGCGAACTACATTTTTGCCTCCCAAAATTTTGAAATTGAAGCGAGTTGCTCCTTAAAACTTCAATTTTGCAATTTGCTCCCTTATTTCTTGAGATTGGTGATAATGTGCCCTTTAACATTGGCTCAAGCCAAACTTTACCTGTAGCTCTCATCATTTGAATACGCATGATGATTATGGAAGATTTCTGTCAACTATATATACATCATAAGTGGATATATTGAAAAAAATAAATTTATGTCTCAAAAATATATTTTGAAACAAGAAAAGTGTCAAAAAGTTATATACCCATTGTGTAGGTGCCAATTCAATCACAAAAATTTAAATTGAGCCAATAGTCATAAATATTTTATATTTGTGTCAATTGAGCTCATCTAATCATTTAGATTGGAAATTGCTGACATGAATATTAGCCATCCTATATAATACGGCTGCCATTAACATGGAAATTTTTTGATAAGATTATATTATTTTTAAAAATTTTCAAAAATTTTAACTTTAATTTTCTTTTCTTCCTTTTTCTTTTCTATTTCCTTGTTTTCTTTGTCTTTTTTTCCCTTTTGGGCGAGGGTCATCAAAGCTCACCGACCGCAAAACCCTTGTTGATCACCGTGAGGGTTGCAACCCTCACCTAGATGTGGGCAAGGTGGAGACAGGCGCAAGTGAGGCCGCCTTACCTAGATTTGGGTGAGGTGACTTCACCCTCGCCCCCCTCATGCCCTTGCCAGGTGAGGAGGACTTGAACAACGGAGGCCAAAGGACAAGAGGGCGGGTGTCCTTGGGAGGCGAAAGAGGGAGCGAACGGCTGGGGAGAGTGAGGTAGCGTTGATACAAAAGCTTGAAGGTTCAAAAATGGAAGGACTTTGAAAGTGCAAAGTAGAGAGAGAAAGGAAACAAGATTTTAGGGCATAAAGGGTAGACCACCTCACCTAGCTTTGGGCAAGGTAGCCTCGCCCATGCCCACCTTCGCTTTACCCGTATTTAGACAAGGTCGAGCACAGGTGTCAACTCTCCTTAGCGGCCGACAAGGGTTTTGTGACCCTCGCCCAATGGCCAATGAGGGCCAACGAGCTCAGCAACCCTTGCTAGGACAAAGGAAAAGAAGATGAGAAAAAAAAAGAAAGAGAGAAAAAGAAAATTAAAAATTTCAAAAATATAAAAAATAAAAATATCATTAAAAAATGTCAATGTCAACGCTGGCTATGTTTCATAGAATAGTTGGCATTTGTGTTAGTGATTTCTGGCCTAAATTAACTAGATAGACTTAATTGACACAAATTCAAAAGGTTTAGGACTAAATTGGTTTAATCGAAAGATTTATGATTGAATTGGCACTAATGTAATAAGTTTAGAACTTTTCTGATACTTTTTCCATTTCTAAACAATATTTGTTAGTTAGTCTCATCGAAATTTTGGTGATATGCTCTTACGCGCAATATATTTCCGATTTGTCCTATTTTTTATATGAAAATATACATTTGATGAATTTCACCTCCAAAATAAGTCATCCTAATGTGACAAAATATTGAAGCGGAACTTGGGGAAATTATCCCAAAAGTCCTACCCACTTTAGATCATTCAGATTTGAATTGGGATAGGATAGGATAAGGGAGGATTAGAAATTCTCTCAATATCCTACGGATTTTTTTATAAAAAAAAAAAAAATAAAATCCTGTCATGTGTATGGTGTAATCAAGATAGAATATTTTTAAAAATCTTTAAAAACCTTCTAAATATCTCTCTCTAATCATCCTTGTACCTCCTCCACTCTTCATGCCTTCATTGTTTCACTAACAATTGGAGGAAGCTCCTCTCTCCCATAGCCTATTGGACAAGCGAAACCGCCTCATGTGTGGGCTACCGCGAGAGAAGGCCTCTTCATCTCTAAATCCATCAACGCCAACTCTTCATTGATAATTACATCTTTAAGAAGTCAAGTTATCAATTTGAAATCAAGATTTTGAAGGGCGTGATAAGAACAATGAAGATAAGAAAGAGAGGGGGAAAAAAAAAAAAAAAGAGGAATTAAAGACACTAACAAGGAGGCTCTCCCACATATGATGGATTGTCCCCAACTTCTTCCTTGTACGCAGGCGTGAAAAATCCAGACCAGAATCAAAACCTTGATCGCCAATCGGAGTGAAGCAGGGTGGATTTCAGTGATTTTTCATAGCTTTCTTGTATTCATGTGGGTGTGTCGTGAATGTGAACAGAACAGGAACAAGTCAAATAAGAAGAGGGAGAAAGATGACGGGAAGGGAGGGCAAGAGCTGATAGCAAAAGCTTTTGTTGATATTCTGAAATTTGGTTTTTTATTTTATTTTTTTTCCAGATTTTACATATCCTATCTAGGTCTAACCCACCTCTTAGAGGAGTATTTTATCCAAACTATATCCAAGCTATATCTAGTCATATCCAGATGTAACATCATTCCGCCAAACACTGAATATGATAAAAGTTATTATATTTAGAGTTTTATCCGGTCCTCCAAACACAGTCTAGATGCGGGTGAGGCCGAGGTGGGCACAGGTGAGGCCACCTCGCTCAGACTTGTACCCCGCGCCCTTGCCAAGTGAGGAGGACTTGGACAAGTGGAGGCCAAAGGATGAGGGGGTGGGTGTCCTAGGGAGGCAAAAGAGGGAGCGGACGGCTGGGGAGAGTGAGGTGGCGTTGAGACGAGAGCTTCGACGTTGAGATATGAAAGGGCTTCAAAGGTGCAGATTAGAACAAAGAGAGAAAGGAAACGAGATTTGAGGGCATGAGGGCAAGGCCCACTTCCACTGCGCCCACATTTAGTTGAGGCCAGGTGAGGGTTGTGACCGATGAGGGCTTCGTTGCCCTCGGTCAATGGCCGACGAGGGGTCAACGAGCTCCGGCAATCTCGCCAAGATAAATGAAAAGAAAACAAGAAAAAAAGAAAATAAAAAAGAAAATGAAATTAAAATTTAAAATTTAAAATATTATTGAAAAATGTTTACATCAAGTATTGGTCATACTACGTAAGATGTCCATCATTTGCGTTAGTGATTTCTGATTTACATTAGCTAGATGGACTCAACTGACATATAAATTCAAAAGGTTTATAACTAAATTAGTTCAATTGAAAAGTTTATAATTGAATTGGCACAAAATGCTATAAGGTTAGAACTTTTTTGACACTTTTCACATTTCCAACTAGATTTATCAGTTACTCTTGTCAAAATTTTGGTCATATGCTCTTATGTGCAATGTATTTTCAATTTTTCCTATTTTCAATTCAAATGTATCTGTTGCACCGTCAGTATAGTGTGATAGACCAATCGTTATCAATTCTGCATCTAATGTTTCCCAAGCTCTCACCAATATTCAGTTAATGTTATGTCGCCTGGTCATGTAGTGCACTGGACGCGCAAAACGTGCATTCATCTTAATCACTATCAATGAAAATAGGAATCCATCGAGGTAATTTGAAAACTTAAAAGAAAGCAGGAATAGGAAAATGGAAAGGACGCAGAAGCACCTCTAGCTGAGGCATCCTAGAATATTCTTCTAATTCACAAATGCCCTCGAGGCATCCTACTTTGTTACTTCTTTATTAAACCGAACAGTTGACGAATTGGAAATGGTAGAAGCGCAGGACAAAAAAAATTCAGAAATCAGGACTAGGGGGACGAATGGCCAAGGGCAAGTGCCTCCCCCTTAGTCCAACCCGCATGAAACGGCACATGGCCCCCTTTGGATTTTCTGACCGCTTTACCGTACGAGAACCCACCGGGAACGGCGTCGCAAGGGAGCGGCGTCACCGTCCATCTATCCAAAACTTCCCGTACTAATTGGGGACATCACTTTACACTTACTGAAGTCCTTTCTTTTTGGTCGGTCCAAGGGCTTATCCAATGGGGCTTTTGCGGCCCAGTCAGCAACATAGTTAGCCTCTCTCCTACAATGCTAAATCTGAAGGTGAGGGAAACAGGGGAGCAACACGGTGCATTTGGCAAACAATGCACGATTCTCCCAAGGCGTTGAGCTGGGATTTTTCATGGCTTCAACAAGGACAATATAGTCGGATTCTAGCAGTAGGGGCTCGAGCACTTTCCCATTCTGCAGCAGATAGTTGAGAGTTAGATTGAGTGCTTGGACCTCTGCTTGCAGCGCCGAAGAAGCTGGGATGCCGCTGGTGAAGCCATCGATCAATTTGCCGATGTGATCAAGGCATACACATGCCATAGTGCCTTCGTTGCTTTCCATTGGATAAGCCCCATCAATGTTGATCTTCAATATTCCCAGCTCCAGTGGCCGCCACATTAGGTCAGGGTTTGGGGGTTTCTGCCCTGGTCTTGATGTCATCCGTGCAGAGCTATGGGCAATCCGTGCATTGGCGAGAGCCACCTCCACCACCTGTTTTGGATCTGGACACTGCTAGCAGAAGATAAAGTTATTTCTCGCTTTCCAGATCTGCCACGGTATGGATGCAATAGTCTCTAGCTCAAGTGAGATCTCTTTGTTCTCCACCCTATTTGCAAGCTAGGCGTCTATTCTGTTTACTCCATGTGGTGGTAGCGTGATTTTGATTTGGGGGTGTGACCAAATGCCTTGTGTCCATGGGCATAATAGAAAAATGTGTTCCGTTGTTTCTGGGAGTTGATGAGGGCAGAGTTTACATATCAAATCTAGGATGATTTGTCGGTGATAAAGGTTGTCCTTCATGGACAGTGCATTGTGGCATAATGACCACATGAATATGCGAATTTTAGGGGCTGTTTGCATAGTCCAAAGCCTTCACCATAGTGTCCTTGGGGTTTGATAGGATGAGGAAGCGCGGCTGTGCATGTTGCTGTTGGCTGCTTGTCTCATAAAATTGTATCCACTTTTCACTATATAAATACCATTTTGCGTTCCTTTCCAAATAAGTTTATCAGCCGTGTGGTGGGGTCGTACCTGAATGGTAAGGATTTCCTCTATGGTATGATCTTCGAAACTCTTGTGTACATACTTCTAGTCACCAAAATTCATAGTTTAGTCAAGTGGATCTTGATTTGGAGTATTGAACTTTAAAAAACCAAAGGATTTGCCATATTCTGAAATTTTATTTTTTTTATTTTATTTTATTTTCTAGATTTTACATATCCTATCTAGGTCTAACCCACCTCTTAGGTGGGATTATTTTATCTAGACTATATCCGGGCTATATTTGGTCATATCCAGATTTTGCATCACTCCACCAAACACTGAATATGATAAAAGTTATTATATTCAGAGTTTTATCTGGCCCTCCAAATACAGTCTAGATGTGGGCGAGGCCGAGGTGGGCGCAGGTCCCGTGCCCTCGCCAAGTGAGGAGGACTTGGACAAGTGGAGGCCAAAGGATGAGGGGGCGGGTGTCCTAGGGAGGCAAAAGAGGGAGCGGACGGCTGGGGAGAGTGAGGTGGCGTTGATACGAGAGCTTCGAGGTTGAGATATGAAAGGGCTTCAAAGGTGCAGGTTAGAGCAAAGAGAGAAAGGAAACGAGATTTGAGGGCATGAGGGCAAGGCCCACTTCCACTGCTTCCACATTTAGTTGAGGCCAGGTGAGGGTTGTGACCGATTAGGGCTTCGTTGCCCTCGGTCAATGGCCGATGAGGGGTCAATGAGCTCCGGCAACCTCGCCAAGACAAAAGGAAAAGAAAACAAGAAAAAAATGAAATAAAAAAGAAAAAAGAAAATGAAATTAAAATTAAAATTTTAAAAATAAAAAATTTAAAATATTATTAAAAAATATTCACATCGTGTTGGCCATACTACATAAGATGGCCTACATTTGCATTAATGATTTATGGTTTATATTAGCTAGATGGACTTAACTGTCATAAATTCAAAAGGTTTATAACTAAATTAGTTCAATTGAAAAGTTTACGGTTGAATTGGGAGAAAATACAATAAGTTTAGAACTTTTTGACACTTTTCACATTTCCAAACTAGATTTATCATTTACTCTTGTCAAAATGTTGGTCATATGCTCTTATGTGCAATGTATTTCAATTTTTCCTATTTTTAATATGTAAATATTCATTTGATGAATTTCACCTCCAAAATAAGTCATGGTGTTGTCATGTGATAGAAGATCGGAACACAATTTGGGGAAATCATCCCAAAAGTCCTAAATCTATTATACAATAGCCAATTCAATACTAATTTTTTTCCATTTAATTAATTTAATTCTAAACTTTTTGATGATTTTCCAATATAATCCTTCCAAACAATTTTGACTAGAAATTACTAACATGTTAGTTCAATCAATATCGGCTTGTTTTCTATCATGAAATGCATTTATCTTCAATTCCATTTGAAAACTGTTCATGTATAAATTTTAAATTCTTTATTTTGATATGTTACCAAATATCAATCTATTCCTTTATTTTTTTTTTTATACCATTTTATATTATAGTCAATTGACTATGTTGATTTCTTGTTCATATTGAAATGAATCAAAATTAATAGGGAGCTGGTTAATGATACTTGCACATGTACTTGTTTTGCGTGCCTATTTATTTTCTGTTGGTATCCATGGACTGGTCAAGAGTTGCAACATAATCAGGGCCCTTGTGTGTCTCGAACCATTCTCAACGTGATTAACATAAATTTTGTAACATTTTTAGATATTTTTTTTATAGTCGACAATTAAAAGGAGAATT
Organism: Eucalyptus albens; assembly: GCA_014182695.1. NCBI lineage: Eukaryota > Viridiplantae > Streptophyta > Magnoliopsida > Myrtales > Myrtaceae > Eucalyptus > Eucalyptus albens. The sequence goes on from CM024653.1 coordinate 32,516,372, forward strand.
TTCTCCATTTTTGCTAGAGCTATTGTAGCCACCCAACTATTGGGTTAGCTTTTCTTTTGTCAATTTATCATAATAGAAAATCAACTCATATTAGTCAATCGAATTTGTTGAATAAATGAACAAAAAGTAGTATTAGTTAATTATATATATATTAGGTTTTCCTATGTGGCAACCTCCACCAGGCATTGCCGAGGTGCCCACTACTAGTCGATTGAAATAGGAAGAAAGAAAGAAAGAAAAGAACAGGAAAAAAAAAGACAATTAAACAAATTGCAAAAATATTCACGTCAATGCAAGTCGTGTCCTATAAGATGATTGATGTTTGTAATAGCGATTTATGGCCAAAGTTAATGGGAATAACTATTTTGAGAAATTGTCAAAAAGTTTAGAATTAAATTGGTTAAATGACTCAAGTTGAAAAATTGTTCGACAAAAAAAAAAAAAAATAGTCAAATTAAAAAATTTAGGACTAAATTGCTTGTTGTACAATAGGTCTAAACCTTCTTGGGCAATTATCCCAGAACAATTTGGTTGAAGTCAAGGTTTTGGGCACATTGCAAGAAGTTTCAAAAATTAAGGGTACAAATTGCAAATATTTAAATGTCAAGGGGCAATTTGCAAGAAACCTAAAAACTTGAGGGTAATATGTAATTTGCCCCGTCAGGTTGTCGTCCCAACTAAGTGTATCCATCCTGCTACAACAATTCGGGTACTCCATATTAGAATTTCGATAGTAATTTTTACTTTTTACAATTTATTTACTTAATACGAGATACCTCTTGATTTTACTTGTTTGGTACTTGCTCAGATAGCACAACGGGATAAGTAGCCTGACGAGTCCAATAAGAGCGCCAGGAAATATGAGACTCTAAAAATTGTACACACTCATATCTGTAGACCGTTTATTACTCCCCGCCTCAATGGTCAGAGATATTTTGCCTTACAGCATATTTGCATCTCTATTTTTTATCTCTGAAAATCGAGCCTATTGATGCCTTTGAATTTGTTTAGACAATTCTCTCTCAATGGTAACGGGTATTAATTTGTGCCCATATAAACTTAGAAGATTTGGTCCCTAGTCTAGCCTACTAAATATAGGAAAATTATCAAAAGAATTTCTAAACCTATTATACGGATGTCAATTCAGTCATAAACCTATCAATTTAACTAATTTAATCCTAAAACTTTTGACGATTTGTCATTATAGTTATTTCGGTCAATTCTAGTTGGAAATCGTTAATGTGGATGCCAACCATTCGACATAGCATGGCCTACAATGATGTAAATAATTTTTGCAATTTTTTTTTTTAATTTTTATGAATCTATTTACTTTTTTTTCCTTCATTTCCTTCTTATTTTTTCTCCTCCACTGGCCATAGGCGAGGGTCAGGATGTGTAATAGCCTAAATTTTCAAAATTCTTTTTCAATTAAATAAATTAGGCTTTTCGTTGATGCGCCGGTCGTGCTATTCTCTGAACCGATCATTTACGAGATAACTAGACTATCTGGGGAAGTAATTAAAGAAATCTAAATGCAATGGACTTGAGAATTTGACTAGAAATTGATTGCTTGACCGTGTTGATCTGCAAGGGTCATTATGGCACTGTCGAAATCGATCAAAGACCGGAGATAAGCCGACTTGACTAAGATGTGTAATCAGAGTGTGGGTAATTCCACCTGATTGCAAAATACTCGTCGATCGACACTAAACCGATTTTTCTATTATTTTGGTACCTGATGCCCGTAATTGATATCTTGAGATTTTCACGAAAATCGAGAGTCGTCAATGTATCGAAGAGATACGATGTGACTTAAGATAAATCGATCATGGGTCAATTGCATAAAAAATTCCTAAAAGTTATCCGGTAGACTAGGTCACGCTAAAAACGCGCCGAAATGAAATTAACCGTGAATTTAAACCCGATTTCATAAATTAAAAGTTTTGTGGTGTCACGAGCTATTTTAGGAACATCAACTCATCCTCCGAAGATTTTTCAGAGATTAAGAGATTTTTATGGAAAATCGGTTTGGACGTTACGGAAAATTAACGGAAATTTGGAAAGGCCAAATTAAAAGAGGACTTCCAAGCCGAGCCTTTGGGTGTTGGGGACTTCCAGAAAATTGCATGGGATTTTTCTTCATCGAAATTGGATCTCAATTTAGGGAAATTGAGTAAAGAAATTTAAGTTTAATCGGTGAAATTCGGAGCTATGGAAGGGGGCAGCGATTTTGGCTTTAAATTGGATTAATTGGTGAATTTACTTTGCAAGAAAGTAATCGGAGACAAATGGGATAATATTGAAGAACTTTGGGAGACAAGCATTTAATTTTTGGGATAGGATTATTGACTTTTACCCCTTCTTCTTCGAAGCTTCACCTCCATCGGTTCTCTCTCTCTCTCTCGCATTGGATTGCCCCTCCTCAACCGAAGCTGCAGCCCTTTTCTTCATTCATTTTTTTTTCTCTCTGCCCTGTCATCATCCCTCACCAGCATCATCATCATTTCCTCCCCCACTCGTGCGCAGCCCATCTCCACAAAATTTTGTTCCTCCAGTCAACTAACTTCAAACCCACCGAAGCCGTGTTGACCCGCCAGCAAGCTGCCACGACCGAAGCCACCGAGTTCTCCCTCCATCGCTTCTGCCAGCCATGTTCGTTTGCCTCCATGGGTCAAAGTTCTTCAAGCAATTTGTGGCGTTGACTCCTTGAAGCCCCACGCGTGCAGCAGACCGCTCGAAGCCCCCCACCAATTCTTTCATTCGGTCTCTCCCTCGCCCGCACGAATCAATCTCCACCGAAGCAGTTCTCTGCTTTGTTGCTGCCACTCGTCCGCTTCTCCGCCAGCACAGAGTCAACAGAAGCAGCGAGCTTCTCTCCATCCACGCTGCAGTCCACCACCACCGAAGTCACGACCCCTGCCCCGAAGCTGTCAACGCCGCCTGCTCCCATCGTCCGTGTCTTCGACGCCAGTCCACGCCCGAGCAAGTAGTCCACGCCAGCGAAACCGTCTCCTCCAGCAAGCGTGTCTTCAGCCCGTGAGTTCAGCGAGGCCCATCTTCACAGCAGCATTTGGCTCAGCTTCTTCAACGCAAGTCAGTCCAGAACTGGCCCAATCCAGCAGTCGCCAAGCCCGCGTGAATTGCAGCTCAGCCACTTGAAGTCAGCCCAGTCCAGCGAAGCCCAACAAAATCAGAAGCCCACGAAGACAGCCCATTCAAGGCCTGTTCAGTCCTGTGAAGCCCAGCCCAATTCAAAAGCAAATCTCAGATTTGGGCTGAGATTTGTTGGGCCAAGTTTAGGCCCGACCCAAGTCTGTCGATGCTCCCGAAAATTTAGATTTTGGCCGCCGTCGTGCCGTCGTCGTGGTGAACTGGTTTTCACAATACACTGGTGAGTTTATTCACTAAACTCTTCTTAGTAGGCTAATAACGTTTAAGGAGTGTTTAGATTTATTTAATTAGGAATTATGTGGTTAGTTAGATTAATTTAGTGATTTAATTATGCAATTAGGCATGTTAGGTGATTATATTAGATTAAGTGATGCCTAGATAAATTGTGTTATTTATCTAGAAGGGTTCAGGAATTTTTTAGGTTTGTATTGGTATTTAATGTAGTGATTTTGGCCTAGGTTGGCATTTTAGTATTTAAATTGATTTATTTAATTAATTTTAGAAATTAATTAATTATTAAATATTTTCCAGAAATTAGACCGAAATAGTTGATGACCGGAATTTCTTGCCAATTGCAATGATGTGGTTAATTTTTGCAATCGAGTGTTAAATTATGCAAATTGAGTCATGATTGGATTTTTGGACATTTATTCCAAAATTTTATAAAATTCAATATATATTCAAAAATTCCAGGTGTTGAGTTTTAACACTGAAATTGGTTTTATATACTATATAAAATAGTGGGATTTTGAAAAGAAAGTTATGAATTTTCTAGATTCAATCTGACCGTGTATCCATACATGATTATTTTCACTGAGTATTTTTAACACGAAGAAAATATGCCAATATCACTATTTTAATGGAGGCATTTGAATACAATGCATGGTGTCTTGGACCATTTGATTGTATATTGGTTAAAGAGAAACCATCCTAGCGTTTAAGCCAGACATTACTAAATCCCACTTTTGGGTTATCCATGTATTAGGGTAGTGGGTTGCAGTAGATTCTAGACCTAAGCTCATTTGGGATAGCTATCTTTGTGATGTAGCCGTGCTCTATGGGGAAGAGACGATGCCCGGCTATACCAATAGATTGTCGAACATGGATGTCGACAATGCCTCGAGTGGCTTAATTAACAATTGAAACGCGTAATTGTTTAAGTTTGATGTGCCTAATTATGAGACAAAACTATGTGGCATGGTATGGGTTATGTTATAACGGTTTGGTATTATAATCGGGACTCCTATGATGGATTGGGCTGAGACCCTTGTAGTTGATTGAAGAAAAGTAAGGCGTTTCAATTGTTGTATGCATTAATTTCGTGCATTTGAGATATGAACGGTGTTGACTTGTAGGAAGGAACTGAGGTGAAGTAAGTTCTCTATTCTAATTGTATGGTTGTATGGCTAGAGTACCCCGAAGCGTATTTTCCTCCTAATCGGGGTTTAGAGTATGGATTTGCTGAGACATTGTCTCACTGGTTATTAAATAACCATTTTCAAATTCTTAGAAGGTGGTCGTGGAGGACCAAGGTCTCGAAGTCTAAGGAGGAGGAGTACGGAGAATCAATGGATGTGTCCTATTAGTATGTCGTAGGACAGCCTCTTTTGAGAGTCAACTTTTTTGTAGGCTTTCAACTAAACTTGTTTTGTACCTGAATTCGTTGTTTATAAAAAATGTGTTTTTGTGAATTGATGTCTTTTTCGTCCTTTTTACTTTCGATTTATTATTCACTTCTGCATGCGCAATAAAATGAAAGGGTCGGTGACTAATCCTGGGAAGTCGCAAAATATTATCAATCAGAGAGGAATGGGCACACGCTCAGGGTTCAGGGTGTGACAAGATGCCCTCACTAGATCTAAGCGAGGGGCCATGATATGCAGCCCTTGCCAGTAAAGTCAAACATAAAAAAATAAATAAAAGAACAAAAAATCAGAAAAATTATTAAAAAATCATAAAGTTATCCACGTTAACGTCAACCATCCTATATAATATAATTAGTGTCCATGTTAGCAATTTATACCCAAAATTAGGCGAAATGACTAAATTTCCAAAAATTTAAGATTAAATTAGCAAAAATAAAATATTTAAAACTGAATTGACATTTGTACAATATGTTTATGACTTTTTTGATAATTTTCCCCTAGATATATGTATGTGATCCTCCACCAATTTCTTTTTTTTTACCAAAACATGCCAAATGGAGAAAATATTTTCCATGAGAATCATTTTCAAGGGAGATGGTCGGTTTTTAGTTGTTTAACGATGTACTTGCAAGGCGATATATATATATTAACTTTCAAAATTATCTTCTCCATTGTAATTATTTTTGGTTCATAATATAAGATGCAAACACGATATTGAAATGCTTTCCTAATTTACTTTAATGTATGGAGTATAAATTTTTATTCATTTTTGTTAAATTAAAGCAAACTAAAAAAAGGCTGCCAAAAAAAAAATAGAAAATGCAAATAACAACTAAATCTCTTAGTACTCATAAAACTTTACATGAAAATGATCCTCCATTTCAAAAAGTAATTAAAAAATGTTACCACAGTAAGCATAAAAAAAAAATTAAAGAAAAAGAAATTTCATTGTAAAATTGAAAATGAAGAACTTCTTAAATTGGCATGTCCACAGACACCTTCTAAACTGTTTTCTAAGAATGAGACACGGAGTCGAGTGAAAGTTCATATGACAAATGATCATTTAGTCCAATATACCTCTGACCTATTGAACACTTATATGCCATTGAAGTTAATGGTAGGAATGAATTGGAGGAGAAGATGAAACAACACAAGAGTGTACTATGAATAGAAGAAAAGTTATAGAACCAAGATGAATGAAGATCAATAGAGAGTGGGAGAGAGAAATTAAGCAAATTGAAACTCTTTGTGAGTGTGGCGTGGAAAAAGAGTTCGGAAGAACGATTTCTTCATTTAAGAATGGAGGAATCATTTTTCTCAATTTTAAGTATGGTCATTTTCCTCAATTGTAAAGAAGAAATCATTCTTCTCAATTTTAAAGACGGTCGTTTTCCTTGATTGTAAAGTTTTCTTTGCATTAATTATCCACTTTCAGCAAATTATATATATAAAGGTTTAGAAAATCATTTAAGGAAAATCATTTTCATTAAAAACAAACACACTCTAAGGTTTTTTTTTTTTTTTAAATAAAGTTCCATAAGGCATAGAGTAGATAACACTCAATACCACATGAAGGGTTGATTATGTGTTCGTGCTCCTACAATTGAAGATGTCTATGAAGTGGATTTGTGAGTGCATCGTGTAAAGCTTACCGTTGGACAACCATGACTTCAGACATGTTTTATGCTGCTGTGTATTCATAAGCTATTGATATTCCGTTCACGTTAGTAAAATAAAAGCTACATAGTTCATTAGAAGTAATGCAACCAACATTAGCTGAAGATCAACCCGCTTCATAGGCAAGGTTATTGGACCAGACACCAAATGCTTTCTTGGAATGATCATACTAATTGGAAGAGGTGACAAATATCACAAGTCGCGCAGACGTGAAATATGCATCTGGATCACGAACGAGAAGTGGACTATGCAGGCCGCCGTGTCAGATGTTTCATAGCCATACGACAAAGTTGAACGGAAGGTATTGGCGTACGAGAGTTTTGGCTGGATCCACCTCTATGGGTGGCCAGCTAGCATAAAACAAAAAGGGAAATAAAAAGAATAAAAGTCAAAAAGCAAAGAAAAGGAAGGGGGTTGCTTCGTGCAAGTAAGAGAGTGAGTCACCGAGAGGGTGCATGAAGAAAAGGGGAAGGGAGGGGTGCAACTTTGCGGTCCAAATTCGAAAGCCAAACGTTGATAGAATTGGCTCAATTTTTGAATATGTTGTTCTTGAGATCAAGAGTTACAAATTAATTAGTTTCATTCATTGAGAACTTCCTCCAAATTTTCCAATTGTGGTAGGGATTTTCTTGTTCTATTTATTTTAATCTATTCTTGTGGTAAGGAAATACAATTGTATAGTTAATGTTGAGGCTCTAATGTGTGACTAGAGAAGAACATTTTGTATAGTCTATTATTCTTAGTGATAAGTGAAAGTTTTTGGAAGGTCCATGTTTTTTCCACAATAGGTTTCCATGTAAAACCTTGATGTTGTCATTGGTCTTGTCTCCTTATTATTTTGGTGTTATATTTACTTATTGCAATGTTATATTGGCCGGTTGTTGTTGGGGTAAAGTTGATTTTGATCGCTTTAATTTGGGAGAGATACTAATCCCGAATTGAGTTTAGTTCTTAGTTGATTGTTGCCTCACTTCTCTCCAACAAAGTGATATTAGAGCTAACTTTAAGATTCTAGTGTTAAAGGAAGAAAGGAGTGGCATCATGTTTAAATTATAAACTTGAAATTACTCCATTTGGAAGCCTAAAATGGAAGACATGTTGTATTGTAAAGATTTGTTTGATCTCATTGAGGGTATTGAAGCTAAAGGAGATAAGGAAGATTATGAATGGGAGCGAATGAATTGAAAAATGGTTGGATTTATCCGACAATGGATTGATGATAGTGCGTTCATTATGTTGCTCAAGAAATAAAAGTGGACACTTTGTGGAAGAAATTATAAGATCTCTATGAGAGGAGAACTTGACAAAATAAGACTTTCTAGTTAAAAGACTTTTGAATTTGAGATATAGAGATGGGAAGTAGCATGTTGGAACACACATTTCAAGGTGTTTCAAGATGTCATAAATTAATTGACAAATCTTGAGATTGACTTTGATGATGAGTTGCAATCATGTCTATTACTTGGCACTCTCCCTGATAGTTGGGACACCTTGATTGTGTAAATCAAACAATTCGGATCCTTATGATATGTTTTCTATGAGAATCATTAAAGAAAGTTTGTTCAATGAAGAAATAAAGAGAAAATAATTAAATTATGCTTCTAAATCTGAGGCTCTTGTCATAGAAAATAGTGCAATAAGTCAATTAAGAAAGTTCCAAAATAGTGATAAGAAAAAAAGAAAAAAAAAAGCAAGTTAAGAGGAAGGCCGAAATCAAGGTCAAGGAGGAGGGTGAAATACTATAATTGTGGCAAGATGGAACACTTTGCCAAAGAGTGCTGGTTGCCAAAGAGAGATAAGTCCCATGATAAAAATGGAGATTGAAAGAAAGAAGAGAAACATGCTATGGCGACAATTGCATTTGATGGTGATATTGTGTTTATTTGTGAGGATACTTGTGTGAACCTTATATGCCAAAACTCTAGCAAGTTGTTGATTCTGTAGCTTCATTTCATGTCACCTCATGGCATGACTATCTCACTTCCTATCATAGCGGTAATTTTGATTGTGTTAGGATGGAAAATAGTGATGTTTCCAAGATTATCGGCATCAGAAATTTTTATTTGAAAAGCAATGTTGGATGTAGTTTGCTTCCAAAAGAAGGGAGACATGTTCTGAACATTTGACTTCACTTGATCTCCAGTGCCTTAGATAATAAGGAATACTACAATTCCTTCTATGGTGACAAATGAAAATTGAATAAAGATTCCATGATGGTGGCTAAAGGTAAAAAGACATGCACTCTTTACACCATGCAAGGTAAGTTGATTGGGAAAGAGATAAATGCATTGGAGATTTCCCCAATTGACCTATGGCATATGAGATTTGGTCATCTTAGTGAGAAAGAGCTTGAAACTCTTACTAGAAAGAATCTTCTACCATTGAAGGAGAAAAATTTCAAAGAATGTATTCACTATCTTACGTGTTATAGATTCTCATTTCATAGTCCCATTTTACACAAAATTAAATGTACTTGATTAAGTTTATCTTGATGTTTGTTGCATTAGAATCTTTGGTGGTACATTATACTTTATGACATTTATTGATGATTGCTCTAGAAAATATGAGATATTACTTTGAAATCTATAAACTAGATGTTTGGTACTTTCAAACAATTTTATGTTAACATGGAAAGAAAAATCTACAAGAAGCTTAAATGTGTGTGATTTAACAATGGTGGTGAATATAGAGACCTATTTAAACATTATTATAGAGATTATGGTATTAAGATCAAAAAGCCTATTCAGAAAACACCATAACAGATTGGAATAGTGGAGACGATGAATCGAACAATGAATGATCAAATTCAGTGTATACTCTCAAGGTTGCCTAAGTTATTCTAGGGTGAATTAATGAGAACAATAATGGACTTAATAAACCTTTCTCCATCAGTTCCTCTTAAGGGGAATGTTTCGCAAAGAGTTCAGAGCGGGAAGATGCTTCCTACAATCATCTAAAAGTGTTTGGTTGCTATGCATTCGTGCATGTTCCAAGAAATGAAATGTCCAAACTTGATGACTACTCTAAATAGTATATATTCTCGGATTATGGACATGAAGAGTTTGGCTACATTATGTAGGATCTAGTTGGAAGTAAGTTAGAAGCCAAGATGTGGTGTTCTTTGGATATCAAACCATTGAAGACATCGACAAGCCAAGGAGACCAAAGAATATAACTCAACATTTTGTTAGTTTTAGCCCAAATCCTTTTGTTGTGGGGTGGAAATCATGGGGGAGAAGCACATGAAAATCATGAGAATCATGAAAATGGTGAATCATTACAGAATGTTGATTCTTCAACCGAGACAAGTGAAATAATTGAGCTAGAATGATCAGTTAAGCAAGAATAGCCCATTGAGCTAGTGGAGCCAATTAGCAAGATCAATCGATTCCATCTCAAGTTAGAAGATCTAAAAAAAGAGCCTAGATCTTCACAGAGATATCAACCGTATGAGTATGTGTTACTCACCAATGCAAGAGAGCCAGCAACTTATGAAGAGACTATGTCATGCGATTAAAAGAATGAGTGGCATTAAGTTATGCAAAAGAATCTTAAATCCTTGCATGATAATCACATATTTGAATTGGTGAAGTTGTGCAAGAGTAAAAGAGCACTCACAAATAAGTTGGTATACAAGTTGAATACAAAAGAAAGTAGTTTACAAACATAATACAAAACTAGGCTTGTTGTGAAGGGTTTTTCTCAAAAGAAAGTAATTAATTTTGAAGAGATTTATTCACCATTTGTAACATATACCATCTATTCAAGTTGTTCTTAGGTTGGCCGCCGGCATGAATTTAAAAATTGAATAGCTTGATGTAAATACATCGTTTCTTTATGGAGTCTTAGAAGAAGAAAAATATATCAAGCAGATAGAGGGTTTCAAAGCCGAAGACAAGGAGCAATTTGTATGTAGGTTGATGATAAATTTATATGGTCTCAAACAAGTGTCAAGGCAATGGTATATGAAGTTTGAATCATTCATGGAAGATCATGGATGTGGTAAGACCAACTCTGATTCTTAGGTCTTTATGAAAGGATTTTCAAATAATGATTTTCTTATCCTCCTAATATATGTGGATGATATGTTGATTGTAGGGCATAATGCTAAGAAAATCAAAAGCTTAAAAAAGAGATAAGTAGAGCTTTTGCAATGAAGGATCTCAGGTCGGCTAAGCAAATCCTTGGCACGAGAATTATTAATGAAAGGAAGATAGGAAACTTTTGCTATTCGAGGAAAAGTATATTGAAAAGGTGCTACAAAAATTCAACATAAGCATATGTAAACTGGTAAGTACTCTACTTGTAGGCAATTTTAAGTTGAGTAATGAAAAGTATCCTACAAGTGAGAAAGAAAAGGAAAAGACTAGATATTGCTCATGTAGTTGGTATTGTGAGCAAGTTTCACTCAAATTTAAGTAAAGAGGATTGAACCACTATATGAAATGAATTTTGAGATATCTTAGAGGTATTTCCAGATTCTATTCATGTTATGAAAATGAAAAGCCTAAGTTGAGTGGCTACTCAAACGCTAATTATGCTAGTGACATTGACTTTCGAAAATCCACATCAGTTTACATGATTTGAGTAGGGAGAATGTTTCATGGCTATCAAAATTGGAAAAATGTGTTACTTTGTCTACGACTAAAGCTAAGTATATTGCTATCATGAAGGAGGAAGGGAACTCTTGAGAATACAAAAATTCCTACCAAAGTTAGGCTTGAAACAAAGGAAATTTGCTATGCATTGTGACGACACATGCCATACATCTGAGCAAAAATTCGGTGTTGTATTCAAGATTGAAGCATCAATGTATCCATTATCATGACCAAACCATTGCCATGGTGAAACTTGACTCTTGTAGAAATAAAGCGGACACAATGGAATTTTCCTCATGAGGTGGAGGGAGAGATCTATTGGTTAGGTCCACCTCTATGTGGGGCCCTACTAGCATAAGACAAAAAGATTAAAAAAAAAGGAGAGTGAAAGTCAAAAATCAAAAGAAAAGATGGGAGGTTGCTTCGTGTAAGTGAGAGAGTGAGAAAAGTGAATTACTGAGAGGGTGCATGGAGAAAAGGGGAAAATGGGGTTGTGGCTTTGAGCTCCTTATTCAAAGGCCAAACGTTGGCAAAATTATCTCAAATTTGAGTATGTTGTTCATGAGATCGAGGTTTATGAGTTGATCGGTTTCGTTTGTTAATAACTTTCTTCAAATTCTCCAGTCACAGTTGGATTTTCTTGTTCAGTTTATATTAATCCACATTTATGGTGAAGAAATACGGTTGTATTGTTAATGTTGAATGTCTAGTGTGTGGTTGGGTAAGAACACTTTATGTGTCATATTATTCTTAGTGATTAGTGAAAATTTTTGGGCAATCCGTGATTCTTCCCATTTGTTGTTGGTTTTCAATATTATATTTACTTACCTTGAGATGTATTGATTGATTGTTGCTGTAGTTAAGTTGATTTCAATATGTTTAGTTTCGGAGAAGATATTGATCTTGGATTGGGTTTAGTTCTTAGTGAATTGTTGTCCCATTATCTTCAAAAAGAGACGGAAGGATTTTTGAATATTAATAATAGCCAACTGGAAAAGGACTTAAAAGTTTCTTTTTGGAGATTATCTCTTATCAATAAATAAGAAATTGGAAATCAAGTCGCCATTGATGGAGTCGGGCCGTGCGGGGCGTAAATACCATACGAGAGCATCCACTTGGCCAGCAATCCGTCGTCCATCTTGGGATCCGACATGAGACAGTGGGGGCGTTTTTGACCCTTTTTTTGAGCGATTGTTGAATGCTGGCGTGGAGGTTTGCACATGAGCGTCAGGTTTAACGACAGGTCGAGACATCACCAGTAGGCACCCGAACCTAGTAACACCACCACATGGCACCAAACCAAGACAAGCATATGGCACCAAACCAAAGGCATATTCCTCTCGCTGATCCCGGAGCTTCCACTTCAATCTTCGTACGAAAACTATGATTGCCCCTCTGCTTTTCCAACACTAAACCTTCGAAAAATGGAGTAGGTGGCAGAGCAGGAGACGTTGAAACTATGGAAGCCCGTGAAGTGCTGACGCATTTGATCGCCATTCTCGCGCTCGCGCAAGCGGCGGCCATGATGGCCGTGATGGGGCAGGGCGGCGGCGCCATACCAACCACCCTCGATGGTCCGTTCGAGCCCGTCACCCGCCGCCTCGACCCGTCCCTCCGCATGGGCAGCGACGACTTGCCGATGGATGACCCGAGGCTCAAGAAGAACGTCACTTCCTCGTTCCCTGAGCAGATTTCGCTCGCGCTGTCCAGTGATCCTAGCTCGATGTGGGTCTCTTGGAGCACAGGTACTCGATTTCCTTCACTATTTTGTTGTTTGTCAGTTTTGTGAGGTCAGAGTGGTCGAGCTTGAGGAATATGTACAAGCTTCGAGTGTGGTTCTAACGGTTCTTGGAATTAGGAATATGTTTCTTGAGAGACTCGACAAGTGGTTGGCTTTTGTGATCTAGTGCATTTCTTCATGTGGGTAATGTGGACTGTTGCGATGACCAAGTTGGTATTGCATTTACACCTAATGTGATGCGTTGCGTATGAGTTCATCGAGTACAGGGGTGGTCAGTGAAATTTATTTGTTTGTATGTTTGAAGAAGTCGGGATAGATGTCGATGTTGGTCAGGTTAATGAGTTGATCCGTGTCTTCAAGGGGATGCTCAGATTGGCAAGAATGTCACGCCGCTCGATCCATCATCCGTCGCCAGTGAAGTTCAGTATGGCACAGAGAGTGGGAAGTACACAAGCAAGCAAGACGGCATGTCGGCTGTCTACAGTCAACTGTACCCGTTCGAGGGGCTCTTGAATTATACTTCTGGCATTATTCATCACGTCAGACTTGAAGGTAACTGGAAATTGGTGAAAAGCGACATAAGGTTTTTGATTTCCATTACATAACTTAAAGCTCTTTCCTGACACATGGGAAAACATGATCTGGATTGTTGGTGTTTTTGCCCTTTGGTGTTATGTATTCCTTAAATGAGAGCGATGAATTCCTTCATTTACTGTAATTGGCTCCACTCTACTTTTGAACTTACCCTTGCAACTGGAACTAAGATAGCATTTTCTGAAAGAGGTCCAGGGACCATCTTTTTTAATCGAATTCAATGGATTCTGCAGGTAGATGCTTTAAGGTGAATGAGAAGCTTCAGTTGATAAACGCTATTTTATCTGTAATTGCTTAGTGTCACATGCTGCCTATAATCGTCAATTTTTTCCTGTTCTTTTTTCATGCGAGCTGCTCTCTTGATGCATTTTGTATGATAATGCTTGAGTAATAAGTATTTCACAATGAAGACCAGCCTAAATTACAAAACAATTATGTTTGGATTCAATATGGCAATTGATTTATTCACTATGAGAAGAAAGCTGATAAAGAGTACTTCTTCAGCAAAATGATTCTCTACAAGAAGAAAGCTCCTAAGTGATCTCTAGTACTCTGCCTTCTGTGTTCACTGCAATTGTTAGTTTGAAGAATCTGAAGACACTAATACATTAATAGTTCTATCGCATAGAAAAGAGATTGATTTCTTTGCTTTACCAATTCACCCTCCATCAAACATTAGGTTTTGACCAAATTAACAAATTTTCTTTAGGCTGTCCTGCAATTTAAAATGTAAAAGAATTTTATGTGGCATGTGCAGGTTTTTCTTTTTTCCTTTTATCTCGGGTACTGACACCAGTCTATCCATTTTATGATACCAACAGTTTGCTTGATAACAATTTAAATTACCTATTCCCTGCTCTACTGAAATTTTTTTTCCTTCACAGGTCTTAAATCTGCTACGACTTATTATTTTAAGTGTGGTGACAGTTCTGTTCCAGCAATGAGCGACGAATATTCCTTCAAGACCATGCCCTCACCCAGTCCAAATGCATATCCTACTCGTATAGCGGTTATTGGAGATTTAGGTCTCACGAGCAATTCTTCGACAACCATAGATCATGTGATCAAAAATGATCCAGCCTTGGTTTTGATGGTTGGAGACTTGACTTATGCAAACCAGTATCTCACCACTGGGGGACAAGGCGCTTCATGCTTCTCTTGTTCATTTCCAAATGCACCCATTAGAGAGACATATCAACCTCGCTGGGATGGCTGGGGAAGGTAAATCCTCTGCGCCTTCACATCCTTTCATGGGTCTGTTTTTATGTGACCAGTCAAATATTCTGTATAGTTTGTGATACAAGCTTAAGATGAAGCATCTCCATCATGGTGCAAGTGCTAAACAATTTTGAAGTCAGAAAGACCAAACATTGCCGCACCAATATGAATACCATATACTTCTTCTAAGATGTAGTTCACACTTGATATTCTTGTATCTGCATGAGTATTGCCTTCTTTGTCTCTTTTTATACTTGATGGTTTGGTTTGTTGATCTACATTATACATGGATTAGAGCAGAGGTAGAATGGCAAGGATGATTTGGTATGCCTGTTCATTTTTTTATGGTCTCTGCAACTGCACATAATAATGCTCTTGTGACTCCCTTGTTTGAATGCACCAAGAATGAGCAAATTTCAATTTCAGGTTCATGGAGCCATTGACATCAAGAGTGCCTATGATGGTCATAGAAGGCAACCATGAAATTGAGCCCCAAGTTGATGGGATCACCTTCCAATCGTACCTAACAAGATTTGCCGTTCCATCGGAGGAGAGTCATTCCAACAGCAGTTTCTACTACTCCTTCAATGCTGGAGGAATACACTTTATTATGCTTGGAGCCTATGTCGACTACAAGACAACTGGTACATGACTAAATCCTGCATGACACTTTGCAACTTAGTCACAGTACAAAGAAGAGCCATGTACCCGGCTGATGGATGATTTGTAACTTTCATCTTCTGACACTGTTTTGACATAAGTTTGCCCTTTCAGGCACTCAGTATTCGTGGCTGATGGATGACTTGCATCGAGTGAATCGCAGCTTAACCCCATGGGTGGTTGCTGCTTGGCATCCACCGTGGTACAATAGCTATAACTCCCATTATCAGGAATTTGAATGCATGAGGCAAGAAATGGAAGCTCTTCTTTATCAATACAAAGTCGATATCGTGTTCAATGGCCATGTAAGTACATAACATGAGGAAGCTAAAATTTTTTGCACTTTGAAACTTAATGCTCCTTTCCCTTGTAATCTGTGCACTTGTTGTCCTGCGTGAGGAGGAAAGAACTTATGATAATTTCATGACGGCATTGTGATGCTTTCGCCTCTTGTGAGTTCTTGTTATTTAGTCTGGCATTGGAATCCTCATTTTAACTTTAGAATCTTGAAAGTTGAAACAGTGTTGAACTGAAACCAGAGCTATTGCATGTGATGCTCATATATGACTAGCAACATGTTCTCTTTCTGTTACCAGATATGGTTTCTTCTCAGACAACCCTGAGATTTATATTTCACCATGATGTCTTTTCATTATGTATTGCAATCCACTAGCCTAAAGATTAGAAAATAAAGACATAGATCAAAGTGGCAAGAGAGGAGAATTTGGATTCTTGGATTTTCATTTATACAAAAGTCAAGTGGAAGAACCGACACTATGCGGCTTCCTCTTTATCATTATCAGTTAGTTGCATGAGAAGTAAGTTCTGGTTTGCAGGTTCATGCATATGAGAGGATGAACAGAGTCTACAACTATACATTGGATCCATGTGGTCCTCTATACATAACAGTTGGGGATGGTGGCAATATTGAGAAAGTCGACGTTGATTTTGCAGATGACCCTGGAAAGTGTCCTAAACCTGAGGACAACACTCCCGAGTTCGGAGGGTTGTGTCCTCTGAATTTCTCCAATGGCCCCGCCAAAGGCAAATTTTGCTGGAGCAACCAACCTGAGTGGAGTGCGTACAGAGAAAGCAGCTTTGGACATGGAATACTTGAGGTGCGGTTGTCAAATTTTAGGTCATGCATCTTTTTCACACTTATTCCAATTGTCCAAACCAATGTGCACCCTATAAGGAGTTTAAATTATCATTATCACCATCTATCCACTTGCTGATTTTAACCAGTATGAATAGTCTACATAGAACATTGTTGGCATGTCATTATGGAGAGGCCACAGTGACTTTTACTGAGCTGGGCTTCAGTTTGCTGCTGTAAGTGACTCTTGCCATGTTAAAACATGCTTCCTAAGCTGAAAAGATACATCCATGTCTCCTCACAGTCTGAAGCATCTCTTCCTATGAACTCCATATCTAACAAAAGCTGAGTGTAAGTTTGAATAAGAGCTGTTGGATTTTCTTCTTCCAGTTGAGAAATTTTGTTTCAGTTCGAATCAGTTGATGGACTAGCATGAATTACAAAAAGTTCGTATTACTTTTCTTTGACTGCACCTTGGTAACGTCATAGTTCAATTGAGCAGAATATATTTGCTTTTTTCCTTTGCAGATTGTGAATTCAACATATGCATTATGGACTTGGCATAGAAATCAGGATGCGTATAAGGAAGATAAACCAGGCGATCAGATATTCATCGTGCAACGGCCTGAACTTTGTTCTCCAACAGTTAAAGTGATTCTCTAAACCATAGTTTTATCTTTTAAATATAGCTTTCTGTCATGAAATTTGTTGCATGTCTAGTTCCTTTTGTTATTCAACATGAGGACCATTCACTTCTTCATTTCTTTTGCAACATCTCATATACAGCCAATTGCATTTGGTTCTGCAGAGTTCCATTTCTTGAAGATTATGTTCATCACTTGTTTATAATTTAATTGTACTACGAATCTTTCAATTTTTGTAATATCTACAATTGAAAGTTGACACTAAAGGCACACTCGGTGAATTCAATTTGTTTCTGGTTTTCTTGTGATAGGAAACTAGCGATCCTCCTCAAGCTGGTCAAGAGTTGGAACCCGCATCCCCATCATCTACCGTAATTCTATCATTCAAAATGATGTGGCTGATGAGCTTGCTTGTCGCTTCGGTTGGCATTGCCGTGAGATGATCATCTCCGAAAGCATGGATTTTATTCCTTCTACAATTACCTCGAAAACAGATGAAGACAGTTCTCGTGCATAACTTCATATGGGAATACTGGAACGGAGTTATCTGCTTGAGAGTTCTGTTTATGGAAATACTCAAGGTAACGTAAAACTTGTGCATACACATGTACACATATACTTGAGTGCAAATTCCTCCTCTTCTATTTCTTTATTGAGATTCATGTATTCACATTGATGTAAATCTGACGAGTGCTGAACAGACCGTCCATATTGCATTCAAGTACACTATGTATTAACTTTGATTTTCTTTTTCTTTTTCTTTTTCTTTTTCTTTTTCTTTCTCTTTTTCTCGCGTAATTGTCTCCCGACGCGATTCGTGAATTTTACATGGGCCCATTGTGTGGTACTTCAGAATCGATAACTATAAACAATAAGAAAGTTGGGTAAAATAAAGCTTTGTGATTGGGCCATACCATCACGAAACTCAATTCTTTTTCCATTTCCCCTGCACATATTACTTTATTATTTACATTAATTAGATAAAAAAGCTTAATTATCCGTCATTAATGTTTTTTGAAAAATTAAAATGGATTCATGCAATGTATAAATAGGTACTAGTAATTCTAATTATATATGTTTGGCAAACATGTAATTACTTAATTATAAATGTGGACTGATGACAAGCATAAGTCAATCGAGAAAAGGGAATAATATCAAAACAGTGAAAAAGTTAAAAGGTTTCTAAGATTGAAAAAAAGGAATGATATCAAAATAATGAAAAAGTTAAAGGTTTCTAAATTGTAAACCACAACCGCTAGAGATTGCCCCAATGTCTCCCCTTCTCATTTGGGAAGGATAAGGTGGGGAGTTTAATTCTCCACCTTCTCGTGAGCTAGGGGGACACGCAAGTGAGGAAGTAGGGTTTTGCACACAAAGTAGCTTGTAAAATATATATGGGATTGGATTAGACAAAAAAAATAAGAAGCTTTTTTTTTTTTTCCCTTATCTAACATTGATGTTCTTTTTTTTTTAACAAATAACATTGATGTTCTTTAGAAAAGCAAAAACTAATTCAACTATGCGTGTGTATGTATAAGTTTAATAACCCATTTTCCGACTTACTTCATAAAAACTCAATTTTTTTTTTTTTCACAAAAGAGAATTTTTGCGAATTAATCTTCGGGAACTAAAGGAATATTCTCAAAACAGAGTTGATGATGTGTCATTAATAGACTCATTGAGTGATCAATCAACACTATTTGAAGGGTAAAATTAAGGTAAAATCTGAAAATAAGTGGTGATCTTAGGTTTTTTATGGTAAAATTATTATTTGATGGGTATCTTGCAAATAATTACGCGCCCACTTGTAAAATCTAAAAACAAGTGGTAATCCACTACTGGATTGGTGGATGTTTAGATTGGTAAAGGATCGGTTACTAAGGGTCATGTTTTCCGACTTACCATCGATATTTCAAGCTTATCATCGACTTTACATGTTTACTGACACAAGACGAAATTCCCTTTTAGCCATATTAAGTTGAGAATCTGGATTATCCAACATGTTACAAAAAAATGTTATATAGTTAATCATCGCCTCAAGTTAAAGATTCAGGTCAAATGGTTCCGATCAGCTTTTGCGCACCAGGACTGCTGCACATCCCTCGACGAGTTTAAGGTCACCCTCCCTCTCATCTATCCGGTGCATAAGATTTTCTTCCAGGAATGCTCCTCACAAGGCCCAAATCTAACATCACAAGAAGACCAAACTTTTTCACCATCTGACCCAACATCTTATTGGTTCATGCCTATTCTATTTACTTACAAAGTCTTTGGCATTTAACTCAAGAAAAGATAATTAACTAGGGTGTGTCAATCATCCATGCTCTATTTCCACTATATGTATGGTCTATTGATTCCAAGTGAATTGCTTGGTAATCATCTAAAACGAGTTTTACTTTTTATTTAATCTAAATATAGCAATTCACAAAATTTGACCTATTTTTCTTTTAATTTGGAACTATGAAACTTTTAGAATAGTTAAATGTTGACACGTTACTTCAAATGCAAATTTTTCATAACATTTAGAATATAATAAATTTTAGCAAAAAATAAAAAGAAAGTATTCTTTACTTTTAGGGTTAATACTCTAAAAAACCCCTAAACCGGTGCATACATGTGACAAATTTACCAAAAACTATATATTTTTTTTTTACTATAAAAAACCTCAAACCGGTACACATGTGATAAATTTACTCCAACGGATCATAAAAAATCCCTAAACTGATATATTTACCCAAAATTAATTTATTCAACCGCAAAAAAACTATAAATTAGTAAATTTGTGACAAATATACCATCTGGTAAATTGGATTAATACCATAAAAAAATCACAAAAATTGTAAATTGTGATAAACGGAGCGTAAAATCTCAAATTGGTATACCGGTCAATTATCACGTGTCATTTAACTTGATAATTTGATAGTAAAATTTAACGAAAACTAATATAGGATAAATTTGTCATAAGCGTATTAGTTTGGGGTAAATTTGTCAAAGGTATACTAGTTTGGGATTTTTGGTGGTTAAAAAAATAGTTTTGGGTAAATTTGTTATATGTATACCAATTTAGGGTTTTTCAGTATTAACCCTTACTTCTATCTAAGAGTAAACAATTTATGTATATTGATCCTAAAAAGCAAAAGACGCATTGGCAATATACAGGTGATTTATTCCTTTGCATGATGCACCATTGAAGTCCTATGTATTATTATGATTAGCTAAAAATGTTGAAATTACGGAAGACTAACAAGGATACATACACCTACGAGTTTGATGAAATTTTCACCGAGTCCATGTCACAAAAACAAGTGTATGAGGTTGCGGCAAAGCCTGTTGTGGAGGTGCGTACATGTAAAAGATTTTGATTGTTGTCTTAAATTTCACCGTCATGTGAGCTTGCTTTTGGTAAATATAAGCAAGTGGAGAAACTCTTGACATTTTATGCACTTGATATGCTTCCTTTTCTGATATTTTTAGTATCTTTATTGATAGAGATCCAAGGGCAGAAGTACAGCGCAAGTACCATAACTTGGCACCGAGGGACACTTAAGTGCCATAACTTTAAAATGGTACACTTGAGTGCTAATTTTGAAGTTAAATGGGACACTTAGGGTGCGCATGGTAACCATCCCCAGCCCAACAATTTCTATTCTTTTCTTCCCCAGAACAAAAAAAAAGAATAGAAACCTGTTTGATAACGGCAAGTTAGTTTTTGTTCCTAACAAAAAGTTAGCTTGGGAATGGTTTTGGAATAGAAATGAGAAGTAAAAAAGTTGCTTTTTGTTCCCAGAACAAGTTTAAAAAATAAGTGAATTTTTTTTCTTTTATTCTTCTCTTGCCGACCGCCATTGACCGCCCTTGACCGCCGCCCGCGCCCGCGCGCCGCCGTCGGCCGACCGCCGCCGCCGGTCACCGACGGCGACCGACCGCCCCATCGCCGCCCGGCCGACCGTTGCGGCCGCCGGTCGCCGCCGATTGACCGACCATCGCCCGACGGTCGCCGCCGCCCAGCCGGACGACGGCCGTCGACGCCGGCTCGCCGGAGGACCGCCGCCGCCGCCGCCGTCGCCGGAGGCCGACCGACCGTTACCGCCCGGTCGCCGCCGGGCCGACCGACCGTCGCCGCCACCGATCGCCGCCGACCGACCGTCGCGGCCACCGGTCGCCGCCGGCCTACCGTTGCCGCCGCCGCCACACGTCGCCACCGGCCGGCTCAGCTGCCGCCGATCGTCGTCGCACGGCCCATCGGCCGCCGTCGACCGCCGGCCTCCGGCGGCCGGCCGGCGGGCGACGGCGGCCGATGGGCCGTGCGGCGACGTCAGCGACGGCGATCGGCCGGTGGCGGTCGGTCGGCGGCGGTCGGCCGGTGGACGGTCGGCCGGCGGCGGTCGGCCGGGCGACGGCGGTCGGGGCGGCGGGCGGCGACGGCGGCGGCGGCGACGTGCGGGCGGCGGCGGCGTCCGGCCGCGGCGGCCGTCTACCAGCAAAAAATAAAAAACAAATAAATATAAAAAGAAACTGTTTTTTACCAAATGCATTTCTATTCTTTTTATATTTCTAAAGTAAAAATTTTGTGTAGTTACCAAACGGGTTTTTTTACATAGAAATTGTTCCCCGAATAGAAATAGAAAAGAACTATTTCTGAAAAGAAATTGTTCCCCGGCCAAGAAAGGTTACCATGCGCAGCCTTAAGTGCCACTCCGGCGAAGATTCGACCAAATGGCTTACGTGGCGACTTTCCGGCGAACTTGGTTCAAAACGGCGACGTTTTGCGCGACGTGGCGGAGAAAATGCAAAACGACGCCGTTTCATGTCTACGTGTAAATAATAATATAAAAATTAATTAAATTAAATCTAAAATCTTCAAAAAATTAAAAAAATGAGAAAATTTAAAAATTTAAAAAATTAAGAAAATTTAAAAAATTTTAAAAAATTTAAAAATTTTAAAAATTTTAAAAATTTTAAAATATTTAAAAATTTTAAAAAATTAAGAAAAATTTAAAATTTTAAAAATTTTAAAAAATTAAGAAAATTTTAAAAATTAAGAAAATTTTAAAAAATTAAGAAAAATTAAGAAAAAGGGGGCGGCTCCTCGCCGCCGCCCCCCCCGCCGTCGCCGGGAAGGGCCGACGACGGGAGGGGGAGGGGGTCGGCCGGGGTCGCCAGCCCCCGGCCGACCGACCCGGCGAGGGCTGCGAGCCCTCGCCGGATCGCGGCAGGGCCGCGACCCTCGCCCCAGATCCGGGCGAGGGCTCGAGGGTCGGCCGGGTCGCGGGCCCGGCCGGGGCGGGTGAGGCCGGCCAATCGGCGGCGAGGGCCCGTGAGCCCTCGCCCGGATCTAGGGCGAGGGTCGCGGCCCTGCCGCGGAGCCCGGCGAGGGCTCGCAGCCCTCGCCGTCGGGCCGGCCGGGGCCGGCGACCCCGGCCGACCCTCCCCCTCCGTCGCCGGCCCTTCCCGGCGACGGCGGGGAGGCGGCGGCGGCAAGGGAGCCGCCCGTTCGACCTCCCCCTTTTTAAATTTTTTTTAATTTTCTTAATTTTTAAAATTTTTTGAATATTTTAAATCTAATTTAATTAATTTATATATTATTATTTACACGTAGACACGAAACGGCGTCGTTTTTGCGTTTTCTCCGCCACGTCAGCATGTAAAATGACGCCGTTTTGGACCAAACTCACCGGAAAATTACCACGTCAGCCATTTGGCCTGATTTTCACCTGAGTGGCACTTAAGTGTCACATTTTACTCCGATATTGGCACCTGAAGTGTACCATTTTAAAGTTATGGCGGACTTAAGTGTCCCTCCGCGTCTTGCTTATGGCACTCTGTAGGTGTCCCAACCTCGAGATCCAAGGTTAGATTGTGCCCTTTAAGAGTAGCATTCGTGTTTGGACTGTTTGGTTCGAACTTTCTCAATGGGCTATGAGCCTCGAAAGCCCCTTGGGAAAAATATTTTGCGTTTGATTCACAATTTTGAGTCTTCATTTGCCAAATGCTAGCATTTGGTAGTCTAAGGTTTAATAAAAAAATTTCTTTCCAATATTGCCCTTGCTAATAATCATATTTTCCCATTTTGTCCTCAAAAACACTGGTTGTCTTCTTCCTTGGACTTGTTGCTCAGCCAAGCTTCGCGGTGGGCGGTGCTCAGCCGCGAGCGGCCAGATCTAACCACCGAGAAGCCTCGCCCGAGGTCGGGTGACCTCGGGCATCGCCTTGGTCGCGCAACCCAAGCACCGATGCTTTTGAGGTTGCGCAACCTCAGGCGAGCCGCCTCCCCCTCCCCCAATCGCCACCGGCCCGCCTCCTCACCACCACCGGCGCCACCGCCACCAGCTGCTCCCCACGATTTTCCCCTCTCCGGACGCAACTGCATCGCCTCCTCCCTTTTCTTTTCTTTTTTTCCTTTTTCTTTTCACCTCAAAGTTGCTTTGCAAAATATACACAAAAAATGAGTTTTCAAACACATTTGCTTTCACAAAATGCCTATTCACTCAAAGATACTTAGGGAAATGCAAAGTCATTTCCCCAAAGTTTCCAATGCTAAGTCCTGTGAATTGTCCTAGCTG
This sequence comes from Eucalyptus albens, assembly GCA_014182695.1. NCBI lineage: Eukaryota > Viridiplantae > Streptophyta > Magnoliopsida > Myrtales > Myrtaceae > Eucalyptus > Eucalyptus albens. Next base: position 32,539,980 of record CM024653.1, read on the forward strand.
ACATGATTTTGTTTCTTGTACATTAGTTTGGATACACTTTAATTTAGGATACTACAAAAAAAATCCCAAATCAATACAATTATACATTTATTTCAAAATTAATTTTTTGATCACAGAAAATTCTAAACTAGTATACTTATGACATATTTTCCTCTAATTTAATTTTCATTAAATTTTACCGTTAAATTTCTGAATCGGATGACACGTGATAGTTGACGGGTATAAAAGTTTGAGGTTTTATGCTCAGTTTCTAGTTTTGTAGTTTTTCATGGTATAAATCAAATTCAACGGAAATTAATACCACAAATATACTAGTTTGAGGCTCTTTGTGATAAAAAAAAATTGAGTCGAGGTAAATTTGTTATGGATATACTAGTTTGGATTTTTTTATGATAAAAAATTAATTTTGGGTAAATTTATCGCAAGAGTACTAAATTAGGGGTTTTTGTGGTATTAATCCTTAATTTTATGGCACTTTAGTCCGCTCCAAATTTTTAATCATTTTATAATGTTTTTACAGTTTTTAGAAAATGGACCTCACGCGGCTAAACATGAAAGCTTGATAAAGAGTGAAGTATTGTTGTCAGCTGTAGGATGAGCAAAAGACATGTATGAATCAGGAACCGCTTGGACCAAGCCCGACCAGTTCTCGGTTGCTAAAAACTTGAATAAGGACGCGTGTGATAACGATTTTGTTCCCGAACAAATTCGACTAGAAATGATTATTTGCTATTCATTTCCCACTTGATTCGAGTAAAAGAACGCGTTTGATAACCGTATAAAATTTCTGATTTTGTAATAGAATTGCGTTTGATCCGTCTTCATTGATTCTAATCCAAATCAATTTCTTTTAATTTTTAAATAAAATTTTCTTTTTTTCTTTTCTTTTTTTCCTTTTTCTCTTATTCTTCTTCTTCTTCTTGTGGTCGACGACCTCATCGGAGTGTCACCGGCCCTCGGTGAGGCCGGCCCTCGTTGGCCAAGCCTCGTCGGCACTAGGCAAGGCTCGCCTAGCCTCGCCAGGCTCGGCCTCACCGGTAATGGGAAAGGCTTGCCCGGCTCTGTCGAGGCTTGGCCTCGCCGGTGGCCAAGCCGGCCTCGTTGGGGCTAGGCAAGGCCTGCACCCGGCCACCGGCGGGCTAAGCAAGCCTCGCCGATGGCCGGGCGGGCCTCGCCGGGCCCCGGCTGGTCGAGGCTCGCCTAGCCACCGGCGGGCCGGGCGAGGCCCGCCCGGCCACCGGCGAGGCTCGACCTCAACGATCCGGTGAGGTTGAGCCTCATCGGTGGCTGGGTTTGCCTTCGGTGAGCTCGCCGGACCTCGCCGTGGCTCCGGGCGAGCTTGCCTAACCGGCGGATGGCGGCCGGCGGCGGCGGACCGCAGCGTTGGCGGCGAATGGCGGACGGCGGCGGGTGGGGGTGGATGGCGGTCGTGAGATGGCCAAAGGGAAGAAGAAGAAGAGTTGGTTTTGATTTTCAAATTTGTTCTTGAAACAAAGAATCAACTTTTTTTTTTTTATTCTTGATTCCACTCCCAATCTTTTTTCTGGAGCAAAAATTTTACTAAACGCGATTCTCAAATTTTCAAATGATTTTAGGAACAAAAATTAGAATTTGGTATGTTTGGATGGTTACCAAACAAGGCCTAAGTGGATATTGGTCCGGTTTTTATATCAGGTGTGGAATTACCCATTTAATTTTTTTGTCATAAATAAAACCCTAAGTCAGACTCCTAACTTCTCTCTCTCTCTCTCTCTCAACACGCTCAACTCACGACCTCGAGGCTCGTCGCTCAGTTATGCTCGCTCTTGGCCTCGACGGTTTTCAGGTACCAATTTGCCTCTCGCCTCTTGCCGCCCATTTGCCCTAGTTTTTCCCTTTGTTTCGTCTGGTTTGGTTTTGTCATGGTGCGTCTCGATGTGTTTTACATGGTTGCCATCTGTTTATGGTTTTCTTGTCTCCACTTTTTTGAGTCATGGATTCGCGAGGAAGGAGGGATGGTCGATGGGTAATTGGCTTTTGAGTCTTGGATTCGCAATCCACCTGAGCTCAGGACTTGATGTGATTTTTACACAATTTTACCTGTGGACATGTTTTGCTTAGCTAAAGAATGATCAGCTGGTGTTTTTTCTGCCTTTCTATGTTCTAATGTTGTTTGGTCAAGGGAGGTCAAGTGGAAATTCTTTTATCAAAAGAAGCAGCAGTCATTTTGGTGAAGTGCTCTTTTTCAGGGTACTGGTAGTTGTGATCTTTTATGAAGCTTTCTTTGGATTGTTGCTGCAAGCGTGTGTGTCTGTTTGATGATCAGGGAAGTTATGTGTCCATGGATTCTGAATTGTTGTAGGACAGGCAGGTTACTAACTTCGTGCGATTGAAATAGTTTGCTGCATATTCTAGCATAACCAAGCTCCGATGAAACAAAACTGAAAAAGAAAAGAAGAAGTGGCTGGTTCCCAGTGGAACCTGAAACTGGCAGGTTCAGTTTCGGAGTCAGTTCTAAGGTCCACAGGGTTGGTTCCTGGTTTCAAATATTGGGAATGGGTCCCAACAGGGTAGGTCCTAGGTTCCAGACTTGGAACCGATCATCCTAGCCATTTGTTGTTAAAATTGAGAATGAACCAGCGAACTCCGTGAGCAGAAGCTAGGTTTATATTTTGAGCATTATTTCTTGCTCTGGAATGTAATACAGGTAAGATGCGTGTGCAACTTGTTCTGCCAGCAGTGTTTATTACATGAGTTTGGCTTTGCTTTCTCAACTTGCTCTATTAACACAGTTCAGCATATCATTTTGGGCCATTGATTTTAACTTTATGATTTGATCTTTCTAATTCACAGGATGGTGCAGCAAAAGAGAAAGCAAAGAGAAATGGAGAAGAAAATGAGGAAGAAGAGGAAGGAAAAAGAGGCGGAACTAAGTAAAATGTCAACAAAATCCCAAATAATGTTTCATAAGTGGCTGAATTACACGGAAATATTATGAAGGATTTTTTCGGTGTTGATATAGATATCCAATTTAACCAACAACTCTGACAAAGGATTTACATCATTGAATGCCTATTTACTTTGACACCATTTCTGTTTGAGTGCTCATAACACATTCTTCTCAATGTCATTGCTTAACACAGGTTGAGGAAAATTACTCTATAATATTTTCATCCAATTTGGCCATGTGAAACATTTTGGGATTTTGTTGAGCATATCGCTCTTCCTAGAGACATTTTTCTCAGCTTTAGCCTCTTTTTTCTTCCTCCTCCTCCTTTTCGTCTCCTTTGCCTTTCTTGACATGGTCAATCAGTTTGTCTCAGCTTTTGCATGGTGCCTATGCAAATTCCAGATATATCGTCGAAGAGGGCTAGTGTTGAACCTTCTCGAAAGAAGCTTCTTATAATGGTGCCTATGATCTGAACGGATTCTTGGCAGAGATAATTCCATATAATGGCCAGCCATGTAAAGTGGATTTAGTTGTGTCAAGGAAAGCAGGTAAAGAGTTGAGAATTGGTGAAAGATAGTTGATGTTTTTTTATATAATCTAAGATTATTGTTCTAACTTGTTATCCACTTTTCTTACGGTATTCAAAAGGCCCTTTGTTGGTGATTTTTTACTGTTTTGCTTTGAGAAATTAGCTGTTCGTATTGGGACCAAGTATGTTTGTTCAATCTGACTTGCGGTCTCCTTCTTTGTTGTACTTTCTTTCGCACCATCACAAGACTCTTCTCTGTGCGTGCGTGCGTGCATGGTTGTTAGGATCACAATCTAGATTGTAGGATCACAATCATATGATCCTACGACTCAAAATTTTTGAACAATTTGGTTTCTAAGAAAAAGGGTAGTCTGCAGTGCTCTAATCTGTATCTTAGGATCGCGATCCCAACTACGATGCCACTGCTCAAGCTTTAGAAGGCAATTCTACCTTTTCAGCTGGAGCAAATATGAAATTGGGCCTCTGTCCCCAAGCACATATGCCACTTTCTTCTTAATCATGTTCAGGCTCCATTTGGAAAATATAAGGAGATTGATTGCAGAACATTAAGAAAGTGTAAGGGCAATTTTACAGTTTCCTCATTAGTTTGGTGTAAGATTGATCTCTGAAGCATAATGGGCCTTAGAGCCTTGAGTGTAGGATCAGCCTCTCTAATTTCAGCCAAAGAGTGGAAAGTTTGTCTCTGTTTGCTACTATTACAGAATCCTGGGGCCTCCTTTTCTTCAGATGGAATGTATATCTAGTATTTGTGCTCATCTTGCGTGGATGGAGACTGACTGCAGAACATCAGGAAAGAGTAAGGGCAAATTTACAGTTACTCATCAGTTTGGTGTAAGATTGATCTTTGGAGCATAATGGGCCTAAGAGCCTTAAGTGTAGGATCGACCTCTTAAATTTCAGCCAAAGAGTGTGGAAAGTTTCTTTGGTGCTTGTATTACAGAATCCTGTGGGTTCCTTTTCTTCAGATGGAATGAATAGCTGGTATTTGTTCTCCAACAGATTATATTCTCTTGAGGCTTCAAGTTGTCCATTCTGTACAGTGAGGGTACTCAACTAATTAATATAATATGTCAAGTAGCATATTATATGAATAACTTTTCCCTTTCAACTTTGTGATTGCATCGCTTCTTCTTGAATACATGCATGCATGTATGTATTTACCTCACGTGCGAGCCATATTTTACCTCGCTTGTTTAAACTTTATTGTCCTTGCTAATCCTTAACATCCTTGGTTAAGTTGAAAATTAGCTTTGTACCCGTGATATGATATTTTACCTCACATGTGAGCCATATTTTACCTCGCTTGTTTAAACTTTATTGTCCTAGCAAGAATCCTTAACATCCTTGGTTAAGTTGAAAATTAGCTTTGTTCCCGTGATATGCCCCTCTTTCCATTTTTGTTGTTTTCCTTAGATCCTTGGTTTAATTACACTAATATTTTGCTTACAATGCCCAATTGGTAAAAGCATATACTTAAATTATTGTGAGTAACCGTTTCTTTAGTAGCTATTCATTTTGATAGCTTACCTGGACCACTGGTGCTATTTTGGGCTTTCTCTTGGTTGCTTACGTCGAATTGGACAAAATTTTAGGATTCTTTGTTCGTGTTCTAATCTCTCTCGGTTCCTCGCCAAATCCGCAATCGTTGACCAAGATTGATCCAAATCCACAATGGTTGTTTCAACTTAGGCAAGTGATTACGAGTTCTAATGGTTCCAAATCCATTGAATGCTGTCTGTTGTTTTTTCTGATTCTGTTCATCACCCCCCCCTCCCCCCTTTTCTGATGTTTTTCTTGCTCTTTGGTTATGCCCTTACAAGAGTGAGTGCTTCAAGATTCCTGTGAAGAGTTTTTGGTTTGTGATTAGTATTTTATTACCCTTCAATATTGCGTATCTTACCTTTACAAGTTGTGGTTCTTCTTCTTACATGCTCATTGGAACAGATGGATTATAATTTGCATTGACAACCAAAACAAATGGTCAAACACCAAATAAATAAAAAATAAAAAAAAGAATGCCAAAAGCGGCAAGGGAGGAAGTGTATTCTCAGTCGGATATGAATGAAGATTCAACTAACTCCTATGAGCATACTAATCATGTGAGAAGTGCCACATTGGGGTTATTATACATATTTCACGTACATGTTTCCTTTTAAGACTTATTTGACCTGCTAACCTCTGGCTTCTAATCTGTGATGGATGTACTGTCTCCTGATCATGTGATGTTGTGTCAATGGGTGCATTGTGCTTGGTTTGGTAGGAAAGAGAGATGTGTTGTGCAATTTGGAAAATGTTGTCACAAGGATGAATGCTTGGTGGACGTACTACCTATTGAGTCTGTGTTTAGAGACTTTAAGCCAATGCTACTTTTGTTATTAAATGCATGAAATCAAATGTGCAGAGAAAGGAGGTGAACCAACTTACCTCCTTGCTAATTGCATATTTTGTTGGCTGACATGAATGAATGTACTTTAGACCATCCTAATAGGAATTATACCTGCATTTCTGTTATTAAATGTTGGTTGATTTCTATGAGAATTTGATGTTGTTCTGATAAGGCTTCCCATGGAACAATTGCTTCCCTCACTTGGGCTGTTTTAGACAAATTTATCAGCAAAATAAGGCTGATGTTATGAAGCTCATTGGTTTGCTGTTTTCTTACAGAGTAGCATGGCCTTTCTACTAATGCAAGTATAGCTGATCAGGAGACAATCCAAAGGCTGATTGCTTTTGGGAGTATCCATCCTGATTCAGAGGTTGCTGATTACATCATTTGGAGAACTTCTACTATTGATGTGGATTCCGTTAAATCGTTCAGAGATACGAAGCTGCTGCATGTTCTTTTTAGTTGTAGTCCAAGTTGAATTGTAACTCTTTTTTCAGGGCAAGCATGATCAGATAAACAGCTGGATATTTTTGTGGGAAGAAGAGACTTCGTAGGGTGATCCGGTGATCCTACCATATCTATTGTAATCATCTAAGTTGGTTGTACCTCTTTGTTCTTTTCTTTTTGAACCATATACCAACTTGATTGCTAATGTCCTGTTGGTTTTCTGTTGTAATCATCTAGTGCCAAATGAAGAGAGATTTGTGGACCTCATTTAAAGCATAAATACTTTTCACTATCTTTCTTTAAGCGCATGTGGTTCATCCTCATTGGAAAACCAAGATAATACTATTGGCTATAGAACACAAGTAGATGGTCCAGGGGAAATATATGAACCAGAATTGATCGCATTTAACTTTAGTTTGTGTAAGAAAGAACAGTAAATACTGTTTGTGCTGCTGTGAGAAGGAGCAACACGATGGCTGCAACAATAGACAAGAAAGCCCAAGGACTATGAAAATATTCCCTCCTCAGTTTTGCCATCCAGACGTTCCTCCTCTTGCCACAATGCTTATTCACATTTTGGAAGATCTCAGAGTAATAGGAATTGTGTAAAAGGACATTGACACACATCTTGTTGAACATCCGCGCAACCACCTCATCATCGCCCAAGTAGTTCTTAATAATCCCTGCACGGCGAAGCACCGCGACGTCCTTTGAAGAGTTTATGAGGCAATCCATAAACTTCACGTTATCCGTAAAGTATTTGATGTCTCTCCCTTGACGATGTTGCTCGTATGCGATCAGGTTTCGAAATTTTGATTCGGTGTCGTCGTGTACATACAAGACCGGTATCTTGAGTGTCCCTTTCTCGAATATGATGTCTACCAGTTTCCGTTCTTCCACAACAGCCCGAAACCTGACTCCTGACTCCCTTAGCTCTGCCGCCGAGGGCATGACTGCAACGTAATCTACCTGCTGCGTTTTAGGCAAGCCAGAAGTTCTCCACGTGTGATATAGATGCAGAAGATGTTTCGTCTCGCCAATCTCCCGCCTTCGGCTGGGGGTTGTTAACTTTAAGTATATGGCGGCGAGATGGATGAACTCATCATGCTCGTCCGGACATTTAATCAGGTCATAGAGATTGATCAAGACGAAAAGTGGGAGCTGGTTCTCTAGCAGCAGTAAATCGCGCTTAATGCTGTTTCGAATCCCCAAATCATGCATAACCGGGTCGCTTTCGTCCTCCGCAGAGTCGTAGTCGCTTTCATCTCTTCCCTCCGCAGAGTCGTAGTCGCTTTCGTCTCTTCCCTCCGCAAAGTCGTTTTCCGCAGAGTCGTAGTCGCTTTCGTCTCTTTCCACCGCAGGGTACGAGTCGTAGTCGTAGTCGTCTCTTCCCTCCGCAGAGACGATTAGGTTTTTTTTTTTTTTTTGTGACCCAGGAACCCCTCGCACGGCCGGCAGCCGGAGGCAGAGGCGATTAGGTTTCGTTCTTTTATTTCTATTTTTCCTATTTTCTTCGCATACTTACGGAACAACTCAATGATGAAACAGCCATCAATGATCATCATTGCAAGAAATCTTTCTTGGGAGAGGCCGATGGTTTCCGCATAGTGATCACGCGCCCTCTGTTCCTCTTTTATGAGAGTCCGCGTATACCTGCGGACGCTCTGCCCCTTTCTCTTAAGCAATTGCTTCAGGTATTGCCGTTTTTGCACCTCCATGAATTTGAACTTGTTATTTCCATAGTGATAAGGGCCAATGGCTAAGATCTGTGGGTCATAGGCTTTCTTGTTGACCTCGCGCAGTTGACGATGAACCTTAAATATAGTATGCTTCGGCGAAGTGAGGGGCACATCGCAAAGCATACTCTCGATATGGATTGAGACATGATCTTGCACCCTGGAATGCTCATTGTTCCCAGCATGCTGTATTGGTTACAACATAATTAATGTGAGTGATAATAAGCATACAGTAAAGCAAGATGATGGTTTTTCATGTTCTTAAAATGGTTTCTTCATGTGCTTGTAACCAAAAATTGTCCTTGTATATTCGCTTGCCTGTTTTTGATTTTGGTCATCATAAATATATGACCCTTAAAACTAATCTCCAAACACTCCCCCACCCCAAAAAAGAAAAAAAAAATAAAAATAAAAACAACCAAAACCCCCAACCGCCCCCACGCCTACCTCAAAGAAAAAAATAAACAAACTAATTTCCAAATAAATTTTCCGGACAAATTCTGCATTTCCATGTGATTATTAATGGAAAATGCTAACTAAGCGCTGGAGTTGAACATGCAGAGCTGGCATCGAATTCAAGCAAATCAATATATTAGGAAAAATGACAAATGATCTACTAGTGGAGGATCAGAAAAGGGAAGGGAAATTCATGAGGACTTACTCCATTGAATTGGTGATTGCTCATTCTTCTCGTCGAGCTAGACCAATTTTTCTCTTTTTGTGGGAGTGTGTTTTCAGTGATACGGGTATAGATAAAATGAGATTTCGCCAAACATCAACCTTTAAAATGAAATAAAAACACGTTTTACTTGAAACCCCACAAAAGACAACACGCTTTCAATCATTTCTTTTGACCTTCGTCGTCAATAATTCTGAAGATGGAAATTACAGTAACAAACTGAAAATTCCTGGAAGTTGATAAAGAGGCAAAAGGCAAAGAAACACATAAGAAAATATTAAAAAATGACTTTATGAGAACGTATGAAGTCTTCTACAAGTTGCATTTTACTATCCAACAATTGACCATTCTAAAATTCTTCATGGATTTTTTTTTTTTTAAACATTTGTAGAGCTCGGGAGAGAGAGAGAGAGAGAGCATGTGGGTATACCTGCAATGCGGCAGCAGAGGAGCGCGAACAGGAGCAGCGGGAGCACAGGCCTCAACGTCGCCGCCATTGTTGATAAGCTCAAGAGGACCCCTAATCAGCAAACCAGAGAAAAAAGAGAGTTCAAGGAAAAGGAACTTCTTCACTCCGTTCTCCCCGCTCTCTTCACATCCTATTGATGAAGTGCTCTTATACAGAGAGGAAAAAATAGAGATCTGGGGGTAGTAGTAGGGCTTTCACTTTAATGGCTCCCCTTCTTTTCCTGCTCGTTGTTTTCCCGCAGAGGGGCAAATAACGATCGACGGAGAAGGTGGAATTCGTGGGGTCTGCTGATATTAAAAAATGACCCTCCTTCCATTTCGCCTCTGTCAATCACTTCTCAGAGAGAAAAAAAGAGGGACAAAAGCTTGACTCGTGAATCGAGGATCCCTGTTCAAAAAAAAAAAAAATCGAGGATGTCGGAGTCAGTGGGGGATAGTTGTCTGCATCCGAGACCCAGGCTAAGAAAATGCTGATAAAGGAAGGAAGGAGGAGGAGATGATTGATTCCCGTCGCCTCCGCCCCTCGGTCACGTCTGCACATCTGTCAATCACTACTTCTCAGATGTGAGAGAAGAGGGTACTGCAATGATTGGATAAGATGCAAAGGTGGACTAAGAAAGAAACGCCAATTATTGAGTTGAGGAGAAAGACGGATCAACTCATCCACAAGTTGCATTGTACTACGTGAAAACGGATCAACGGATCATTTGGGGGAACTTCATGGAACACGTGGAAAGAAACCTGCGTGAAAGAGCCCTACGTTCTTCTTACCCAGCTAAAAACCATAATTGCCTTGATGACAGGGATAACTTGTACAATTGTGGTGGATGCAAAAACGAAGATGCTGGCCTAATGCTCCAGATTGGCGCGATCGAACGAAGTGTTGAGAGATTAAGTTAGGAGTTGAAAAGTTACATATTAGATTTCACCAATCGCATATAAAATAATTTTGGTATTTCCTTCGATTGTGAGAAATATATGAACCAACATTGATCACATTTATTTTTGCTTTCTATAAGAAAGAATACTAAATAATATTTGAGCTACTACAAGAAAGAGCAACATGATGGCCACAAGAACGGACAAGAAAGCCCAAAGACTAATGAAATATTCCCTCCTTAGTTTTGGCATCCAAACATTTCACCTCTCATTACAATATGCATTCACAGTTTTGAAGATCTCGGAGTAATATAAATTGGATATAGTGACATAGTCACTCATCTTATTGACCATCTGCACAACCACCTCATTATTGCCCAAGTAGTTCTTAATAATTCTTGTGCGGTGGAGCACCTCAACATCCTTTGAAGAGTTTATGAGGCAATCCATGAAGGTCACATAATCCATAAAGTACTTGATGTCTCCACCTTGACAATGCTACTCATAAGGTTTTGAAATTGTGACTCGGTGTGGTCCTGGACACTCAAGACCAAAATCTCGAGTTTCCCCTTCTTGAATATGATGTTTTTCTTGTGTTGCCCTTGCACTGCCTTTCATGAAATTTATTGCATGTCTAATTCCATTTGTTATTCAACATGAGGATCATTCACTTCTTTACTTCTTTTGCAACATCTCATGTACAGCCAATTGCATTTGGTTGTGCACAGTTCCATTTCTTGAAGATTATGTTCATTACTTGTTTTCAATTTAATTGTACTACGAATCTTTCAACTTATGTAGTCTCTACAATTGAAAGCTGACACTAATAGCGTACCTGGTGAATTCAATTTTTCCTGGTTTTCTTGTGATAGGAAACTAGCGATCCTCCTCAAGGTGGTCAAGAGTTGAAACTTGTGTCCTCATCATCTACCGTAATTCTATCATCCAAATTGATGTGGCCGATGAGTTTGCTTGTTGCTTCATTTGTCATTGTCGAGAGATGATCATCTCCAAAAGTGCAGTTTTTTTTTTATTTGAAAATTTCCTTCTACACTCACCTCGAAAAATGGATGAAGAACATTATTGTGCAAAAACTGATGGGAGAACGGTAACAATTCGAAAAATATCGAATCAATGCAACGGAATAAAATAATCTCCCATTTTGTGTAAACCTCATAGGAATCGATATAGTAAAGTAAAATAAATGCCAAGTACACGAACACAAGATGATTTTTTACGTGGAAAACCTCCTTGATGTGAGGAGATAAAAAAACCACGAGACTCGAAGTTCACCCGAAAATCTTCACTATCAATAAAATTGTTCTTCTCTAGCAAATACTAGAGGTACATAACAGCAAACACCTTAAGAACATAATTCTTGGCAATACACATGAACTTCACAAGAAATCAAGGATAAATCTGACCAAAAACGTAGGTTTTAATCAATCCACAAAAAATCTGATGTAGGGAGTTTCAAACGAAAATCAAACCGTTCAGATTTGAGAAAATTGCGCCATGAATATACTGACAAAATTTTAGCTCAATCGGACCACGAATGGACCTCCGATGCCAGCTTGATGTAAATTAGATATTGCCAAAAACCACATTTTTTGCTTTTTCTTTTCTCTTTATTCTTGTTTCCTTTTTTTGCGGCTACCTCTTTATATAGATAGTGAAACCCTATTTCCTCATATAACTTATCATATGGGCTCAAGCTCTTTTTAGGCTTGCAACTCATTGGGCTTTCTCCACATAGAAGTGAACCCGCTAATAAATCTCCCCTCACGACACTATGAAGGGATTCACCATTCCTGCTATCAATTGGCAATGTTCAAGCTTTTCTCTTGGTAGAGTCTTCGTCATCATATCAGAGCCATTATGATTTGTATGAATTTTCTCAAGTTCCAACAACTTTTCATCTAGAACATCTCTTATCCAATGTTATCTAACATTAATATGTTTCGATCTAGAATGAAAAGATGAATTCTTACCAAGATGAATTGCGCTTTGATTATCACAAAATAGCACATACCTCTTTTGCTTAAACCCAAATTCTTTTAAGAACTTCTTCATCCATAGCATCTCTTTACTAGCTTCGTCATGCAATAAATTCAACTTCGGTTGTAGAAAGTGTAACACACTTCGCAATCTTAACTTCCATGACACGTTCCACCCGCAAAGGAAATCAAATAACAAGAAGTAGATTTACAAGTATCAATATCTTCTGTCAAGTTGAAATCTGTGTATCCAACTAACTCAAGTTTCCCAGTCCCGAAACTAAGTTTCAAATTTGAAGTTCCCCGAAGATACCTCATAATCCACTTCACTGCATTATAGTGCTCTCTACCCGGATTTGACAAATAGCGACTAACAATGCCAACTGCGTGCGCCAAGTCTAGGTGTGTACATACCATCGCATACATTAAGCTTCCTACAGCTGAAGCATATGGAACACTTTCCATATCTTTCTTTTCTTTATCAATCGTAGGACTTTGCTTCATATTTAATTTAAAGTGAGTAGCAAGAGGAGTACTAACCACTTTAGCCTTGTCCATGTAAAATTTCTGCTGGATCTTCTCGATATATTTCTCTTGCGACAAAAATAACTTCTTAGCATCTCTATCTCGGGTAATTCTAATGCCAAGAATCTACTTCGCCAAGCCCAAGTCTTTCATGGCAAAAGACTTATTCAATTGTTTCTTCAATAACTCAATTCTTGAAGCATTCATGCCAACAATCAACATATCATCAACATAAAGCAAGAGAATAATAAAGTCATCATAAAAGAAAATTTTTGAACAAACACACAGTTATCCGAGGAAGTCTTCTTATAGCCCTGTTTTGTCATAATTGATGCAAATTTCTTATACCACTACCTCAGTGCTTGTTTTAGGCCATAGAGACTTTTCTTCAATTTGCACACATAATCCTCTTTCTCTTTCACTTTAAAACCCTCAGGTTGTTCCATATACATCCTTTCCTCTAAGTCACCATGTAGAAAGGTTGTTTTAACAACCATTTGCTCAATTTCCAAATCTAGGCTAGTTGCTAAGCCTAGTACCATATGGATAAAAGACATTTTCACTACTGGAGAAAATATATCATCAAAATCAATACCCTTTCTTTGACTGAATCCCTTAACAACCAATCTAGCTTTGTACCGTGGTTGTAAAGTATGTTCATCTTGCTTCAACCTATATACCCACTTGTTCTTCAAAACTCTTTTACCTTTAGGTAACTTTACAAATTCAAAAGTATGATTATCATAAAGTGACTACATCTCATCTCGCATAACATCGAATCAATTGCTTTTGTACTCATCTTATATTGCTTCTGCATAGCACTCTGGTTCACTTGCATTGATCAATAATACATACTCATCTTCAGAATACCTGGTGGAAGGTCATTGGTCTTTAACAGATCTTCGGACTGGAAAATCCAGTGAAACATCTAATTGAGCCTCTGGTTCAGGAATAATATTATCTATTTCAACATGTTTAGGACTATGTGCGTTATTTGGAACATTGACTTCCAATTACTCTTCATTAACCTGTGTAGGAATATTTGTAAGAGGAACTGGATCTAAATCAACCAGATTATCACTAATCTATGGTGCTGAAATCATCTCTGTTTTCTCAATATCATCTATTGTTTGATCTTCCATAAACACAACATATTTGCTTCTTATAATCTTCTTTTCAAACAGATCATAAAATTTGTAGCCAAGCATATCCTGTCCATAACCAATAAATATGTGCTGTCGTGTTTTCACATCAAGTTTAGACCTCTCATCTTTGGGAATATACACAAATGCTTTGCACCCAAAGACATGCAAATAATCATAAGAAATGTCCAAACTTTGTTAGGAACATCAAACTCTAAAGGAACGCATGTAATAAGATTTAATACATGCACAACTGTACTTAAAGCCTCGCCCCAAAAGGATCTAGGTAACTTTGATTGTGAAAGTAAGCATCTTACCCTTTCAACCAATGTTCTGTTCATTCTCTCAGCTAAGCCATTTAACGGAGGCGTCTTTGGAGGTGTCTTTTGATGTCGAATACCTTGTTGTCTGCAATATTCATCGAAATGTCCAATATACTCTCCCCCGTTATCAGTTCTGATGCATTTCAATTTCTTTTCAGTCTGTCTCTCAACTGAAGCCTGAAATTGCTTAAAAGCATCTAACACTTGATCTTTAGTTTTCAAAGTATAAATCCAATTTTTTCTTGAAAAATCATCTATGAAGATAACAAAATAAAGAGATCCACCAAGTGATTTTGTTTTCATAGGACTGTAAACATCATAATACACTAAATCCAATACACCTGACTTTCTTGAAGGAGGGGAGCTTTTAAATGCAACTCTATTATGTTTTCCTGCTAAACAGTGAGCACACTTCTTTAACGTTGAACTTTTCAATTCTGAAAGGAGCTTCTTCTTGGCCAATATTGACAAACCCTTCTCACTGATGTGACTGAGCCTCTTATGCTATAATTTAGCTGCATCTTCACTATCTACTGTATTAGTTTTTTCTGTGGACAATTTTGTCTGCATAATGTATAACGAAGAATATTTTTCACCTCTAGCCACAACAAGAGAACCTTTGGTGAACTTCCATTGACCATTACTGAAGGTGCTGAAATACCCTTTATCATCCAACTTGCTTGTAAAAATCAAATTCAAGCAGATATAAGGTATATGTTTAACATTATTCAATACTAACATTGTGCCATTGCTGGTTTCTAGGCATATATCACCGATGCCTACAGTTTGAGCTATTCCATTGTTTCCCATCTTCACAGATCCAAAGTCACCTGATCTATATGATGTAAAGAAATCCCTATGAGACGTAGCATGAACCGATGCACCACTATCAATTACCCAATTGGTCTCATAAGATACAAAATTCACCACATCACCATCAAAAATAGTGAGAAAGTCTTCTTTAAGTGCAGCGACACAATTGTCATCACTGTCATTATCACTTTTCTTATCTTTACCTTTCTCATTTTGTTTCTCCCTTTTTAACTAGCAACAAAACCTCTGAATATGTCCCTTCTGATGACAATAATGGCACTCAACATTAGCAAATTTATTATACTTTCATCTGCTTTTGTCTCAACTTTTATTTCTATTTCTCAGACCTTGAGACTCACTTCTCCCTCTTTTCTCGACAACCAAGGCATCAGAATGTGAAGAGGACGATCCTTGTGTCTTCATTCTCATCTCTTCATTCAAAATACTACTATTGGCCAAATTCATGGTAATCGTACCATCTGGGGCAGAATTAAACAATGATATTTGGAATGTCTCCCATGAGTCTGACAAAGTACCAAGCAACCATAGTGCTTGTATCTCATTATCAAATTTAATTCCCATCGCAACCAACTAATTTATAATTCATTGAAAAGAATTTAAATGATCAGTCAAACGAGTACCATCATGATATCTCAGAGCCATAATCTGTTTTATCAAAAATAACTTATTATTCCTAATCTTTCGAGCGTATAACTATTCAAGCTTATCCCATAAACTGGGTGCATGTGTTTCCTCAATAATATGGTTCAAAACATTATTATCTACCCACTACTTGATATAACCACACACTTGACAATGAAATATAGACCATTCAGCGTCAGTTTTATTCTCTGGTTTCTCCTCAGCAAATACAGACAAATAAAAATCTTTCACATATAAAAGATCTTCCATCTTCCCTTTCCAAATATGATAATTCGAATCATTCAGTGTAACCATTCTACTCGTATTCATTTCCATTGTTTAACACAAGGCAGAAAAATCAAGTAATAACCTATTGCTTTGATACCACTATGATGGGAGAACGGTAACAATTCGAAAAATATCGAATCAACGCAACAAAATAAAATAATCTCCCCTCTTGTGTAAACCTAATAGGAATTGATATAGTAGAGTAAAATAAATACCAAGCACGCTAACACAAAACGATTTTTTACGTGGAAAACCTCATCAATGTGAGAAGATAAAAAACCACGGGACCGGAGTCCACCCAAAAATCTTCACTATTAATAAAATTGTTTTTCTCTAGCAAATATTAGAGATACATAACAACAAACACCTCAAGAACATAATTCTTGGCAATATACATGAACTTCACTGGAGATCAAGGATAAATCTGACCAAAAACGTAGGTTTTGATCAATCCATGAAAAACCTGATGTATGGAGCTTTAAACGAAAATCAAACTGTTCAGATTCGAGAAAATTGCGCCACGAATATGCTGACAAAATTTCAGCTCAATCGGACCATAAATCGACCTTCAATGCTAGCTTGATGTAAATTAAATATTACCAAAAACCCAAGATTTTCTGCTTTCTCTTTTTCTCTTATTACTGTTTCCTTTTTTGCGGCTACCTCTTTATATAAATAGTGAGAAACCATATTTCATCATATAACTTATGATATGAGCTCAAGCCCTTTTTGGGCTTGCAACTCATTGTTCTTCCTCCACATAGGAGTGAACCTAGCTAACAAAAACTTCATATGGGAATACTAGAACAGAGTTATCTACTTAAGAGTTCTGTTTATGGAAATGCTCAAGATAATGCAAAACTTGTCCATACACATGTACACATATACTTGAATACAAATTCCTCTTCTTCTTTTGTTTTATTGACATTCATGTAGTCACATAAATGTAAATTTGACATGAGTGCTAAACAAACTGTCCATATTGCATTCAAAGGTCACTATGTATGAATTTTGGATGGTCCCATGTGGTACTTAAGAATCGATAACAATAAACAACAAGAAAGTTGGGTAAAATAAAACTTTGTGCTTGGGCCATACCATAACATAATTCAATTCTTTTACAATTCCCCCCGCACATATTACTTTATCATTTACATTAATTCGGTAAAAAAGCTTAATTGTCCGTCATTGATGTTTTTTGAAAAATTAAAATGGATTTAAGTAATGTATAAAGAGGTTATTAGTAATTTTAATTATATACCTGTGGCAAATATTATAAATGCGGACTGATAAAAAGCACAAATCGATCAAGAAAAGGGAATAGTATCAAAATAGTGTAGTTAAAAGGTTTTTAAGATAAAAACAGGGAATAACATCAAAATAATGAAAAAGTTAAAGGTTTGTAAGATAGAAAGCACGAACTTGTACAGTTAGTTAAATAAGAAGCTTAATTTTTCCACTTATCTAACATTCATGTTCTTTAAAAAAAGATAAAATGAATTCAACTATACGTGTATATATGTAGTAAGTTAATAACCCATTTTCCTATTTACTCCATAAATATTCGATTTTTATTTTTTTACAATCGAATTTTTGTGAATTAATCTTCGGGAACTAAAGGAATATTCACAAAACAGAGTCGATGATGTGTAATTAATCGACTCATTGGGTGGTCAATCAAAACTATTTTGACTTACCAAATCAGACTGCTCTTCCATTTGAACGATGGAGTTCTAGAATTCTTGATAAAATCTCCATTGGACGGTTTCACTTTGGTGCAAGAGCTTTGCTATCAATGTATTAATTATCTAGACCAAGCTTTCTATATTCACTATCACCAAGCTTTCTATATTTATATGTTGTAGGTGAAAGCTCTTTAATTTCGCCTTTGTCCATACAAACCACTTTCCCCAATTAGTATGATCATTAAGCTGGTGACATTCTCCATCTTTTGGAGCCTGGTTCTTCCCATTGGTCACGACATATCATGATTAGGAGCTAAACATACTTTGTCGTATATTTAGTATGTAAATCTTATTTTGTTCTGAATTGTTATTCAATTAGCATGAAATATTTCCATTTGCACTCGGTGCTAGAATAAAACATCGCGCATTGAATTGGACGTTGAACTTCCTTTTAGACTTTTTTTTTTTTTTAAGGATTAAAATGTTCCCTCAACTTCAATATCTATAACAATTAAATGTAGCGATAAGTGCACTAAAATTTTTAAAACTTGTCATGAAAGTGCAATTGGATCCTAAAAACTTTTAAAATGTGCAATGAAAATTTAAAACTCATTAAATTGGTGTAACAAAATCTTTTCGTTTACTCCGTCCATTACTCCATCCAATGTAGTTAATGAAAAAAAGCTAATCTTTTATTGTTTTTCGAAGAGAGAGGCAATGATGCGGTTGCCATGTCAACCATTTTAAGAAAAAATATTAAAGTAAATTAAAAGGATAAAATTCATCTCAAGATTTTAGAAAAATAAATCTGAAAAAAAGTTGGAAAAAGAGGAAGAATCAAATAGAGGAAAAGCCGAAGTCCAGAAGGGCAGTGGTGGCTCCAGACTCCAGTTGAGGCGGTGGCGTTGTGGCGGCCACCTTTACACCGGCGAGGGGCCGGCATCCCCTCTTCGGACTTAGCCAAAGCCAACGTGGCCCTTGCCACCGCCTTCACGTGCTGGAAAAAGAAAATAGCACGTGTGTGCGCGCATGTGGTGAGTGAGCTAGGCGAGGTGGCAGCCCCCACCACTTGCCCGTAAGGTCATCTGCGACCCCGGCACTAGCGACCCTCGCCCGTCCAATAACGATGGCAACAATCCTAGCCCAGACCTACAGCGTCTGCAGCAAGAAGACAATCCTCACCCAAATTTGAGGCAAGGGCCACAACCCATGTCTTCAAAGAAGATTGAAGAGGGGGGTGGCGCTCAACCAATTGAGAAAAATAGTTGGTTCCTCAACAATTCTGAGATCGATGTGAGGATCGAAATTAGATATGACTATAGTGTATTCTATGCCTCGAAGATGTTCTTGTGAAATTTTATGAAACTTCTGTCAATTGTCGCTATCAACTATTTTAAAAACAGCTTTTAAAACAAGTGATATTTGTCCTACAAAATCTCACAGTTCTAAAACTAGAATAGGACGAGGCGGATCATATGTAGAAAAAAAAAGGGCTTCACATTAGATATAAACAATATTTTCACCTGCATTTTTAATGTACTTTGAATTTATTATTGTCCTATGATGGTTTAGTGAGCTCAAATCCGTATAAAAAAATCGAGAGTTATGAACTACATTCATACTTTGCAAGGACTGTCATGTTTAGTTCGAAGACCGGAAGCAATCTACTTCAGTGGCCGGTGGAATAAGTAGTGAGCTTGAGAATCAGGACCAAACAATTCCGCGAAAATCTTGAAATGAAGTTTTTCCTTCTAACTTTTTTTATTTGTATTTTAAAATACCTAAAGTTACAACTACATTAGTATCGTTCTTTAAAAAGAAAACAGGCAAACAGCTTTTTCTAATTACCAGTTTGGATAAAGCTAATGAATGACCTAAATTGTATTAATTTAATAAGTTTTAGGATTTAATTATATATATTTTTAAAAATTTAAGGACTCAATTGCACTTACACAACAAGTCAATGCACTTATCCCATATAAAGGAGAGTTTTTATTTGTCACTTACCATTAATGGTGAGTTCATTTTTTCGAGTTAGTTACTCCTATTAAGCCTATACCCGATATGCAAATAAGACTCATGCATAATTATTATTATTGTTGTTGTTGTTGTTGTTGTTGTTGTTGTTGTTGTTGTTGTTGTTCATTATTATTATTGCATTAATGATGTCTACTAGATGGAAATTATTGGGGTATTGCTAGAAAATACAACCTTTCAATAGAATATATTATACTGTTTTTTTTTTTTTTTTCCTATATCTAATCTCCAATAGGACAAACATAGAGTAATTTTAAAAGAAAAAAATTCGAATTTTCATTTCCAAACTTCTTGACCTTTTTTTAAATTATTTTTTACATATTTTCTTGATGTATAATCATTCTATGCTTTATTTGTTTTACTTGAAATTTAAGCAAGAATAAGTTCACTCATCATGTTCATTTCGAAATCATTTTACGTAAACTTGGGAAAATTCTTGCACATTTCTCATTAGCGGAACCAAAGATCATGTCATTTACATATGTCCGCTCTAACAAAATATATTCATCTTTCTTCTTTATTAATAAAGTTGTGTTTATTTTACTTGTTTCAAAACTGTTGTCAATTAGAAAACTACATAATCTCTCATACCAAGTATGGAGCTTGCTTGAGACCATGTAAAGCTTTTTAGAGCTTGTAAGCACAATTTTATCATCTAGGATCTTCAAAGCCTGGTGATTGCTCTACATAGAACTTTATATTTAATAAAACAATCTAGACAGATACTATCACATTCATTTGAAATAAGATGGAATCATAATAACATGAATAATAGACGTAAAACACCCAATGAGTGCACCTCTCATCATAATTTATCACTTCTTCTTGAGAATATCCTTGTAGAACAAGTTTAGCTTTATTTTGTACAACTTTACCTTTCTTGAGGTTAGTTTGACGTATATGAAACATGTCAGAAAAGGTTTCTAAGGTGAAATGAAAACTATGTAAATGTAAAAAATATATTCCTTTCTTCTCTCCTTAGTAAATTGGCACGACTAATTACACCGATTTGCACCGGTGGATAGGGTATGGATTCATGGCATGAGGAATCCGCGCCCCATGTCACCTTAACCCAGACTGTGCAAATTTTCCGTGTGAAAAATGCCTATCATAGGAGAAAATGACAAAGACTACTATCGTTTTGATTAATAGAGAAATCCTATCCACATTGTATTACTAACCTTGTGTTTAGAAAAAACCTATGTAGTCCACTCAAACTAAAGATTATATTACATGAAAAATGTTGTTTTATTAAGTTGAGAATCGGGATTATCCAACATTATACAAAAAAAAATGTTATGTAGTTAATCATCACCTTAAGTTGAAGATTAAGGTTTAATGGTTCTCGATCAGCTTTTGCGAACCATGACTAGTGCACCTCCTCCGATAATTTTAAGGTCGCCCTCAATCACATCAACTCAGTGCATAAGATTTTCTTTGGGAGTGCTCCTAACAAGATCCAAATCTAACATCACAAGAAGAGCAGACTTTTTTGCCATCTGACTTAACACCTTATTGGTTCATTCCTGTTCTATTTACTTAAAAAGCCTTATTTTTTACTGGCATTTAACTCAAGAAAAGATAATTTACTAGGGTTTCTCAATCATCCATGTTCAATTTCCATTATATGTGTAGTCTATTTATTGCAAGTGACTAGTATGGTAATTATCTGAATTGATTTTCACTTTTTAATTAATCTAAATCTAGCAATTTACAAATGTTGACCTTTTTTTTAGGGTTAATACCCTAAAAACCCCAAATTTGTACACTTATGACAAACTTACCCCAAACTATTCTTTTGACCATGAAAAATCCCAAACCGGGTATACCCGTGATAAATTTACCCCGACTAACTATAAAAAAAAAACCATAAATTGATACATTTATGACAAATTTACCCCAAACTAATTTATTCGACTACAAAAAAACCCCCAAAATGGTAAATTTGTGATAAATATACCCTCTCGCTAAATTGAATTAATACCACAAAAAAATCACAAAATTGTAAATTGTGACAAATGGAGCGTAAAATCTTAAATTGATATACTTGGCCAACCGTAACGTATTATTTAACTTAATAATTTGATAATAAAATTTAACGAAAACTAACATGGGGTAAATTTATCACAAATGTACCGGTTTTTGGTAAATTTATCAAAGGTATACTTAATTTGGGGTTTTTCGTGTCAAAAATAGTTTAGGGTAAATTTGTCACAAGTATACTGAAGTTTGGGGTTTTTAAATGGTATTAACCTTTTTTTTTTTTAATTCGAAACTTTTAGAATAGTTAAATGTTGGCATGTAAATTCACGTGCAAATTTTCATAACATTTATAATATAATAAATGTTAGCAAAGAAAGTAAAAAGGAAGTACTCTTTACTTTTATCTAAGGCCGACAATGCGAGAAGCTAGCGTCGCCGGTGGTGGAGCAGCGGAGGCGCTGGGCCAAGCGTCAAGCGC
This sequence comes from Eucalyptus albens, assembly GCA_014182695.1. Taxonomy (NCBI): domain Eukaryota; kingdom Viridiplantae; phylum Streptophyta; class Magnoliopsida; order Myrtales; family Myrtaceae; genus Eucalyptus; species Eucalyptus albens. The sequence continues at coordinate 32,561,967 of CM024653.1, forward strand.
TAGGCGAGGGGGCTTGCACTCTCGACCCCCTCTCTCTCTCTGAAACCTCAGATCTCTCTCACTCAGCCCCTCTTTTTCAGATCTTGGTTTCTCTCGACTCTCGTTCTTCCAAATCTCTCTCAGATCCGGAACCCCCTCCCTCAGATCTGACCCTCTCTCTGCGGCCGACCTATCTCCTTCGATTTCTAGCTTGCTCGCTCTTGGTCCTCCCCTGATGTCTCTTGGGAGAGATCCTTGAAGCTAGCTGCCTTCGATCTCTCTCCGTTCGTGTTGTTGGCTTTCCGTCGGTAGCTCTATTTATAAACGGAGGGGTGCCGGTCGACGGAGCTTCGACCAGCGATTCTTGGCATGCCGACTAGCCTTGGTGCGGCTGGACCAGCCGCCCACCTGCGTGCTCTGCTTTGTATTGAAGGCATGTCCCCATCTGCTGTGCCTTACGTCGCCGTCTCCTCCTCCACTCGGCCTCGCGCGCGTCCGGCTTCCTTGCGCGTGTGTTGCAGAGACAGAGGAGGAAGAAGACAAGGAGGAGGGGGCTGGGCCAAGGGAAAAAGGGAGTGGGCCTGGGGGCCCGCACGTGAGAACAAAAAGAAGGGGTTGGGCTTTCACGCCCAGCCCCATAAGAAGCCTTTTCTTTATTATTATTATTATTATTATTATTATTATTATTATGTTTTTTATTTATCATTTATTTATCCAAAAATAGGGTAAAAAGGGAAAATAAAAAAGAAAACAAACATAATGGATGCAAATAAAAACTAAGACCTAAAAGATATTTTTGCTAGGGTCAAATTGTATTTAGTCAAATTTTAGGTATTAACATCGCCTTAAATTAAAGATTTAGGTCAAACGGTTCTGATTGGCTTTCACGCATCATCACTGCTGCACATCCTTGGACGATTTTATGGTCACCCTCTCTCTCATCTTTCTGGTGCATGAGATTTTATTCCAGGAATGCTCATGACAAGGCCTAAATCTAACATCACAAGAAGAGAAAACTTTTTTTCGATCTGACCCAACATCTTATTGGTTCATTCCTTTTCTATTTACTCACAAAGTCTTACTCTTTTACTGGCATTTAACTCAAGAAAAGATAATAGTTTTTTTTTTTTTTGGTCTGAAAAAAGATAATTAATTGATTCCAAGCGAATTGTTGGTAATTATCTAAAACAAGTTTTACTTTTTATTTAATCTAAATCTAGCAATTCACAAAATTTGACCTATTTTTCTTTTAATTTGGAACTTTCAAAACTTTTATGATAGTTAAATATTGACACGTAACTCCAAATGCAAATTTTTCATAACATTTATAATATAATAAATTTTAGCAAAAAAAGTAAAAAGAAAATACCCTTTGCTCCTCAAAAGAGTAAACAATTTATGTATATTGCTCCTAAAAAGCAAAAGACGCGTTGCAATACACAGGTGGTTTGTTCTTTTGCATGATGCACTGATTGAAGTGCTACGTGTTACCGTGATTAGCTGAAAATGTTGAAATCGCGGAAGACTAACGAGGATACACACACCCACGAGTTTGATGAAATTTTCGCCGAGTCCACGTCACAAAAACAAGTGTACAAGGTCGCGGAAAAGCCTGTTGTGGAGGTGCATATGTATGAAAGATTTTGATTGTTGTCTTAAATTTCACCATCATACGAGCTTGCTTTGGGTAAATATAAGCACGTGGAGAAACTCTTGACATTTAACGGACTTAATATGCTTCTTTTTCTGATATTTTTAGCATCATTATTGGTAGAGATCCTGGTTAGACTGTGCCCTTTAAGAGTAGCATTCGTGTTTACTACTTCATTCAAGGACTAGGTCCCGTGACTAGTCCTAGCTGATATGATTTTGCTTCCTATACATTAGTTTGGATACACTTTAATTTAGGATATCATAAAAAACCAAAACTGGTACAGTCATAACATATTTACCTCCACAGAAAACTCCAAACTAGTATACTTGTAACAAATTTATCATCTTTTAATTTATGTTAAATTTTACCGTCAAATTTTTAAGTCAAATGGTGCGTGAAAGTTGACAGATATAACCATTTGAGATTTTATGCATAGTTAGTACTGTAGTTTTTTTTTTTTGGTGGTATTAATCTAATTTAATGGAAACTAATGAAAATTGTATTTGTCACAAATATATAAGTTTGAGGTTCTCTATGGTCAAAAAATTAGTTTGGGGTAAAATCATCACATATATACTAATTTGGAGTTTTTTTACAGTCAAACATTATTTTTTAATAAATTTATTATAAACATACTAATTTGATGAGTTTCGTGATATTAACTCTAATTTTATGGCACTTTACTCCACCCTAAATATTTTTACCATTTTATAATATTTTTACTGTTTTTTAGAAATATACCTTCATTCAACACCAACTAAACATGAAAGGCGATAAAGAGTGAAGTATTGTTTTTTTTTTTTTTTGACAAGAGGAACCAACTTATAGCCGATAGCCATGTAGAGCAGTATTGTTGTTAGCCGAAGGAATGAGTAAAAAGAAATCGTTCAAATCGGAACCGCCCGGACCGATCTTCGGTTCCTAAAAACTTTGAATGTGGATACCGGTCCGGTTTCTTATTTCAGGTGCAGAACCACCCATTTAATTTTTTTATTTATTTATTATAAACGATACTCGAAATCAGGCTCCAGACATCTAGCTCACGATCCCTCTCTCTCTCTCAACTCACTCAACTCACGTCCTTGAGGCTCGTAGTTTAGTCTCGCTCACTCTTGGCCTCGACGGTTTTTCAGGTACCAATTCGCCCCTCGCCTCTTGCGGCCTATTTGCCCTAATTCTCCCCATTGTTTCGTCTGGTTTGGTTTTGTCATGGTGCGTCTCGATGTGTTTTACATAATTGCTATCTGTTAAATGGTTTTCTTGTCTCCATTTTCGAGTCTTGGATTCGCGAGGATGGAGAGATGGTCGATGGGTAGTTGGCTTTTCTGTCTCGGCTTTTCTGCTCAGGACTTGAAGTGATTTTTACACGATTTTACTTGTGGACATGTTCTGCTCAGCTGGAGAATGATCAGGTGGAGTTTTTCTTCTACCTTCCTATGTTCTAATATTGTTTGGTCAAGGGAGGTTTAAGTGAAAATTCTTTTATCAAAAGCAGCGGCAGCCATTTTGGTGAAGTGCTGTTTCAGATTAGTGGTAGTTGTGATCTTTTATGAAGCTTTCTTTGGATTTTTGCCTGCAAGTGTGTATGTTTGTTTGATGATCAGGGAAGTTATGTGTCCATGGAGTCTGAATTGCCGTAGCACAGGTGGGTAACTGACTTCATGGGATTGATATGGTTTGCTGCATATTGTAGCATAACCAAGCTGCAATGAAACAACAACAACAACAAAAAATGAAAAAAGAAAAAAAGAAGTGCTTGGTTCCCGGTGGAACCCGAAACTGGCAGGGGTTTCAGAGTCGGTTCTAGGGTCCACAGGGTTGGTTCCCGGTTTGAAAAATTGGGAACAGGTGCCGACAAGGTAGGTCCCGGGTTCCAGACTTGGAACCAATCATCCTAGCCATTTGCTATTAACATTGAGAATGAACTTGAGTTTGATCAGGAGGTAAACTTGGTGAGTGGAAGCCAGGTTTAGATTTTGAGCGTTATTTCTTGCTTTGAAATGTAATACAGGTAACATGCGTGCGCAACTTGTTTTGCCAGCAGTGTTTATTACTAGAAAAAAATGGGTCCAGATCTCCTGCACAAATGATTTGGAAGATCCAAAACCAAAAATGGTGGTATTTGCTAGCAGCAACATAATGAAGGTAGTCAATCAATATAGATGGATCTGAAATTTGATTCAAATCAAATATAGCACCTCATTCAAGAATTGTTTTTGATCCAATATGTAAGAATCCATAGAAAAGGCAAATCCCTTATGATACAACAGATCCAGCTCACTTATTGATAAGTGAATAGATCTGCCATTTCTTGAAATCTCTCTTCTGATTCAATATCTCAACTTGCTCTATTAACACAGTTAAGCATTTTGTTTTGGGCCATTGGTTTTAACTTTATGATTTGATCTTTCTACTTCACAAGATGGTACAGAAAAAGAGAAAGAGAAGAAAAAGGAGAAGAAAATGTGGAAGAGGAGGAAGAAAAAAGAGGCAGAATTGAGCAAAATGTCAACAAAATCCCAAATAATGTTTCATAAGTGGCTGAATTACATGGAAATATTATGAAGGATTTTTTTGGTGTTGATATAGATATCCAATTTAACCAACAACTCAGACAAAGGATTAACATCATTGAGCGCCTATTTACTTTGACACCATTTCTGTTTGAGTGCTCATAACACATTCTTCTCAATGTCACTTTGCTTAACACAGGTTGGGAGGAAAATTACTCTATAATATTTTCATCCAATTTGGCCATGTGAAACATTTTGGGATTTTGTTGAGCATGTCGCTTTTCCTACATACATTTTTCTCAGCTTTAGCCTCTTTTTTCTTACTCCTCCTCCTTTTCTTCTCCTTTGCTTTTCTCTACACGGTCAAGTAGTTTATTTCCTCAGCTTTTGCATGGTGCCTATGCAAATTCCAGATATATCGTCAAAGAGGGCTAGTGTTGAACCTTCCCGAAAGAAGCTTCTTATAATGGTGCCTATGATCTGAATGGATTCTTTGCAGAGATAATTCCATATAATGGCGAGCCATGTAAAGCGGATTTAATTGTGTCAAGGAAAGCAGGTAAAGAGTTGAGAATTGGTGAAAGGTAGTTGATGTTTCTTATATAATCTAAGATTATAATTCTAACTTGTTATCCACTTTTCTTACAATATTCAAAAGACTCTCTGTTGATGATTTTTTACTGTTTTGCTTTGAGAAATTAGCTTTTGGGGTTGGGACCAAGTATCTTGTTCAATTTGATGTGCAGTCTCCTTCTTTGTTGTACTTTCTTTCGAACCATCACAAGACTCTTCTCTGTGCGTTCGTGGTTGTTAGGATCACAATCATACAATCCTACGACTCAAAATTTTTGAACAATCTGGATTCTAAGAATGTTAGTCTGCAATGGTATAATCTGTATCTTAGGATTGTGATCCCAACTACGATGCCACTACTCAAGCTTTAGAAGGCAATTCTACCTTTTCAGCTGGAGAAAATATGAAATTGGGCCTCCGTCACCTAGCACATGTGCCATTTTCTTTTTAATCATGTTCAAGCTCCATTTGGAAAATATGAGGCTTAGAGAATTAAGAAAAAGGGACGAAGATGAATGAACAGTAGAAAGCAAAGAAGTGCAGAGATGCCATCTCTTCTTCAGTCTTGAATAAATGATGAGATGCGCTTCAACCACCATTGGCTCTCTGAACTGTGCCATCCTTTGGAGATGAGAGACACAAACCTTATGTCCTTCTGCAACCAGTTGGGAGAGACCTCTAACATCCTTGAGAAGTTGGTGCACAATTTGACTTGGCCTAGTGGCATAATTTCTTTGGATGTGTACTAATTAGAACTGTCTCTAAGCTTTAAACAGTTGAAAAACCTAGAATTGCCAGTGACAGTGAGGTTTGCTATGAAGGATGCGGGGAGAGTCCCAGATTGAGGTAAATAATATTTATCCTTTGAAATAAAGAACGAGACCATATGTATCACAAGAGAGAGAATATGTATTACAAGAGAGAGATTTGAAATTTGGAAGAAGGTAGGAAAGTAATTTCTTGGCAGCCTTCTTCTTTATTATTATGGCAATTGTTGTGATCGTATTCAATCCGCCTAAAAAACTATTGCAAGCAGATTTTATGCTTTTACATTTTCTTAATTTCTTTGTTGTGGTACTTTAATTGTTAGTGGAAAAACTGGTGACCAAGAATTTAAACCTGAGTACTCTCTCATAGGAGAATGCTACCTTTTAGCTTCACCATCCCTCTTTCGAAGCTTAATATGCGTTTAATTACACTGATTTAAGCAAGAATTTAATACTTGTAGGATCCTATGATCTTGATCTGATCTCGAAGACTTTTGAAGGATCCTACTTAGGATCCCGATCCTGACAACCTTTGTGTGTGTGCGCACATGTGCACATGTGCGTGTGGTTGGGTGTGCGCGTGCGCGCACATGTGCATGTGTTCAACAAAGGTTGCCTAGCTTTGATATTTATTGTGCATTCTATGGTCTTAGTTATTTATTTGACATGAAAAATTTGTATCCACTTGTAAAATCTCTAATGGGTGACTCCAGAGTGAAACTGCTTTTCTGTCGGGTAAGCAGCTTTCACATGGGGCTTTTCTTCTCTATGTTGGTGTCCGTCTTGTTCCTGTGCTCATATTGCATGGATGGAGACTAAATGCAGAACAGTAAGAGTGTAAGGGCAATTTTACAGTTTCTTCATTAGTTTGGTGTAAGACTGATCTCCGAATCATAATGGGCCTAAGAGCCTTGAGTGTAGGATCAGCCTCTCTAATTTCAGCCAAAAAGTGTGGAAAGTTTGTCTTTGTTTGCTTCTATTCCATAATCCTAGGGCCGCCTTTTCTTCAGATGGAATGTATATCTAGTATTTGTGCTCATCTTGCATGGATGGAGACTAACTGCAGAACATTAAGAAAGAGTAAGGGCAAATTTACAGTTCCTCCTCAGTTTGGTGTAAGATTGATCTATGAAACATGATGGGCCTAAGAGCCTTTATCGTAGGATCAGCCTCTTTAATTTTAGCAAAAGAGTGGAAAATATGTCTTTGTTTGCTTCTAATATGGAATCCTGCAGCCTCCTTTTCTTCAGATGGAATTAATAATTGGTATTTGTTCTCCAACAGATTATATTCTCTTGAGACTTCAAGTTGTCCATTCTATCCATTGAGGGTACTCGACTAACTAATATACTGTGTCGAGTAGTATAATATATGGATAACTTTTCCCTTTCAACTTTGTGATTGCATTGCTTCTTCCTAGAGATATATATAGGTATGTATGTATCCTTGGAAGCGAGCCATATTTTACCCTGCTTGTTTAAACTTCATGATACTTGAAGTCTTTCACATGAGCAAGAATCCTTAACATCCTTGGTTAAGTTGAAAATTAGCTTTGTACCCACGATATGCCCCCCTTTCCATTTTTGTAGTTTTCCTTAGATCCTTGGTTTAATTACACTAATATATTGCCTACAATGCCCAATTGGCAAAAGCATGTCCAATTGGTAAAATCATGTACTTAAACTGCTGTGAGTAACCGTTTATTTTGTAGCTATTCATTTTGATAGCTTAGCTGGACCACAGTGATATTCTTTTGGGCTTTCTCTTGGTTGCTTAAGTCAAATTGGACAAAATTTTGGGATTCTTCATTCGTGTTTTTATCTCTCTTGATTCTTTGCCAAATCCGCAATTGTTGACCAAGATTGATTCAAAGGGAGCTTTGCTTCAACTTGAGCAAGTGATTACGAGTTCTGATTGTTCCAAATCCATTGTTGTTTATGTTGTTTGTTGTTTTTTCTGATTCTGTTAACCCCCCTTTCTGTTGTTTTTTTCTTGCTCTTTGGTTATGCCCTTACAAGAGTGAGTGCCTTTTTGCCTCTTCAAGATTCCCGTGAAGATTTTTTGGTTTGTGATTAGTATTTTATTACCCTTCAATATTGCGTTTCTTACCTTTACAAGTTGTTGTTCTTCTTCTTATATGCTCATCGGAAGAGATGGATTATATTTTGCATTGACAACCAAAACAAATGGTCAAACACAAAATAAAAAAAACAAATGCCAATAGTGGTAAAGGAGGAAGTGTCTTCTTGGTCGGATATGAATGAAGATTCAACTAACTCCTATGAGCATACCAACCACATGAGAAGTGCCGCATGGGGTTATTATACATATGTCATGTACATGTTTGCTTTTAAGACTTATTGGACCTGCTAACCTGTGGCTTTTAACCTATGATGGATGTGCTATCTGCTGATCATGTGATGTTGTTGTGTCATTGGGTGCATTGTGCTTGGTTTGGTAGGAAGGAGAGATGTGTCATGCAATTTGGAAAATGTTGTTACAAGGATGAATGCTTGGTAAATGTACTATTTATTGAGTCTGTCTTTAGAGACTTTAAGCTAATTCTAGTGTTGTTATTAAATGCATGAAATCAAATGTGGGGAAAGGAGGTGAATAAACTTACCTCCTTGGTAATTGCATATTTTGTTGGCTGGCATGAATGAATGTGCTTTAGACCATCCTAATTGGAATTATACCTGCGTTTCTGTTATAAATTTTGGTTGATTTCTATGAGAATTTAATGTTGTTCTGATAAGGCTTCCCATGGAACAATTGTTTCCCTCACTTGGGCTGTTTTGAGACAAATTTATCAGCAAATTAAGGCTGACGTTATGAAGCTCATTGGTTTGCTGTTTTCTTGCAGAGTAGCATGACCTTTATATTAACGCAAGTATAGCTGATCAGGACACAGTCCAACGGCTGATTTTGCTTTTGGGAGTATCCTTCTTGATTCAGAGGTTGCTGATAATATCATTTGGAGAACTTCTACTATTGATGTGGATTCCATCAAATCTTTCAGCGATATGAAGCTGCTGCGTGTTCTTTTTAGTTGTAGTCCAAGTTGAATTGTAACTCTCTTTTTAGGTCAAGCATGATCAGAGAACCAGCTGGATATTTTTGTGAGGAGACTTCGTAGGGTGATCCTACCATATCTATTGTAATCATCTAAGTTGGTTGTACATCTTTTTTCTTTTCTTTTTAAACCATGTACCAACTTGGTTGCTAGTGTCCTGTTTCTTTTTTGTTGTAATCATCTAGTTCCAAATGAAGAGATATTTGTGGACCTCATTTAAAGCATGAATACTTTTTTCACTATCTTTTTTTAAGCACATGTGGTTTGTCCTTATTGGAAGATCAAGATAATACTATTGGCTATAGAGCACAAGTATATGGTCCAAGGGAACTATATGAGCCAGCATTGATCACATTTAACTTTGTGTAAGAAAGAATAGTAAATACAGTTTGTGCTGCTGTGAGAAGGAGCAACACAATGGCTGCGAGAACGGACAAGGAAGCCCAAGGACTATGGAAATATTTCCTCCTCAGTTTCGCCATCCGGACATTCATCCTCTTGTTGCAATGTGCATTCACATTTTGGAAGATCTCGGAGTAATAGGAATCGGATACAGCGACATGGTCACCAATCTTGTTGAACATTTGCGCAACAACCTCGTCATTGCCCAAGTAGTTCTTAAAAATCCCTGTGCGGCAAAGCACCTCGACTCCTTTGAAGAGTTTATGAGGCAATCCATGAAGGTCGCGTAATCCGTGAAGCAGTTGATGTCTCTGATTTGACGATGCTGCTCATATGCGATCAGGTTTCGAAACTTTGATTCGGTGTTGTCCTCTACATACAAGACCGGCAGCTCGAGTGTCCCGTTCCTGAATTTGATATCGCTCAGTTGGCCCCCTTGCACGGCCCTAAACTTAACTCCTGACTCCCTTAGCTCAATCGCTGAGGGCATGACTGGTATGCAGTTTAGCTCGGGCATTTCAGGCAAGCCAGAAGTGCACCATGCGTGATATAAATGCAGGAGATGTTCCCTCTTGCCAATCGTCCAATTTTGGCCGGGGCCTCCTAGCTCAAAATTGAAGTACATGGCGGCGACTTCGCTGAACTCATGATGCTCGTCCGGACCTTTAATCAGGTCATATAGCTTGCTTAAGACAAAAAGTGGGAGTTGGTTCTCCAGCAGCAGTAAATCGCGCCTAATGCTGTTTGGAATCCCACATATATGAAGAACCGGGTCGTCTTTGTCTGTCGGTATCTTCATATTGTACTTACGGAACAACTCAACGATGAAACAGCCATCAATGAGCATCATCGCAAGAAACTTTTGTTGGGAGAGGTCGATGGTTTCCGCATAGCAATTACGCGTCTGCCGTTCCAGTTCCCTGAGAGTTGGCATATACCCGTTGACGCTTTCCTCCTTTCTCCTCTTAAGCAATTGCTGCAGGTATCGCAGTTTTTGCACCTCCATGAATTTGAACTTGTCATTTCCATAGTGATAAGGGCCGATGGCTAGAATCTCTGAGTCATAGGCTTTCTCGTTGACTTCACGTAGTTGATGACGAACCCTAAATATACTATGCTCTGGCGAGGTGGGCGGCACGCTGCAAAGCATACTCTCGATGTGGATTGAGACATGATCTTGCACCATGGAACGGTCATAGATCCCAGCATGCTGTATTGGCTACGACATAATTAATGTGATAATAAGCACGGAATAAAGCAAGATGATGGTTTTTCATGTTCTTAAAATGATTCTTCGTGTGCTTCCCTTTCATTAAGGGCTACTTACGAAAAATGTCCTTGTCTATACTCTACCCCTACCCCCCCTTCCCCCCACCCCCGCCCCCCAAAACCAAAAAAACCACCCCGACCCAGCGAGGCACTGACCTAAAAAAAAGAATTCCAAATAAATTTTCAGGACAAATTCTGCATTTCCATGTGATTATTAATGGAAAATGCTAACTAAGCACCGGAATTTAACATTTGGATCTGGCATCGAATTTAAACAAATCAATTTATTAGAAATTACAAAAATGATCAAACAGTGGAGGATCAGAAAAGGGAAGGGAAATTCATGATGACTTACTCGATTGAATTGGTGATTCCTCATCCTTCTCGCCAAGCTAGACCAATTCTTCTCTTTCCGTGGGATTATGTTTTCAGTGATATGGGTATAGATAAAATGAGACTCCGCCAAACATCAACCTTTAAAAACCAAATACAAACATATTTTACTTGAGAGACTGCACCGCCCCCCCCCCCCTTCCCCCGCGAAAGAAAATACGCTCTTTCATTCATCTCTTTTGACCTTGATCGTCAGTAATTCTAAAGATAGAAGTTACTGTAATGAACGGAATGTTCCTGGAAGTTGAATAAGAGGCAAAAGGGTAAAAAAAGTCATAAGGAAACATTAAAAAATGACTTTATGAGAACGACATAAGAAGTCTTCCACGAGTTGCATTTTATTATCCGAAAACTGACCATTTTAAAATTCTTCATGGATTTTTTTAAACATTTGTAAAGGATCCTATGGTGTAGCTAATGCTTAGATATTATAATTGCCTTCAAGATGCAGACAACTTGTTATATTTGTAGTATATGGAAATATAATTATGCCAGCCCAATTCTCTTCATGAGCACAGTTAGTTGGAGCGTCGGGAAATTTTCAAGTTGAGAACTGGAAGTCACAACCATTCAGATTCTACCAAATGCATGGAAAATGCTTTGGGTTAGGCTACCAGCATATAACCAATTCAAAGCCTCATGGAATGTTTCGATGGGCCTTCTGTCAGTTGGCCTATCATTTGCGCTCATCCCTGTAGATTATCAGAAAAAGGAAGGGGTCAGCCATGGAAAAAACATATATAGTCCATATTTGCAAAGTTGCTTTATTTTTTAGTTCCCACAAGTCCAGGAATTAGAGGGACGCTTATATGTAGGTTAATTACCCATCAATCCTACCCCTTATGTATGAATGAACATTCTATCTAAAATTTTCAATTATACTAATTTAGTCATTAATATTTACGTGAAATTCCAATGTAGTCATTCTAGCCAATTGTTGTTGAAAATTGCTGACATGACATTCAGTCATCGTTAGTCATCTTACATTGCACATTGATGTGTGGACAACTTATACATCGACATGTCTACAATTTCTTGTGGCAATTGATCAGAAGGATTACATTAAAATTTTGTGTGGGGTTTCTGACTATATTGATAATGTTGGAAAGTTTAGAACTAAATCGGTATCCCTACAAAAGAAAACATGCTCTCATTCATCTTTTCCGACCTTGCTGGCCAATAAGCCGTTGATTGGTATTCGCATGATACAATGTAACTTGTGGAAGACTTCATAAGTCGCTCTCATTAAGTCAACTTGTGATGTCTCCTTTTAAGTCTTTCTTAACCTTACCCTCTTCATCAAGTTCCATGAACTTTCATTTTATTACAATCCTCAATATAGCTTACACATGGAATCTGGACATTTGACTTTCAATTTCCAACTTGGAAATCTTCTGATATGCCAACCGATTGTCCATCGAGGATTTGATCGGCATCACAAATGAAATTATGATATTTAGTTAGTAGCTTGAATGTAGGACTCTTTCCAAATGTTCCATTAAGTTTGTAAAATGGTCGGTTTTCACTTAGTACAATGCAATTTGTGGAAGACTTCATACGTCGTTCCCATAAAGTCATTTTTTAATGTTTTCTCTTGTCTTTCATAGCCTTTTACCTCTTCACCAGCTTCATGAACTTTCAGTATATTACAGTTACTTCCATGTTCATAATGATTGACGACCAAGGTCGAAAGAGATGAATGACAGTGTGTTTTCTTTTGGAGGGATACCAATTTTAGTGCAAAACTTTCCAATATTGCCAATGTAGTCATAAATCTTTACACGGAATTTTAATGTAGTCATTCCAACCAATTATTACTAGAAAAATCGCCGACGTGTCGATCTATAAGTTTTCCATATCGGCGTGCAACTTAAGACAACCAATAGTAACTAGATGCCACGTCAGCAATTTTTGGCAACAATGGGGAGAAAAACTACATTGAAATTTCACTTAAAGATTGAGGACTAAACTATTAAAATTGAAGAGTTTAGATAAAATTGGCATTCATACAATAGTATTAGGATTGATTGGGTAATTATTGTAGATATAAGGGTCACACTAATTCCTGGAGGTATAGGAACAAGAAATTGATGGGGGTTTGCCCTAGTGGCCAATCACTCTTCCAACATGGAAGGGGGAGGTGGGAGGTTGGGGTGAGGACGATTTAGTTTCAGGTTTGGGTTTTGACTACCACGTTCTACAAGGAGGTATGACAAAAGTCCGAGAGTGAGATTTAGAATAGGAATAAAATAGAATCGACAAAAAGGAAAAAAAGAAAAATATGGACTATATATATATATTTTTCCATTGCCGACACCTTCCTTTTTCTGATAATCTATAGGGACGAGCTTAAATGATAGGCCAACTGATAGAAGGCTCGTTGAAACATTCCATGAGCCTCTAAATCAGTTAAATTCTAACCTTTTTACCTATGTTGGTAGCCTAACCCAAAGCATTTTAGATGCATTGGTAAATCTGAGTGTGTGTGGCTTCTAGCTCCTAACTTGAGGATCTCCTGACATCCCAACCAACTGTGTTCATGTAGAGGATAGGGCCGGCATAATTATATTTGGGAAAAGTTTCAGAAAGTCATAAACATTTTGTATTGGTATTAATTTAGTCATGAACTTTTTATTAGTGCAAATTTAGTCATAGACCTTTTGACTTGGTGCCAATTTAATGCTAAATCTTTTTTGGTGCCAATTTAGTCATAAACTTTTTGACTTGGTATTAATTTAGTCCTAAAACTTTTGACCTAGTGCAAATTCAATCGTTTCGGCTAATTTTGACCAGACATTGCTAACATGGCACCATCGATGTTAACATGTACAACTTTTAATAATATTTTAATAGTTTTTGAATTATCTATTTAGTTATTTTTTTCTTCATTTCCCTTATCCTCCTTCCTCTAGCTAGTCATTGGCTCAAGAATCGACAAGAGGCGAGGACGGCGAGGTTGGGGTCGAGATTGAGATCAACCTCGACGGCCGCTAGCTAGCCATGAGCGACACCCCACCTTGCTAGATCCGGCAAGGTCATGCCTGTGAGGGCTCAAGCCCTTGCTAGTGGCTGGGCAAGGCTTGATGCTTGCTAGTCTAGCATGAGGCAGCCCTCATGGCCGCCGTCGAGGGCTTGAGCCTCGCCGGTGGCCAACGAGGGTTACTAAAGGCTGGCAAGGCCGACCTTGACCCCGTTGATGCTCACCTTTGGTCGATCACCTAATTGGCGACCGACTGGAGGAAGGAGGAGGAGGGGCAAAAAACAAAAAATAAAAAGAAAAGGAAAAAGAGAAAAAGAAAATAAATAATAAAATAATTCAAATAATATTAGAATATTATTAAAATTTGTATACGTTAGCACCGGCCATCCTTCGTTAGTAATAACTGCCAAAAAATAGCTAGAATGACTAAATTGGCACTATGTCAAAAGTTTTAGGACTAAATTGGCGCAAAATCAAAAGTTTTAGGACTAAATTAACACCAATAAAATAAAATGTTTATGATTGAATTGACATCAAGTCAAAAGGTTTAGGATTGAATCGACACCAATAAAATGTTTAGGGCTAAATTGGCACAAATATAAATGGTTTATGACTTTTCTGACACTTTTTCCAAATATAATTATGCTGGCCGCATGAGCACATTGGTTGGGATGTCAGGAGATTCTCAAGTTAGGAACTGGAAGTCACACTCATTTTGATTTTACCAAATGCATCTCAAATGCTTTAGGTTAGGCTACCGGCATAGGTAAAAGGTTGGAATTTAACCGATTCAAAGGCTCATGGAATGTTTTGACGGGCCTCTATCAGTTGGCCGATCTTTTGTGCTCGTCCGAATAGATTATCAGAAAAAGGAAGGTGTCGGCAATGGAATAAAAAAAAATAGTCCATATTTGTAAAGTTGTTTTAGTTTCTTGTTCATATACGGCTAGGAATTAGAGGGATGCTTATATCCACAATAATTACCCAATCAGTTCTAACCCTATTGTACGCATATCAATTTTATTTAAAATTTTTAATTTTACTAATTTAATCCTCATTCTTTACGTGGAATTCCAATGTAGCTTTTTTGCCTATTGTTGCCAAAAATTGCTGATGTGGCGTCCAATCACTACTAGTTGTCTTAGGTTGCACACCGATGTGGACAACTTAGGGATCGACATGTTTGCGATTTTTCTAGTAGCAATTGGTTAGAAGGACTACATTGAAATTTCATATAAAGATTTCCGACTACATTGACAATGTTGGAAAGTTTAGAACTAAATTGGTTTCCCTACAAAAGAAAACACACTGTCATTCATCTCTTTCGACCTTGGTGGTCAATCATTCTAGGACTACATTTATTTTTGCTTTTTGTAAGAAAGAATACTAAACAATGTTTGAGCTGCTGCAAGAAGGAGCAACATGATGGCTATGAGAACGGACAAGAAAGCCCAAGGACTTTGGAAATATTCCCTCCTCAGTTTTGCCATCTAAATGTTCCACCTTTTATTACAATTGCATATTTTGTTGGCTGACATGAATGAATGTGCTTTAGACCGTCCTAATAGGAATTACACCTGCGTTTCTGTTGTTAAATGTTGGTTGATTTCTATGAGAATTTAATGTTGTTCCGATAAGGCTTCCCATTGAACCATTGCTTCTCTCGCTTGGGCTGTTTTAGACAAATTTATCAGCAAAATAAGGCTGACACTGTGAAGCTCATTGGTTTGCTGTTTTCTTACAGAGTAGCATGCCCTTTCTATTAATGCAAGTATAGCTGATTAGGTGACAGTCCAAAGGCTGATTTTGTTTTTGGGAGTATCCATCCTAATTCAGAAGTTGCTGATAAAATCATTTGGAGAACTTCTCCTACCATTGATGTGGATTCCATCAAATCGTTCAGAGATACGAAGCTGCTGTGTGTTCTTCTGAGTTGTCATCCAAGTTGAATTGTAACTCTTTTTTTAGGTCAAGCATGATCAGAGAACCATTTGGATACTTTTGTGGGAAGAAGAGACTTCGTAGGGTGATCCTACCATACCTATTTAATCGTCTAACTTGGCTCTACCTCTTTTTTCATTTCTTTTTGAACCATATTATAACTTGGTTCCTAATGTCCTATTGGTTTTCTGTTGTAATCATCTAGTTCCAAATGAAGAGATTTGTGGACCTCATTTAAAGCACAAACACTTTTCACTATCTTTAAGCACATGTGGTTCGTCCTCATTGGAGAACCAAGATAGTACTACTGGCTATAGAACACAAGTAGATGGTTCAGGGGAAATATATGAACCAGCATTGATCACATTTAACTTTACCTCATGTAAGAAAGAACAGTAAATACTGTTTGTGTTGCTGTAAGTAGGAGCAACACGATGACTGTGACAACGGACAAGAAAGCCCAAGGACTATGGAAATATTCCCTCCTCAGTTTTGCCATCCAGACATTCCTCCTCTTGTCACAATGTGCTTTCACATTTTGGAAGATCTCGGAGTAATAGGAACCAAATATAAGGACCTCGTCACACATCTTGTTGAACATCTGTGCAACCGCCTTGTCATCACCCAAGTAGTTCTTAATAATCCCTGTGCGGCGAAGTATCTCGACGTCCTTTGAAGAGTTTATGAGGAAATCCATGAGGTTGATGTAATGCGTAAAGTAATAGATGTCTCTCCTTTGATGAAGCTGCTCGTATGCGATCAGGTTTCGAAATTCTGATTCGGTGTCGTCCTCTACATCCAAGACCGGTATCTCGAGTGTTCCATTCTCGAATTTGATGTCGCCCAGGTGGCGCCCTTTTGCAGCCCTAAACCTAACTCCTGACTCCCTTAGCTCAATCGCCGAGGGCATGACTAGTGTGCAGTGTGGCAGGGGCTTTTCAGGCAAGCCATGAGTGCGCCACCCGTAGTACAGATGCAAAAGATGCTCCCAGTTGCCCCTCGTCCAATTTCGGTCGGGGCCTCCTTCTCCACATGTAAGGTACTCGATGGCGACTACGTTGAACTCGTGATGCTCGTCCGGACCTTTAGTCAGGTCATATAGCTTGCTCAAGACGAAAAGAGGAAGTTGGTTCTCGAGCAATAGTAAATCGCGGCGGAGGTAGTATTGAAGCCAATCTGACTCCCTAAGTGGATCGTCTAAATAGCGGCAGCTATAGTATCGAAGCCTGTCTGAATCGTCTTCGTCTCTCGATTTCTCCAAAATGCACTTACGAAGCAACTCAACGATAAAACAGCCATCAATGAGCATCATTGCAAGAAACTTTTCTTGGGAGAGGTCGATGGTTTCTGCATAGCAATTACGCGCCCGCTGTTCCAGTTCCCTGAGAGTCAGCACATACCTGTCAACGCTTCCCTCCTGTCTCCTATTCAGCAATTGCTGCAAGTATCGCAGTTTTTGCTCCTCCATGAATTTGAACTTGCTATTTCCATAGTGATAAGGACCGATGGCTAGAATTACTGGTTCATAGGCTTTCTCATTGACTTCGCGCAGTTGATGATGAACCCTAAATATACTATGATCTGGTGAAGTGGCAGGCATACCGCGAAGCATATCCTCAATGTGGATTGAGACATGATCTTGCACCATGGAACGGTCATAGATCCCAGCATGCTGTATTGGCTAGGACATAATTAATGTGATAATAAGCATGGAGTAAAGTAAGATGATGGTTTTTCATGCTCTTAAAATGGTTCTTCATGTGCTTCCCTTTCATTAAGGGCTACTTACGAAATCTGTCCTTGTATATACTCTTGCCAGTTTTTGATTTTGGTCATCATACTATTTTTTGGGAAATATATGATCCTTAAAGTAATCTCCAAATGATCCCGGAGGGTTGGGAGGGGGGTGGCTCTCTAGAATAGTTTTGAGAACATGAGTCCCCAAATTTCATCTCTCCAGCAATCTTTTAGAGACTAATCTGAATTTCAAATTTATTTTGTGTGTTCTTATCGTCAGCTACTTGCCATCCATGTTGAAGGCATAAGAACCGCATTGAATAATTTTAAACTACATAAGAAGAATTATTGGAACGAAATTGAACCAAGATAAAATACAGATATATCATTAAACGCGTGGGAATTGAGAATATGAGGTTAGAGAAGGCCAGACAAGCTTTCAGTAAATGCTTCTTTTTCTTTCTCTTTTTTTTTTTTTTTTTTTTTTTTTTTTTTTTTTTTTTTTTTTAATTTTTACCTAAGAATATAAGGAACTTTTGGACCTAGGGAGGCAGCCACCACTGGCCCAGTGGCCCCTAGGTTCGGTGCTGATCAAATGGCAGACATAAGTCTAGAAATTATGTGTACCTCTCTCTAGAAGGATGAAAGTATTTGGTAACTGAATCAAGAGAAGACAAAGTTGATGCATGAGCGACTTTGTGAGATTACGAAGTGTCAATAATTAACGTAATTTCAGTGCCCCGAAGAAGATCTAATGTGTATAATTTAATTTAGTGATTCCCAAAATCATGTTAATTAATGGACCATAATTTGGAATTAAAAATAAATGGTCTTATCCTTGAATTTTTCTTTGGGGAAAATTATCAAAAAGTCCTAAACACATTGCAATTGTGCCAACTTATTTTTTTGCCATTTCAGTCCTAGATCTTTTCCAATTGTACTAATTTAGTTAATCCGGCTAAATTTGGCCCCGGCGCTAACGTGGATGCTGGCCGACATTAGTGGACAATTTTTTTAATAATTTTTATGTTTTGAATTTTTTAATTAATATTTTTTTTTTTTTCTTTTTTTCTTTATTTTTTTCTTCCTCCCCCATCCCCTTCCTTTCTCCTCCTTTCGGCGACTGGCAATAGGGGAGGGCAAGATGTTGAACTCAAGCGGCTGAGCAATGGCGAGCTCCCCTTGTCGTTGCTAGGCAAGGGCGAGCTCGCCCAAGCATCTTCAAGGGTGACCCTTACCAGTGGATCGATGAGCTCGACCTCACCAGTGGTTAGCGAGCTCGCTCTTGCCTAGATCTAGCGAGGGTGAGCCTCACCGTCACTAGGTGGGCTATAGAGAGAGAGAGATAGGGATGGGGAGTTCGAAGAAGAACCAAAATAAGGGCTTCTTTGCTGCCATGAACTCAAGGCTGTCCATGTTCGGCAATGCCATCCATAGATTCGTCAACGAGTACTCTTCGCTCTTTCTTAGTCTTCTAAGTGTCATGCCCAATGACAATGAGGCTCACCTTCATCGGATCTGTGCGAGAGCAAGCACGCCCAACCACCGACAAGGTGAGCCTTTGCTAGATCCAATGAAGACGAGCCTTGTAATTGCTAAGCGATCTCACCTTTACGAAGATCTAACGAGTTCAAGCTCGCCCTTGCCTAGCGACGGCAAGGCAAGCTCGCCATTGGCTAGCCACCTGAGTCTGGTGGCCAGCCCTCCGCTCTAGCCGGAGAGAGAGAGAGAGAGAGAGAGAGAGAGAGAGAGAGAGAGAGAGAGAGAGAGAGAGAGAATTAAAAATTCAAACAAATACAAAATTCTTAAAAACTTGTCTACCGATAATTTTCCCTTTTTTTTTCCCTCAGTGTAAATAATCACAACAGTCAAGGATCAGAAAAGGAAAGGGAAATTCGTAAAGACTTACTTGATTACGTTGGTGGTTGCTCATTCTTCTGGCCAAGCTAGACCAGCTCCTATCACGTAGTATCCAGTCCTCTTCTTGTGGGATTGTTTTTCAGGGAAGTAGAGATAAAATGAGACTCCGCATGCATCATCCATTTATACAAAAATCAAACACCTTTTATTTTGGTCCATCAACCTTGGTCGTCGATAAATTGGATGAAGATGCGAGGGTCTCAGAAAGACTAGGAAAGAAACGCCAAAAATTGACTTTAGGAGAGAGATGCATGAAGTCATCCACAAGTTGCACTGTACCATGTAGAAATCGACCATTTCACAAAACGTCATGGAACACACAGAAAGAATCCTACGTTCTACGGGAAAAGTACCAAAATAATTCTAAACATTTTATATCGGTACCAATTCAGTCCTAAACTTTTTAATTAAACCATTTTAGTCCTAAACCTTTTTACATTTGTACCAATTAAGTCCATCTGGCTAATTTAAGTCGGAAATTGCTGACGTGGCCTGCCGGCGATCTTATGTGGCACTACGTGGTCAAGTTTTATAATTTTTTATATTTTTTCAGATTTTTTAAATTATTATTTTTTTTTTTTCTTTTTTTTTTTCTTTTCTCCTTACCCCTTGGCCGGCGAGGTCGCTGGCTGGCCAACCATCGCCGGCCATGGGCTGGTCGAGGCGAGGGGCCTTGCACCCTTGCTGGCCACTCGGTGAGGGCCGCCACACCCTCGCCGGCCACGAGTGTGGGTGTCGGCCCCTCGCCTAGATCCAGGCGAGGGCGCGACAGCCCTCGCTCATGGTGGGCGAGGGTGTGGCGGCCCTTGCCCAGATCCAGTTGAGGGTGCGGCCCTCCACAATTTCAAGCCTTGTAGCTATCGGCGAAGGAAGCGATGGTGGTCAGGGCTCGTGTCGGCATTCTCACAAACATGTCTCGTGCAAGACGTGACCGCTTGCGGAAGGAAGTGTGCGTGCGGGCATGTGGGCAGGAGAGAGAGAGAGAGAGTACTGTTGAGCTTGATTGAGAGAAGAAGGGAGAGATGCTTCGCAGCTAGAGGAGACGAGATGCCCTGCTACCGCGCCCTCACCTGAATTTGGGCGAGGGCCGCCGCACCCTCGCCCGCCACAAGCAAGGGCCGCCGTGCCCTCGCCGCCCGTGGCCGACAAGGGCGAAGAGGCACTCGCCAACCAATAGGCGAGGGTTTCGACCTCGCCTAGATCTAGGCGGGGGCCGATGCCCTTGCCTCGTGGCCGGTGAGGTGCGGCGGCCCTTGTCAATGGTTGGCGAGGGCATGGGGCCCTCACCCCGACTAGCCTATGGCTGATGATGGTTGGCTGGCTGGTGACCTCGCCGACCAAGGGTAAGGAGAAAAGAAAAAAAAAAATAATAGAAAAGGAAAAAAAGAAAAATATAATTTAAAAAATCTGAAAAATAATATAAAAATTATAAAATTTGTCCACGTGGCGCCACATAAGATCGCCAAAGGCCACGTTAGCATTTTCCGACTTAAATTAGCCGAATGGACTGAATTAGTACTAATGTGAAAATGTTTAGGACTAAATTGGTCCAATTAAAAAGTTTAGGACTAAATTGATACCAATACAAAAGGTTTACGACTATTTTGGTACTTTTCCCTACGTTCTACATACTGGCTAGAAACCACAATTGCCTTCATGACGAAGAGTACTTCTACAATTGTGATAATTGCAAATATAAGGATGCTGGCCCAATTCTCTGGATTGGTGTAGTTGAACAACTCGTTCAGAGATTATCAAGTTAGGAGCTGAAAGTTACATATTTAGATTTCACCAATTGTATGCAAACTATCTTACGTATTCCAATAAACTGTAAGAAATATATTAACCAGCATTGATCACATTTATTTTTGCTTTCTGTAACAAAGAATACTAAATAATGTTTGAGTTGCTACGAGAAGGAACAATATGATGGCTGCAACAACGGACAAGAAAGCCCAAGGACTATGGAAATATTCCCTCCTCAGTTTCACCATCCAAACGTTCCTCCTCATGTTACAATACACATTCACATTTTTGAAGATCTCGAAATAATAGAAATAGGATAGAGTGACATAGTCACCCATCTTGTTGAACATCTGTGCAACCACCTCGTCATCGCCCAAGTAGTTCCTGATAATCCCTATGTGGTAGAGTACCTCGACATCCTTTGAAGAGTTTACGAGGCAATACATGAAGGTCATGTAGTTGGTAAAGTAGATGATGTCTCCGCCTTGATGATGCTGCTCATACGTGATTAGGTCTCGAAATTGTGACTTGGTGTGGTCCTGTATACTCAAGACTGGTATCTCAAGTTTCCAGTTCTTCAATCCGATGTCTTTCATGTGCCGCCCTCGCACTGCCTTTAACTTGACTTCGGACTCCTGAGCTCCGTCGCTGAGGACATGAACACGAGTTTCTCTTTCATCGGCTGGGCTCTGCCATTTTAGTCGGGCACCTTAGGCAAGCCAGAAGTCAAACATGTGTGCATTAGATGGAGAATATGTTTGCTCTCGTGAAGAGTCGGATATCGGCTTGCTCGAGTCTCCTAGGTCGAAATAACTGGTGGCTTTATCGATGAGCTCGAGATACTCATCCGGACCTTTAGTCAGGTCATGTAGCTTGTTCAAGATGAAAAGCGGGAGTTGGTTCTCGAGAAGCAGTAAATTGCGCTGGAGTCAGTATCGAATCCAATCTGCCTTCATTAGCGGGTCGTCTGTCTCTCAATTCCTCCGTAATGAACTTATGGAACAACTCGACAATGAAACAACCATCAATGAGCATCATCGCTTGGAACTGTTCTGGGGAGTGATAGATGGTTTATGCTTAGGAATCACGCGCCCATTGTTTCAGTTCTCTTAGAGTTGGCATATGCCCGTCAACACTCTCATTTCTTCTCCAAAGCAACTGCTGCATGTACCGCTTCTTTTGGTCCTCCATGAATTTGAACTTGTCATTTCCATAGTGATAAGGGCCGACAACTAGATCTCCGGTTCATAGGCTTTGTGGTTTACTTTGTGCAGTTGATTACAAACCCTAAATATGCTATGCTCTGGTAGGATTGGAGGCACACCGCAAAGCATATCCTTGATGTAGATTAAGACATCATCTTGCGTCTCAGATTGCTCATTGTGTCTAACATTATGCATATATAGGTTACGACATGATTAATGTGATAATAAGCATGTTGTAAAGCAAGATGATAGTTTTTCGTGTTTTTAAAATAGTTTTTCATGTGCTTCCCTTTCATTAAGCCTTATGATTGTTAGTATAAGCTGATGCTGTGTATGTAAATTAGAGCATCAAAAGCGTTGCTGGCAAGAGATTTCATGATGATCACATATTCAGCAGTAGACCATTATCTTCAGTGAATTCACAAACACAGTAAACAAAAAATGGAGCAGCACTAATCAATAGCTATTAGCTATGCGATAATTCATTTTGTAATACACTAAAGCAGCATTTAGAGTTGAATATGTACATACATACAACACACTAGAGCAATAGAGAAATTTTTGACTATTCTGCTAGTGAATAATGTAAGAGCTACCGTCTCTATCTGCCTTATTGATCCCAGTGATCGGTTTTCCTCCCCACCGTCTTCGATATGCTATTGGCATATCATCGTAAGAAATATCTTTCATTCATCAACATCGACCTTGGTAATTAACAATTCTGAGGATGCGTATCGCAATAAACTGAAAGTTCGTGGAAACTGATGAACACGCAAAGGGCAAAGAAAGACTTATAAGGAGACATCGACAATTGACATTTTGACAACGATGTATGAGGTCCTTCATAATTTGCATTGTTCTATTATTTGGATTGGCGCAGTTCATTGGAGTGCCAAGAGATATATAAGTTAGGACTTGTAAGTCACAGGTTTAAATTCCACCAACTACACGCAAACTGCTCTAATTATTACAATAAATTGATAGTTCATGGAATTTGATGAAGAGGCACAAGGCTAAAAAAGACTTGCAAGGAAACAACAAAAATTGACTGTGATAGTTCGTGGAAAAACTTACAACGAAACAAACAAAGTTGACTATAAGAACGATGTATGAAGTCTTCCACGAGTTGCATTGTACTAAGTGAAAATCGACCATTTGGAAAGAGTCTTGCTTTGAAGCTACCAGCTAAATATCATAATTCTGTTCACGATGGAGACTACTTGTACACTTATAACAAACGTAATGAAGATGCCGGTCCAATCCTCGATGCACAATCGATTGGCACATCAGGAAATTTCCAAGTTGGAAATCGAAAGGCACGTGTTTACATTCCATCAATTGTGTGTAAGCTATTTCGGGGATTGCAATTAACTGAAAGTTCTTGGAACTTGACGAAGAGGCAAAGGGCTAAGAAAAACTTAGAAGGAGATGGCACAAATTGCTTTATGAGAACGATATATGAAGTCTTCTACAAGTTGCATTGTACTATGTGAAAGACAACCACTTGATCAGTTCGTCAGGAGATTTCCAAGCCACGTGTTCAGATTTTACCATTTAAGTGCAAACTATTTTGGGTATTACAATAAATCGATAGTTCATGGAACTTGATGAAGAGTAAATGGCTAAGAAGGACTTACAAGGGAACATCAATAATTGACTTTAGGAGAACCACGTATAAAGTCTTCCACAAGTTGCATTGTACTATGCGAATATCAACCACTTTACAAAACTCCATAGAAAATCTAGAAAGATTATGTTATTTCAGCTACTAGCTAGATACTATATCTTCTTTCACAATGGAGACGACTTATTACACTTTCAACAATAAACATGCTGGCCCAATCCTATGGATCGATACAATTGGTTGGGGGTCCGTAGATTTCAAGTTAGGAACTGAAAGTCACAAATTCAAATTTCACAGGCAAAAGACCCTAACTTAATGAGTTAAAGGGTTTATAAATTGTTCTGACGGGCCTTCAATTGGCCTACTTGCGCTTGTCCATCTAAATTATCAAAAATAAAAAGGTGTTGGCCATTGATATATATATATAGTCCTGATTTGTTTTAGTTTATTTTTGGAAAAAGCTTGTTAGAGCAACGGTGTAGTCTTCCCCATATTTCCCTCCGGTTTCCTTGGGAAATGATGGGACTTTGAGTGGAATCTGTTCTCTCTCTCTCTCTCTCTCTCTCTCTCTCTCTCTCTCTCTCTCTCTCTCTCTTTTTACTCAGAATTAAAATTTTCCTTTCAAATTTGCTACATGGACTTGAAGTTTCTCATGTGAAATATATTTTAATCAATATGAACCTTTAATTAAACAAAATTATTCATTTCTCTCTTCCATAAAATGCCAGCAATCTTCTACTAATTAAGCTGAATTATTAATTAACCAAATGTTCTGTACCATGTTACTTTTAAAATGATACCATAGGCTCAAAATGCACAATTAGTTTAAGCACTTACAGCCGTTAGGCTAACATTGTCCTTCTTATTTTTCTCTCTTTGCTTTACTGATTTCATGACACACTTTCATTTTTTCCCCACCGTTACAAAAAAGAATGATATCAAACATGATTTCCACATAATAGAATACAAATTTGCGTTCTCAATTCAGCAAAAATAAGTTATCAACAAATGGCAATTAACGAGAAAATCACTTTGATGTGGTCTAATTTTAAATAACTCTAGACAAGACTAAATAAAAAACATGACAAACTTAATCAAGAAAAAAGTCTAGTATACTTTCTACTCACTCCTCCAGTGAGTTTTATATTTAAGTAGTTATTCAAAGATTAAAAAAAATGTCACCCACAATAATTAGTTTTTATTGGTTTCATTTCCTTTCTAGAAGAAAGAATTAGGGCTTGTTTGGCAACGTGCCAAACAGTGCCTCGATTCTAATTTTTTGTTCCCGAAACAGTTTGGGACGAGAATCGCGTTTGGTAAAATTTTTGTTCCCGAGAACAAATTGGGAAGAGAATTGAGAATAAAAAAAATAAATATGATTCTTTGTCCGAGAATCAAAAAAAGAATCAAAACAATGAAATTCTCATTTTTCTCTTCCGTCATCTCACAATTGCCGTCCGCCACCGCTCGCAGCCACCCGCCACCAATCGCTGCCCCCATCCACCACCGGGTCGTCGGTCCGGCGAGCTCGCCGGGAAGCTCGCCAGGCCAAGGTGAGGTTTGGCGAGCTCGCCAGAGGCAAGCCCAGCCACCGGCGAGGCTCGCCCGGCCTCGGCGGTGGTCGCGAGCCTCGCCGGTGGCCAGCCGGCCTTGCCAAATTTGGCAAGGTTGAGCCTCGGCAAGGCTGGGCGAGCCTCGCCCGGTTGCCAACGAGGCTCGGCCAACGAGGGCCCCGACCTCGCCGAGGGCCGGCCACATGAAGAAGAAGAAGAATAGGAAAAAAAGGGAAAAAAGAAAAGAAAAGAAAAAAAAAAGGGAAAAAGTAAAAAAAAATTATTTTAAAATCAAAAGAATTTAATTCGGACCAGAATCAATTAAGACGGTATCAAACGCAATTCTATTCCAAAGTAAAAAATTTTGAACAGTTACCAAACACATTTTTTTACTCAAAATCGCCTTTAACACGAATAAAAATAATCATTTCTACCAAAATCGCGCCCCTAATGTAATCATTATCAAACGCGTCCTTAGTGTCCTTATCTGAGAACTTTCTATTTCACAAATAGTCTCTGGTTGCCAATTGCATCTCCATGACACTTTGTAGTTAAAAAGACACCGTTATTCATAGGGTGTAAAGGTGGGGTTAGCTTTAGCAAGGTTCTTTACTTTTCCAGATGGAGTAGAGTTCCACGAAGCCCGCACTTTTAGGAATTATAGGGACGCTTTTTCTAGGCTGACGGCTTCGTAGGAACGATGAGGTGGGTAGTGTCGTCCATCAGCATTCTTATCAATCACTATCCATCCTTAGGCTGTGCTCCCAGAGGGCTGAGACGACTGCAAGTGCGTGTTCATGGAACTAAGAGTAGAGAAGACTAGGAAAACGTCAAATCGACTCAGTTAATTTAACTTGGCAAGTTTTTCCACAAGTCACATTAATAATTTTTTGGGTCAAAAGTCAAATTAGTAATTAATGGGGTCCATATTCGTGTGCTGACCTTTTGAGCAACCCAATTTTCAAGTCAACAAAAATCATTTTGGAGAAGTACTACCATTGAAAAACAAAAAAAGCTGTCACGACCCAACCTTCCTCGCAAGCCTCCAACGAATGCGGGAAAAAAATCGAATTGAGGAGTAATTTGACCACGAAAGTTCCCTCATAGTTCACATCCACAAAAACGTTATCACCCGCCTTTCGAAATGAACCATTTGTGAGTTCGCTCGATCCTGGCCACAAGTTCTCTCAAAATTGTACCCCACGTACAGTAGAAGATGTCATGACTCATACCTATACGGACGACACACCTTAGGGGAGAAGATCAGGTATGGATATCAAATTTAGGGATACCTTTACTATGATAGCCTTCTTGATAATATGTTTCACTCATAGGGATGGCATCACTTTTTTCTTTGGGCTACTGCCACATCAAGTATGCTAAACCACGGTAAACCTTGTTGAGGCCCATATCCCTCACAACGGGTTTATTTATTAATTAATTGTTTAAACAACCTAATAAAAAGGGGAGTCGTCATTAGTGTCGTTTTGGGAGTTGGCTAGAAAACTCAATCAAGGGTCAGGAGTTATCCCTCGACTTCTACGCAACTAAAGATCTAGGTTTTGGGACTTGGATTACGCTAATATTTCTATTAGCACCCTTTCGATATCTAACAGTATGTTGTGTTGCCTAAGGTGATCGTGCGTGTCTTTTTACTTTTTCGAAATCAATGAACCTAAACTAAATGATTATGCGTGGATGGTCATTTTCGTGCAATTCTATGTCTACAAAATAGAAAAAGAAAGCACACAATTGAATTTAAAGACAAAACGGTAAGTAAACAACCAAGTAAAGCACTAAGGAAAGTAGGAAACCTAGCATGCAACCCTAAAGCTCAAAGGAAATAAAGAAAAGAAAAGAACTCGCAACTCATTGGGTGTTTATACAAATGAAAAACCCGAAATATATATCGGGAAAATGAGTACAAAAAAAAAAAATCGGAGTGGACATCGACCTTCACCATTTTCATGTCTTGATGAGGTTCCACCTCCAAGGACCTAATGTAGTTCTAAACTAGGAACTATAACTAGGTACATACAATAGAAAGAAACAATTATTCACAACAAAACAGTCAACAAACACAAAAAATGATCAAGAACAACCAAACTAATGAAATTGGATATACAAATGAACAAATAGGGCCTCGTGTCAGCCTTTGCAATTCATACATCGGTCCCTCTAGACGTCTAACCCATTTATTTTTATGACTTAAAGCCGTGAGAGATCATTTGTGTTCTCGCATAGCCACTAATGCTTATAAGTCCCTAAGATATGTTTGAGGTGAATCCCAAGATTTACCACGGAATCAAGCATCATATCTAAACATAGATCTAACAATCACATGCATCACCAATAATTAAACATGCATGCAGGCCCTTGGGCCTTATTCAATGGGCATGCGCCAATTACAGTCACAAGCATTTCTAAAAATGAGATGGTTTCATGCATGTGTGTGGTTTATGTAATGTTTCAAAAGGTTTGTATATGTTTGAAATGTCGAGAAAGAAAAATAAGACGACAAAGGGACATCTCAAGTATGGAACGCATTTAATTATCAAGGCTAGTCTGGGACTCGTATATCATGCACTCACGTACATTGCATGCATTTTAAATACGGTCCAGACCATAAAGATTCCAATGTCAAATCAAAAGGTCCAAAGGATTCTAAACATTGATGTTGGAAGCATCAAATGTACCAAATTCATTCTAGTATGCAACATCAACATTTCAAATCAATTTTGTAGAAAATGTTATCAAAAAATCATTTCATTTATTGAAAATTTTTGACAATTAAGATCAAGGAATTTGGAATGGATTTCATGAAGACGATGAATCCTAATTCCACATGTAAGTCATCCTAAAAAATCCTAAAAGGAAATCACAATAAGGGTTTTCAAAAGAACATCACAGACAAGACAAACAGAATCAACTAAATTGGAAAGGACCCATTGATGATTTGTCCTTAAGAAAATTACACAATATGCACGACATCATAAGGAACAAACTTTGTTGAGAAAGTTTTCCAAAATGAGTTATGTAAGCATTTTAAAAAAAAAATTCATGAAGTTCGATGTCGCATCAGAATTTTCACAACACAGCAATGTAAAGTAACAATGAGACTGAGATTTAACCTATCAAACGGAATCTGAAAAATATAAAATTTCACCACAACATAGTCCAAAATGTGACAAACAAAAGTTTTTAAGAGTTCAACTCAAGAATCCCTACCGAAAAAATCACACAAAAATAGCAAAAGACTGACCAAACAGGGGTAAAAACAGAGTTCCGAATTTAATCTAAGTCAAATTTCTAGACTAAATTTTTAAAAAAAAAAAAAAAAAAAAAGGGAAGTGGTCCTAACGACAAGAAAATTGCACAAAACTAGTGGCGTTCAAAAGATCTAAATGAGTCCTATGACTTCCTAGAAGGGTCGAAACTCAATCGAGGTCAATTCGATACTCAAAAATTGGCATACGTAAACATGTGCATGATAGCCATTAACAAGTCAATACATAATATGCATTTATGATTTCTAAAGTCACTTAAATAATGCATAAGTGGCATGTTATTCACATACAACAAAGGATTAGATGTGACAAATGATTTGGGTAAACATCTAACCCTAGGTTAGGATATGAAAGAATTATACGAGTCGTTGGCAATGCAAAATGACTTAGAATTAAAATGACATGTTTGATGTTTTCCCAATGCAACTAACCTAATTAACACATGACATTCACATGTCAAATGATGTTCAATCATGACGTACCACATATGGACGCTAAGCTTGTAATGCACATTTCAAAAGTCACGAAGCATTGATGCATGATTTGGTCTTTAAGAGACCCTAATAAATGTGTTTTAGTGACTTTATGATAAGCCTTGAAATTAATACAAATATCACAGAACATACTTGATTTTGATTACCTAATGACAAATCTAATGAAAAATTTTATATGCAGAGTGCAAAATGACGAACATTTTTTGTTAAGATGTCAAAACCTAATGGAGATCACACAAATCTAGGTGAAAATATTAAAACAGATGCATATCATGAAATGTCCTAATTGCAGCGGTACCTAAATGTATTTGAGTATGCAATTGACACACCAAATGACGAGCGATCCATATGAATCTTACCTTCCTAGAATCCTTAAAACATGCATTGCAAGTCTAATGAAGAATGTCAAACCTAATTAGTTCATCTACAAGATCAAACTCACACAAACTCAATTTGGATGCAATGCAGGGTTGAATAACATGCAGTCGGTTTTAAATGATTTTGCCTAATCAAAACACCTCCAAAAAATATAGAAAAAAATATATGGTATACTTGAGACGATTTGGAACAAATCTCATGAGAAAACTTCTCCAATTTCAGAACACAAAAATCAACACGAAAGAAAAAAAAAATGGGTATAAAACCGGAACAAAAAATCAACCTAAACTACTGCAGAATCAACTGGATTCTGAGGTATTTTTTTAGGGTCAAAATATCTCTATTCGGGATGTTCGACCTATCAAATCGAAGATATCGAAGTGTACCTTCTAAGCCTAGAATGAGTTGAGGTCAAATAAGCTCATCTAATACCTCATTTTAAGCCAAATAGTAAGCTAAGCACAGAAGCACGAAAATCGCATATCAACATTAATCACACTCAATCAACAACAAACCAATCCTTAATGAACTTCAATCTCAGCAAATCATTAAACAACCTTATTATCATTAAATTGAAGCATATTATATGGATCTAATATTGAATCTTAGCCCTGATCAGATATGCGAATCTCGCTTTATCGAATTCGAGTTCGAGAATCTATCTTTTCTCATTTTCCTTGATTTTGAACACAATCGGACGAAGTGATCGTTGTCAAAGCATGATCAAAACTTCAATGAATAGATTCGATTGTTGTGGATCGCCAAAGGAAGCGGTTGAACAGCCGGTTCAGCCTATGAGCAGAATCGTCTCTGTTTGGACAGGTCTTCAATGCTGATTGAAGGAAAATGGTCGCCGGAGATGCTCGGGTGACCAACTCTTCAAACCCCGACAACTAGAGGGTTGGGGATCTCTATACGAACCGATCAACGGTGGCTGGGAGTCCAACGGCCACTAGATAGGAGCTGGTTCAAGTAAATGAACCGGTTGGAGATAAGATCGACGTGGATGTTGGTCTTCCCCACAGCTGTGAAGAAGCCGCCGGATGGGAGCAAGCAACAATTCCCGGGGTTGAAGGGAGCTATAATCAGCTCCACGAGAGAGAGAGGGATGTCAAAGGTGGCGGAGGCATCGGCAAGGCCACCAACATGGGGCCGTACGTTGACGAGCGATGGCCGCACGCGTAGGAGGGAAGAGAGAGTTGGCGAGAGACAGAGAGAGAGAGAGAGAGTTCCGTTTTAGAAAGATAAAATTCTGCAGAAAATGTGCCCTCCTTTTCAAAATGGAGAGAAAATCCCTTTTATCCCAGTCCCAAATTGGCAAATCTTGGCTATCGGATCGATTTGACGGTCAAAAACTTGATTTAATGGTCAAATTAAATTTTAAAAAGGCTACACACCATTAAGATGTGTCGTATGATCAATCGGATGGGTCGATTCTCAAAATTAGGATTTAAAACGAGAATTGCACTTAAGGGTCTAATTAGGGCTAAATCACAAATTTCCAAAATTTATGGGGTAATCATAAAATCTTGAAAATGCCTGCATGGGAGCAAAGTTTGTGAAGCAAGGATCTTGAAACTTGTCACTAGAGGTCTAGAATCGACCGGCAAGGGGTTGAACCGGCCTGCCTCACCGGCGATTGGTCAGACTTGTCAAGCCTATTCATACTAGTTCGATCGGTTCTTGATCAGTTTTGGCCGGTTCTTGCTGGATCGTGTTCAGGAGGTCCTTGTGGATTCAAAATTTATGTGATTTGGTCCCTCAAGGACTAACGTGAAAAGAAAACTTGTCCGATTCGAGGAGAAATTGTCTGATTTAAATCAAATTAAGCAAATTAAACCCCATAAATGCAATCTATGTCCTCTATAGACTTAATTGAGTGATTATTGTGAAAAACAATAGACCAAAACCATGGGTACATACAATCAAGCATTAAAGGCTAAAATGAGCAATTTTACAATTCTTTACCCATAATTGCAAATTAATTGAAATTGAATTCAATTAACATTGCAATAAATTTATTTGACTAATTACTCTTGCTTAGGATAACTTAATGCCTTTAAATTGACCTTGAGTTTATGTCACAAGACCTGGATTCATGAGATTAAACCATAATATTGAATCTTCGTGGAAGCTAATACTCTCTCTCGAAATGTAGAGTTGTTTCTCTACCTTCATGGTAGTTTAAAACCCTAAACCCTAACTTCACAATTCTTGTTTCACCTTCGTCTCTTCCCCTGTTTTTCAACCCGGTATTTCCTTTCATCGCTTCTTCCATAGTTGTTGCTCTCAATTGTCCGGACTTTTGTTCTAGAAGTGTTCCCACCTGGTTCCATCACCTTCCCCTCCCAATTTTCACCCCTCTCCGATTACTGACCCTATCCTCGCCATCCTCATTGCTGGTAGGTGGGATTCAATTTTCAATCACCTTGACCCAGCTCTCATGAATGGTATATTTTCAATCGCTTGCCTGGAATTTCCATATCGTCGGTCACTGCTTCCTGCTGTACCCTAACCCATCTGCATGTGAATTTCTTCTCCAAGATAGGCTCTCTGGTGAAAGGCACTGTCCCCTGACCTCATGGACGATCAAGACTAGGAAGAAACCTCTCGTCTTGCTGCCCTATGCTCCCAAATGGGCCGCCTCTGGCCGGAACAAGGGATTGAAGTTTGGGATGATGCGCCACCTATAGACAAAGTTGAAGAATGCAAATTGATATTGGTAGGTAAAATTCTATCCAATCCATCCATAAACTTTCAAGCTTTCCAAAATACATTAAGGTGTGCTTGGAGAACAGACTAGGGCAAACTATCTTCACGGGAAGTAGGGTTGTATGTAGCAAAATTCAAATCTAAGGTGGAGAAACAACGGGTTTTGGATGGGGGCCCCTGGCTTTTCTCTAGCCATTTAGTTATCTTTAAGCCTTGGATTCCCAACACGCCACTGCATTGTTATGATTTTTCCACTTGCGCATTCTGGGTGCAAGTCTTTGGTCTTCCGTTGGAATGGTGTTTTGAAAATATGATAGAAAAGGCTGTTAGACACGTAGGCAGAGTACTAGAAGTCTGAATAGAAAATAAGGAGTGTACTTCGCTCCAAGCTGGGAAAGCAAGGGTCGAACTCAAGGTGCAGGAACCTTTGACGACAGGCCAATTGATAAGAATTAATGGAAAAACATTATGGATAGATTTTCGATATGAACGCCTGTCACATTTTTGTTACTCCTATGGCAAGCTTGGACACTATGCTATGCACTGTAAGGATTATCCTTTTGATGAAGCTAAGATGACAAGCGAAGAAAAAATGGCGTACAACCAATGGTTATGGGCGGAAGTTCGGGAACATAGTCCATACTGGAAAACTTTCTACGTGCCGCAAGACACCTTCAGAAGAGGTCATCCTAGAAACTCCCCACCATCACCTCAATTGGTCGCGGTGCAGCCTCCCAATGCTGATAGAATCAAGGGAATTCTTCAGCCGCTAGCTTTACCACTCATTCTAAGTACAGACAAATTCATCCAGCGTCCCGCTCCTACAAGTAAGCCTTCAAAACCTCCAACAATAGCTGCAATGGATCTAGTTTCTGCCAAGATGAAGCATCCTCAAGACTTGGCAGTGGGCTCCTCTCACCCCAAGAAGACGAAGCACAACAGAAATAATACCAAAGCAGGCACAACCAAAAAATTGAAGAGGTATAATCCTTATGAACCACGACTAAATCAACACGAAGACCTTGATGAGACACAACTCATGGATACTCCCATCTTGGAAGCTGAAGAAGCAAGCAAATGGGCTATGGTGGCTTGCCCAAAAAAGCCACCAAGTGATAAATAAAACTTTTGAGTTGGAACTGTCAGGATCTGGGTAATCCCTTGACAATTCAATCTCTCAAGGCCTTAGTGGCTAAAGAGAGGCTCAACATTATTTTTTTGATGGAAATTTAAAACCAAGAGGTCATACTCAAACGACTGCAAAAGAGACTCAAGTATCCAAGCTCTTTTCTGCTCAACCCCATTGGTTTAGCTAGTGGGTTGGCTTTATTTTGGACTGACCAACTTATTATAACTTTGGAATGCTCTACCTTGGAGTTTTTTTTTGTCATATGCATTGATATAATGGGAGGTACTCCAATGTGAGTCACCTACCTTCATGCTCCGGCTACTTTCCAACAACGCCAATTGCTATGGGCAACCTTGCGACTTATCAGCGCCTCTAACACCCTACCATGGGTTTGTGTCGGTGACTTCAATGAAATACTCTATCATTGGGAAAAAGTAGGTAAGTGCTTGGCCGATTCTCATATAATGCAATCTTTTCGAGATGTATTACATGATTGTTCACTCATGGACATAGAAAGTAAGGGATGTACCTTTACATGGATGAATCATAGAGCTAGTGATGACTTTGTCAAGGAAAGATTGGATAGGGCTCTGTGTACTCTAGATTAGCGTCTCACCTTCCCTGAAGCTGAAGCGTTTGCTTTACTTGCTGTAGGGTCGGATCACAGCCCCTTGCTCTTAATCACTGAAGCCTTACCCTATCGACAACATCGGCCCTTCATTTTCGAAACTTTCTGGATCCAAGACCCGAATTGTTGTGAAATTGTTGCTTGGTCATGGAGATCCACACAGTTACCGAACTCCACCCTTCCATCCAAACTAAAGGCGGTCTCCTTTGCACTAGCTCATTGGAGTAGATCTAAATTCTCCAAGGAACATCATCAACTTGCAGCTTTGCACCAGCAACTTCAAAGTCATGTTAATCAAACCCATGATCATTATGATGCACCATTGGTTACTCACTTGAAAGAGCAAATTCAGAAATTATGGCAACAAGAAGAACAGTATTGGGCGATGCGCTCTAAGATCAACTGGCTGAGGTGAGGAGATAAAAATACTAAATCCTTCCATGCAACTACCATTCAAAGGAGACAACACAATAAGATCAATATGCAATAGGACGACAATCATGGTTGGGTGTGCGATCCCTGGCTTTTAAAGAAGATGACAACGGATTACTTTTCAAATCTATATCAGACGGTGGGATGTCGTGATTATGGGCCTCTTTTGAATTAATGCCCATGGGTTATTACTGACAAAATGAACATGTCTTTGGTAGCTCCTGTCACCAAGGAGGAGGTTCACCATGCTACACAGCAATTGTTCCTATCTAGAGTAATGGCACCAGATTTAAATAAAACCATCATCTCCCTAACCCCCAAGGTACCACACCCTGAAAGACTAGACCAATACCATCCCATAAGCCTATGCAATTATGCCTATAAAATCATTTCTAAAGTGATCGCCAATCACCTAAAACCCTACCTGCCTGAGCTTATTTCTAGGGAGCAAAGCGCCTTTGTGAGTGGACGGCTCAAAATTGGCGCTTGCATTTTCCGTAACTTCTTCCACCTCACTTTCTTTCACCAAACACATTTTCCTTTTATTGTTATGTTTTTTCTTTTCCTTTCCTTTTTCTTCCCTTTTCTTTTTCTTCTTCCTTGGTCGGCCATTGTCGTGATTTGGCAAGCCATGAGATTGCCGCCCTCAACGAAGCTCAAGCTAGCCTAGATTGACCAAGCCTTGAGCTAGCCACTCGGTGTCTTGGTCAATCATCGGGCAGCCGGCCATTGTCGTGGGACATGGCAATAAAGGAAGGAAGAGGAAGAAAGAGGAGGAAGTAGGAGAAAGGAAAAGAAAAGAAAAGAAAAAGGAAAAATTATAAATTATAAATTATAAAAAATCAATTTTTTAAAAAATAGAAAATAATTAAATATTCAATTTCTTAAAAAATAATTAATTAATAAAATAATTTTTTGGTTGATTAAAAATTAAAATTTGATTTTTTTGTTGATAATTTTTCCCAAAAAAAAAAAAAATCAAATACAAATGAACAATGGAAAATATTTTCCTCTCTATTTTCAGGTTTCACTCAAACACTGGAAAATATGGTTATTTTCTTGAAAAATGGCTTCTCAAAATACATTTTCTGGAAACGTGATTTTTTTCATGAAACAAATGGAGCCTCAATTGAGATTTTGGGGATCACCCAACAATTTACAAGAAATGTTATATAGTTCATCACCACCTTAAGTTGAAGATTCACGTTAAATGGTTCCTGACTAGCTTTTGCACAACATGACTAGTGCACCCCACTCCGACAATTTTAAGGTTGCCCTCCCCCTCATCAACCTGGTGCGTAAAGTTTTCTTCCTAGCGTAATCATAACAAGGCCCAAAACTAAGGTCACAGAAATAGCAGACTTTCTTACCATCTGTGCCACACCTTGTTGGTTCATTCTTGTTCTATTTACTTAAAAAATATTACTTTTTTTTACTGGCATTTAACTCAAGAAAAGATAATTTACAAGGGTATGTCAATCATCCAAGTCCTATTTCCATTATGTGTATAGTCTATTGATTGCAAGCGAGTCGTTTGGTAATTATCTAAATTGTTTTACTTTTTATTTAATCTAAATCTAGCGATTCACAAATTTTGACATTTTTTTTTTTTGAAACTTTCAAAATTTTTAGAATATTTAACTGTTGACACGTACCTTCAAATGCAAACTTTTCATAACATTTATATTTGAGCAAAAAGTTAAAGAAAAAGTACTCTTTACTTTTATCTAAGGGTAAGCAATTTTTGTATATTGCTCCTAGAAAGCAAAAGACGCATTGGCAATATACGGGTGGTTTATTCTTTTGCATGATGCACTGATTTAAGTCCCATGTATTATTATGATTAGCTGAAAATGCTGAAATTGGGGAAGAGTAACTGAAATAGAAACACCTACGAGTTTGATGAAATTTTCACCGAGTCCACGTCACAAAAACCAGTGTACGAGGTTGCGGCAACGCCTATTGTGGAGATGTACACATATAAGAGATTTTGATTGTTGTCTTAAATTTCACCGTCATATGAGCTTGCCTTTGGTAAATGTGGGCGAGTGGACAAACTCTCGACATTTTATGCACTTAATATGCTTACTTTTCTGATATTTTTACTATCATTATTGGGAGCGATCCGTGGTTCGATTTTACCCTTTAAGAGGAGCATTTGTGTTTACCACTTCAACATTTAAGGATTAAGTCTCGAGACTTGTCCCAACCGATACGCTTCAATTTAAAGTTCATATCACAAAAAACTCCATCAGTTTTTATTAAATTTTATTATTAAATTGCTAAGTAGAACAACACGTGATGGTTGACGGGTATAACAGTTTGGGGTTTTGCTTTCTTAGTTTGTCATATGAATACTAGTTTTATAATTTTCGATAATATTAATCCAATTTAATAGAAAGTAATTGATGATATATTTGTCACAAATGTATTGGTTTGGGGTATTTTGTGGTTAAAAAATTAGTTTGAGGTAAATTCATTATAGATGTACTAATTTAAAGTTTTTTATGGTCCAAAATTAATTTTAAATAAATTTATCACAAACGTATTAATTTAATGATTTTTCTTGATATTAATCATTAATTTTATGGCAATTTAGTCCAGCTGAATTTTTAACCATTTTATAATGTTTTCACAGTTTTTAGGAAATGTACCTTCACCCAGCTAAACACGAAAGCTTGATAAAGAGTGAAGTATTGTTGTTAGCAGTAGGAGGATGAGCAAATAATTGCCTTAGACCGAACGGGACCGATTTTCGGTTCCTAAAAACTTGAATAAGTGGATATCAGTCCGGTTTTCTATTTTAGGGGTGAAATTACCCATTTAAATCTTCTTCTTCTTCTTTTTTTTTTTTTTTTTATAAATAAAACCCTCAATCAGACTCCAGACTTCTCTCATGACCGCTCTCTCTCTCTCTCTCTCTCTCTCTCTCCGCCCTTAACTCGCGACCTCGGGGCTCGTCGCTCCGTCACGCTTGCTCTCGGCCTCAACGGTTTTTCAGATACCAATTTACCTCTCGCCTCTTGCTGCCTATTTGCCCTTATTCTCCCTGTTGTTTTGTCTGGTTTGGTTTTGTAATGGTGCGTCTCGATGTGTTTTACATGGTTTCTATCTGTTAATGGTTTTCTTGTCTCCATTTTCAAGTCTTGGATATGCGAGGAAGGAGAGATGGTCGATGGGTGGTAATTGGCTTTTCAGTCTTGGATTCGCAATCCACCTGAGCTCAGGACTTGAAGTGAGTTTTACACGTATTTACCTGTGGACATGTTCTGCTCAGCTGGGGAATGATCAGCTGGTGTATTTTTTGTGCCTTTCTATATTCTAATGTTGTTTGGTCAAGGGAGGTTGAGTGAAAATTCTTTTATCAAAAGCAGCGGCAGTCATTTTGGTGAAGTGCTGTTTCAGGGTACTGGTAGTTGTGATCTTTTATGAAGCTTTCTTTGGATTGTTGTTGCAAGTGTGTGTGTTTGTTTGATGATCATGGAAGTTATGTGTCCATGGATTCTGAATTGTTGTAGGACAGGCAGGTAACTAACCTCATGGGATTGAAATGATTTGCTGCATATTGTAGCATAACCAAGCTGCAATGAAACCAAAAAGAATGAAACTGAAAAGAAAAGAAGATGTGGCTGGTTGCCGATGGAACTTGAAACTGGCAGGTTTGGTTTTAGAGTTGGTTCTAGGGTCCACAGGGTTAGTTCCCAGTTTAAAAAATTGGGAACAGGCCCTGAGAGTGTAGGTCCTAGGTTCCAGACTTGGAACCAATCATCCTAACCATTTGCTGTTAAAATTGAGAATTAACCTGAGTTTGATCAGGAGGTGAACTCAGTGAGTGGAAGCCAGGTTTAGATTTTGAGTGTTATTTATTGCTCTGAAATATAATACAAGTAAAATGCGTGTGCAACTTGTTCTGCCAGCAGTGTTTATTACATGAGTTCGCCTTCGCTTTCTCAACTTGCTCTATTAACATAGTTAAGCATTTCATATTGGGCCATTGATTTTAATTTTATGATTTGCTCTTTCTACTTTACAGGATGGTGCAGCAAAAGAGAAAGAGAAGAGAAAGGAGAAGAAAATGTGGAAGAGGTGGAAGGGAAAATAGGTGGAGTTGAGCAAAATGTCAACAAAATCCCAAATAATGTTTTAGAAGTGGCTAAATTATACGGAAATATTATGAAGGATTTGACACCATTTTTGTGTTAGTGCTTGTAACACATTCTTCTCAATGTCACTTTGCTTAACATAAGTTGAGGAAAATTACTCTTTAATATTTCCATCCAATTTGGCCATGTGAAATATTTTGGGATTTTCTTGAGCATATCACTCTTCCTAGAGACATTTTTCTTAGCTTTGGCCTCTTTTTTCTTCCTCCTCCTCCTTTTCTTCTCCTTTGCCTTTCTCTACATGGTCAGGCAGTTTGTCTCTCAGCTTTTGCATGGTGCCTATGCAAATTCCGAATATATCGTCGAAGAGGGCTAGTGTTGAACCTTCTCAAAAGAAGCTATCTGAACGGACTCCTGGCAGTGATAATTCCATATAATGGCCAGCCATTTAAAGCAGACTTAATTGTGCTGAGGAAAGCAGGTACAGAGTTAAGAATTGGTAAAAGGTAGTTGATGTTTCTCGTATAATCTAAGAACATTGTTCTAACTTGTCATCTACTTTTTTTACAGTATTCAAAAGTTCCTTTGTTAATGGTTTTTTATTGTTTTTCTTTGAGAAATTAGCTGTTGGGGTTTGGGGCCAAGTATGTTGTTCAATCTGACCTACAGTCTCCTTCTTTCTTGCACTTTCTTTCGCACCATCACAAGACTCTTCTCTGTGTGCGCATGCATGCATGCTGCATGGTTGTTAGGATCGCGACCCAAATTGTAGGATCACGATCATTCAATCCTACCACTCAAAAACTTTGAACAATTTGGATTCTAAGAAATATGGTAGTCTGCAGGGGTCGTGACCTGTATCTTAGGATGGCGATCCCAACTACGATTCCACTGTTCAAGCTTTAGAAGGCAATTCTGCCTTTTCAGCTGGAGCAAATATGAAATTGGGCCTCCATCCCCTAGCGCTTGTGCCACTTTTCTTAATCCTGTTCAGGCTCCATTTGGAAAATATAAGGCTTGGAGAATTAAGAATAAGGGATGAAGATGAATGAACAGTAGAAAGTGAAGAAGCGTAGAGACACCATCTCTTCTTCTTTTTCAGTCTTGAATAAATGATGAGATGGGCACCGACTGCTGTTGGCTCTTTGAATTGTTTTGCGAAAGAGAGAGAAATCACAGATTGTGTCCCAGATTGAGGTAAACATGTATTCCTAGAGAGAGAAGGACAAAATAAAGGATTATAAATTCAGAAAAAGTAGGAAAGTAATTTCTTGGTAGCCTTCTTCTTGATTATTATGGTGATTATTTTATTGTGATCCTATTTAATCCAACTTTAAAACTCGGGCAAGGAGATTTCACGCTTTTACATCTTTGACATGGTGCTTTAATTGTTAGTTGAAAAACTGGCAACCAAGAATTTAAACTCTCACGTGAGAATGCTACCTTTAAGCTTCACTATCCCTCTTTTGAAGGTTAATATGCATCTAATTGCACTGATTCAAGCAAGAATTTAATACTTCAAATATGTAGGATCTTATGATCTTGATTTGATCTCTAAGACTTTGAAAGGATCCTACTTAGCATCTCGATCCTGATAACCTTTTTGTGTGTGTAAGGCTCTTTGTGTGTGACAAAGGTTGCTTAGCTTTAACAGTTATTGTGAAATTATTTGGTCTTAGTTATTTATTTGACAGGAGAAATATGGATCCAGTTGTAAAATTTCTAATGGGCAACTCCAGAGTGAAACTGCTTTTCTGTTGGGTAAGCAGCTTTCACATGGAGCTTTTCTTCTCTATGTCAATGTGCATCTTGTCCCTGTGCTCATATTGCATGGATGGAGACTGATTGAAGAGCATTAAGAAAGTGTAAGGGCAATTTTACAGTTT
Organism: Eucalyptus albens; assembly: GCA_014182695.1. Lineage (NCBI taxonomy): Eukaryota > Viridiplantae > Streptophyta > Magnoliopsida > Myrtales > Myrtaceae > Eucalyptus > Eucalyptus albens. Next base: position 32,602,345 of record CM024653.1, read on the forward strand.
CCTCATTAGTTTGGTGTAAGATTGATCTCTGAAGCATAATGGACCTTGGAGCCTTGAGTGTAGGATCAACCTCTTTAATTTAAGCCAAAGAGTGTGTAAATTTTGTCTTTGTTGGTTTCTATTATGGAATTCTACGGCCTCCTTTTCTTCAGATTGAATGAATATCTAGTATTTGTGCTCATTTTGCATGGATGGAGACTGACTATAGAACATTACGAAAGAGTAAGGGCAATTTTACAGGTCCTCATCAGTTTGGTGTAAGATTGATCTCCAAAGCATAATGCCTAAGAGCCTTGAGTGTAGGACCAGCATCATAAATTTTAGCGAAAGAGTGGAAAATTTGTCTTTGCTTCTATTACAGAATCCTGTGGCCTCTTTTTCTTCAGATGGAATGAATAGCTGGAATTTGTTCTCCAACATATTATATTCTCTTGAGGCATCAAGTTGTCCATTTTATCTAGTGAGGGTACTCAACTAATTAAAGTAGTATATTATATGAATAACTTTTCCCTTTCAACTTTGTGATTGCATGGCTTCTTCTTGAATATATATATATATATATATATATATATATATATATATATATATATGTATGTATGTATGTATGCATGTATGTATGTACGTACGTATGTATGTATGTATATCCTTGGAAGTGAGCCATATTTTACCCTACTTGTTTAAACTTTATGATATCTGAAGTCTTTCACATTAGCAAGAAGCCTTAACATCCTTGGTTAAGTTGAAAATTAGCTTTGTACCTGTGATATTCCCCTCTTTCCATTTTTGTAGTTTTCCTTAGATCCTTGGTTTAATGACACTACACTATTTTTTTTGCTTACAATGCCCAATTGGTAAAAGCATATACTTAAACCACTGTGAGTAACCATTTCTTTAGTAGCTATTCGTTTTGATAGCTTACCTAGACCACGATGGTGCTGTTTTGGGCTTTCTCTTGGTTGCTTAAGTCGAATTGGATAGAATTTTAGGATTCTTTCTTCGTGTTTTTATCTCTCTCAGTTCCTCGACAATTCCGCAATTGTTGACCAAGATTAATCCAAATGGAACTTTGCTTCAACTTAGGTGAGTGATTATGAGTTCTAATTGTTCCAAATCCATTGTTGTTTATACTTTCTGTTGTTTTTTCTGATTTTGTTCAGCCCCCTTGCTGGTGTTTTTCTTGCTCTTTGGTTATGCCCTTACAAGAGTGAGTGCCTTTTGTCTCGTCAAGATTCCTGTTAAGATTTTTTGGTCTGTGATTAGTATTTTATTACACTTCAATATTGTGTTTCTTACCTTTACAAGTTGTGGTTCTTCTTCTGACACGCTCATCAGAAGAGATGGATTATATTTTGCATTGACAACCAAAACAAATGGTCAAACACCAAATAAAAAAACAAATGCCAAAAGTGGCAAGGGAGGAAGTGCCTTCTCGGTCATATATGAATGAAGATTCAACTAACTCCTATGAGCATACTAATCACATGAGAAGTGCCACATGGGGTTATTATACATATTTCATGTACATGTTTGCTTTTAAGACTTATTGGACTTGCTAACCTGTGGCTTCTAACTTGTGATGGATGTACCATTTGTAGATCATGTGATGCTGTTGTGTCATTGGTTGCATTGTGCTTGGTTTGGTAGGAAGGAAAGATGTGTGGTGCAATTTGGAAAATATTGTTACATGGATGAGCACTTGGTGGATGTACTATTCATTGAGTCTGTGTATACAAACTTTAAGCTAATTCTAGTTTTGTTATTAACTGCATGAAATCAAATGTGCAGAGAAAGGAGGTGAATAAACTTACCTCCTTGAAAATTGCGTATTTTGTTGGATGACATGAATGAATGTGCTTTGGACCATCCTGATAGGAAATATACATGCGTTTCTATTATTAAATGTTGGTTGATGTCTGTTAGGAGTAAGAAGGGTAAATTAGTCTTTACCACTTTTAGGGTTTATTTTTTATGTATATATATTAAACTTTATTGAATAATACGTAGTAAGTTTTCCTCACATGGTATCAGAGCCAGGTTTTAACCCTAGACGACAGAGCAGCCGCTCGCCGCCGTCGATTCGCCGAACCACCGTTGACTTGCCGGAATAGTTGGCTATCACTGCCGTTCACCAGAATAGGGCTTCTCTCTTGCACGGCTCGGTCGCGAGGCTCGCTCGCATGGCTCGCTTGTGCGGCTCACTCGGCTCGCGCCGCTCACGCTGCCTGCACGGCTTGATTGTGCTGCTTGCGTGGCGCGCTTGCAGCGTGCTCGCACTCACATGGCTTGCTTGCGTGACTTCAGTGCGCTCGTGCTTGTGTGATTTGCTGGCCTACTAGGGGTTTTGACGACCTTATACTGGTTGGATTTGGTGGTGTAGCTGTGCCGCTTCTTGTACATGTGGTCGGTGAAGGAGAGGGAAAACCCTAGAGAGAGAAAGAAGATAGAGAGCAGTAGCGACAGAGTGCAATAGCACTCATCAGGATGATTTTGGGATGATTTTGTGGGTTGCAGTAGCGACAGAGTGCAGTAGCACTCATCGGGATGATTTCGGGATGATTTTGTGGGTTAGAATTTGCTTTAAAGTTGTTGATTTGGCTGATTAATTTGTTTGAGACTTGTGATGAAGCAAGTTGCTGCTTGGGTATAATGCAGTTATTTATTTGATGATTTGAAAATTGTGTGGTAGCTTATGTCATTTTATTTGGTAGTGGTAATATTGGGTTATTGAATTATTGAGGCTGAGTTGTTTGACGGAAGCTAAGGTCAGAGTTTGCTTATTTTTATTTGGAAAATGGGTGATCACTCGAAGAGTGCAATTGAAGTAGATAATGAGAAGAATAATACTGTGATAACTGAGGTGATTTCCTCTTCATCTAATCGAATTACTGATAAGAAGCTCGCAGGTAGTGCTAACTTCCACCAATGGAAGAAAATTGTGAAGCTTACTTTGACAGGCAGGAATCAACATACACTTAACTGAGTTTAAGCCCAGAGATGATGTAACTTAGGATGGTGTTGATGCACGTATTCTTGCTCAAATGCTGAATTCTATGGAGAGTAATATAGTTGACACAGTAACTCATATTGATACAATCAGAGAATTATGGGAGTATTTGAATGTGTTGTATTCTAGCCAAGATAATTTGTCACGGATTTATGAGCTATCACAGGATTTTTATCGATTTGAAAGAAAGGGGTGCTTTGCAGACTTTAAGAGATTGTATGAGGAGTTGAATGCTGTTCTCCCTATTTCAGTTGATGTTCAACAAATGCAATGTCAAAGGGAACAATTGGTTGTAATGGGATTTTTAGGATGTCTTGGTTCTGAGTATGAAAATGTTAGGTCTTAGATTCTTGGAGGAGAGAATATAGCATCACTCATAGATACATTTGCTCGAGTTCTTCGAGTATCTCGTGAGTCCTCTCAGGATACTACATCTATGGTGGGGAGTTCAGCCCTTGTGTCCCAAACTCAAATTGCTAGTGGTAATAGGAGTGATGGAGGAACCTGTGGCGGATATAGTGGGTGTGGTGTCCGAGGAGGAGGCTAAGGCATTGGAATAGGGAGAGGTCAAGGTAATCAGCATCCTTATGGACAATTCCATATATCTACTGATAATTCGAGAACTACACGAGTTTGTCATTACTGTGGCAAACTTAGTCATATTAAAAATTTTTGCTATAAGCTACATGGGAGACCAGGGTAGCAGCACCAGTTTGCTAATACGGCGTCTAATATTGACCCTACTCCACAATCATGCAAAGACAAGCACTAGTTTGCTAATACGGTGTCTAATATTAACCCTACTCCACAGTCATCTGAAGACAAGGTGGTGGTTATGTCTGGTGAGGAATATGCTCGGTACACACAGTCTCAAATCTCACAGCCTGTTTCTTCCACTGCTACTTTGGCACAGACAGGTAATGTTATTGCATGCCTTTCGGCTACTTCTCGTCCTTGGATCATTGATTCACCGCCTTCTGATCACATGTCAGATCTTTCAGGTATATTTTCCTCTTTTTCTCCATCTTCGTCCACAGTTACTCTAGCCAATGGGTCACCTACACATGTTAGGGGAATTGGCACAGTTAACCCAAGTCCTTCATTACCTTTGTCCTCAGTGCTTTATCTTCCACAATTTCCATTTAACCTAATGTCTATTAGTAAGTTAACCAAAAACTTTCAGTGTTCAGTAACTTTTTATCCTGATTCTTGTGTCTTCCAGGATCTGGCTACGAAGAGGACAATTGGTAAAGGACGTTAGGAAGGGGGGCTGTATGTACTTGAAGATGCTTCTTCAGTTGCTTGCACAAGTGTTGCATCCCCACATCAAATCCATTGTCGTATTGGTCATCCTTCTCTACGTAGTCTTCAAGAGTTGGATTCTAGTTTTCAATTTCTTTCTAGTCTAGAGTGCGAGTCATGCCAACTTGGCAAATTACATCGTGTTAGTTATACACCTCGAGTCATTAAACAATCAGCATCTTCTTTTTATTAGTTCATTCAGATATTTGGGGTTCATGTCATGTAGTTTCCAATTCGGGTTTCAGATATTTTGTTACTTTTGTTGATGACTATTCCGAGTTACTTGGTTATATTTAATGAAAGATCGTTCAGAATTATTTTCTATTTTTTGTGCTTTTATATCTGAAATTTATACTCAATTTGACATGCATGTTAAAGTTCCGCGTTCTGATAATGCTAAGGAGTATTTTTCCACATCTTTATCTAATTTTATGACTCAACATGGTATGATCCATGAATCTTCCTATCTTAATACTCCACAACAGAATAGTGTTGCTGAACAGAAGAATAGGCATTTATTGGAAGTTACTAGATCCATGTTATTTGAGATGAAGGTATCAAAAACCTTTTGGTCTGATGTTGTTCTGACTGCATGTTATGTCATTAATCGCATGCCTTATTCTATTCTGCAAGGCGGTATTCCTTTTTCCACCTTGTTTCCTAGTGAACCACCGTTTGTCCTACCACCCCGTATCTTTGGTTGTGTCTGTTTTGTTCGTGATCATCAACCCGGAGTATCAAAACTTGATCCCAAGGCACTCAAGTGTATGTTTATAGGTTATTCTCGCACTCAAAAGGGATATCCGTTATTCTCTATTACTGAGAAAATATTTTGTAACAACTGATGTTTCATTTTTTGAATCCACTCCTTATCATAATGTTCCAATTGATGTGTTTGAATTAGATGAAGACTTGTATGTGACCACCATTCGGTCTACTATTCCAAATGTTTCACCAGTATCTACAGAGAAACCACCTCCTCTCTAGGTTTATACTCGACGTCATTGTGTTGCTACTACTGCTCCCCCTGCTCCTCATGTCACTACTACGTCATCTTTTGCTCCAGATCCGCCATTAGCTATCCCTCCTCTTGTATCTGATCTTGATCTTTCTATTGCTCATCGCAAAGGTACACGTACTTGCACTCAACATTCTATTGCAAATTTTATTTCTCACTCTTCTGTGTCTCCTACTTTTCAAGCCTTTTTAACTACTGTTGAACAATATCCTATCCCCAAGTTTGTCGCTGAGGCGTTACAAAGTTCTGGCTGGGGGATAGCAATGGAAGAAGAATTACAGGCTCTTGAGATTAATCAAACTTGGGACTTAGTACCACTTACTCTAGGCAAGACTGCTATTGGTTGTCGATGGGTGTATGCTGTAAAAGTTAACCCCGATGGTTTTTTTTTGCTCATTTAAAAGCAAGACTTGTTGCAAAAGGGTATGCTCAAGTATATGGAGTTGACTATCTAGACACATTTTCTCCCGTTGCCAAACTTACTTCTGTTCGTATTTTGATCTCTCTTGCTGCAACGTATAATTGGCCTTTATTTCAGCTTGATGTTAAGAATGCTTTCTTGCATGGCACTCTTCATGAGGAAGTTTATATGGAGCAACCTCCAGGGTTTGTTGCTCAGGGGGAGTCTGGACTAGTTTGCAAATTAAAAAAAAAAAAAATCTTTATATGATTTGAAACAATCTCCACGAGCATGGTTTGGAAGATTTTCTGAGGTTGTACTGTCTTTTAGGCTATCAAGATGTGGAAATGATCATTCTTTCTTTTATAAACAATCAGGGGGAGGCAAACTATTCTTGATTGTGTATGTTGATGATATTATCATCACGGGAGATGACTTGGTTGATATAGCTGAGCTACAAGCCTATCTTCAGTAACAATTTCAAACTAAGGACTTAGGAAAATTGAAATATTTCCTAGGAATCGAAGTGGCGCAATCACAAAAAGGTGTTGTTCTGTCACAACGAAAATATGTCTTGGATTTGCTCACTGAGACAGGTATGTTGGGATCAAAGCCTCTTGATTCACCAATGGAACAAGGGGTTAAATTAGTTTCTGATGGAGGAAAAATTCTTAATAATCTCGAGAGATATAAAAGACTGGTAGGTAAGCTGAATTATCTTACAGTTACTCGACCAAACATTGCTTTTCATGTCAGTGTAGTAAGCCAGTTTTTGTCTTCCCCTCATACATCTTACTAGGATGCGGTTATTCGGATATTGAGGTAAACCATGGTCATAATAGAGTTGAAGGTTTTTCTTATGCTGATTGGGCTGGATCTCCAGATGATAGAAGATCAACTATTGGATATTGTTCCTTAGTCGGAGGAAATCTAGTATCATGGAAAAGTAAGAAACGAAGTGTTGTTGCCCGCTCTAGTGCTGAGTCAGAATATCGAGCCATGGCACAAGTGACATGTGAATTAGTGTGAATTCGACAGTTATTGACTGAGTTAGGCTTTAAAGATTTAGTACCCATGACTCTGTGGTGCGATAATAAAGCTACCGTGCATATAGCTGCCAATCCCGTGTTTCATGAGAGAACAAAACACATTGAGGTTGATTGTCATTTTATCCAAGAGAAGTTGCAAAGTGGAGTAATTCTTCCCAGTCATATTCGAACCAGCGAACAACTTGCAGACATCTTTACTAAGTCCTTGGGTAATGGGAGGATAGCACATATTTGTAACAAGCTGGGCATGATTAATATTTATGCTCTAGCTTGAGGGGGAGTGTTAGGAGTAAGAAGGGTAAATTAGTCTTTACCACTTTTAGGGTTTATTTTTTATGTATATATATTAAAATTTATTGAATAATACGTAGTAAGTTTTCCTCACAATGTCTATGAGAATTTAATGTTGTTCCCATAAGGCTTCCCATGGAACAATTGCTTCCTTCACTTGGGCTGTTTTAGACAAATTTATCAGCAAAATAAGGCTGATATTATGAAGCTTATTGGTTTGCTGTTTTCTTGCAGCGTAGCATGGCCTTTCTATTAATGCAAGTATAGCTGAAGAGGAGACAGTGCAAAGGCTGATTTTGTTTTTGGGAGTATCCTTCCTGATTCAGAGTTTGCTGGTAATATCATTTGGAGAACTTCTCCTACTATTGATGTGGATTCCATCAAATTGCTCAGAGATACGAAGCTGCTGTGTGTTCTTTCTAGTTGTAGTCCAAGTTGAATTGTAACTCTTTTTTTAGGTCAAGCATGATCAGAGAACCAGCTGGATATTTTTGTGGGAAGAAGAGACTTCGTAGAGTGATCCTACCATATCTATTGTAATAATCTAAGTTTGTTGTACCTCTTTTCTCTTTTCTTTTTGAACCATATACCAACTTGGTTGCTAATGTCCTGTAGGTTTTCTGTTGTAATCATCCAGTTCCAAATGAAGAGAGATTAGTGGACCTCATTTAAAGCATAAATACTTTTCAGTATCTTTCTTTAAGCACATGCAGTTCGTCCTCATTGGAAAACCAAGATAATACTATTGGCTATATGAACACAAGTAGATGGCCCGGGGGAAATATATGAACTAGCATTCTTCACATTTAACTTTACTTTGTGTAAGGAAGAATAGTAAATACTGTTTGTGCTGCTGTGAGAAAGAGCAACACGATGGCTGCGAGAACGGACAAGAAAGCCCAAGGACTATGGAAATATTCCCTCCTCAGTTTCGCCATCCAGATGTTCCTCCTCTTGTTGCAATGTGCCTTCACATTTTGGAAGATCTCGGAGTAATAGGAATCACATACAGGGACGTAGTCGCCAATCTTGTTGAACATCTCTGCAACCACCTTGTCATCGCCCAAGTAGTTCTTAATAATCCCAGCACGGCGAAGCACCTCAACATCCTTTGAAGAGTTTATGAGACAATCAATCAAGGTCACGTAATCCGTGAAGTAGTTGATGTCTCTGGTTTGATGATGCTGCTCGTACGCGATCAGGTTTCGAAATTTTGATTCGGTGTCGTACTTTACATACAAGACCGGTAATTCGAATGTTCCGTTCTTGAATTTGATGTCGCTCAGTTGGCCCTCTTGCATAGCCCTAAACCTGACTCCTGACTCCCTTAGCTCAATGGCCGATGGCATGATTGGTGTGCAGTTTGGCCAGGGCGTTTTAGGCCAGCCAGAAGTGCGCCACGTGTGATATAGATGCAGAAGATGTTCCCTGCTGCCAATCGTCAAATTTCGGCCGGGGCCTTCTCTTTCAACCTCGAAGTACATGATGGCGACTTTGCTGAACTCATGATGCTCGTCCGGACCTCTAGTCAGGTCATATAGCTTGCTCAATACGAAGAGTGGGAGTTGGTTCTCTAGCAGCAGTAAATCGCGCATAATGCTGGGTCGAATACCCCCCCAATCATGCATAACCGGGTCATTTTCGTCTCTCAGTTCCGTCATAATGTACTTACGGAACATCTCAATGATGAAACAACCATCAATGAGCATCATCACAAGAAACTTTTCTTGGGAGAGGTCGATGGTTTCCGCATAGCAATTACGTGCCGGCTGTTCCTGTTCCCTGAGAGTCGGCATATACCTGTCCACGCTCCCCTCATTTCTCCTCTTAAGCAATTGCAGCAGGTATCGCAGTTTCTGCTCCTCCATGAATTTGAACTTGTCATTTCGATAGTGATAAGGGCCAATGGCTAGAATCTCTGGGTCATAGGCTTTCTCGTTGACTCTGCGCAGTTGATGACGAACCCTAAATATATTATGCTCCGGCAAAGTGGGAGGCACATTGCAAAGCATATTCCCGATGTGGATTGAGACATGGTCTTGCACCTCTAAATGCTCATAGGTCCCAGTATGCTGTATTGGTTACAACGTAATTAATGTGATATTAAGCACGTAGTAAAGCAAGATGATTGTTTTTCATGTGCTTCCCTTTGATTTAGGGCAACTTAAAAAAAAAAAATGCCCTCTTATGAACTATTTCAATTTTGACTTTTAGTCATCATACTATTTTTCATGACACATATAAGTCCTAAATTAATTTTCGAAAACTAGTAGAAAGAAAACTAATCTCCGAATAAATTTCAGAACAAATTCGTATTTTTGTGCGAATATCGATGGACAATGCAAATTAAGCACCGTGGTTGAACACGTGGTGTGGACATTCACTACAAACAAATGGACAGCTGGGGAAAAATTACAAACCCTGTATTATTGCTCCGATAATAAATTAACAGCTGTATGGGCATTTTTACTTTTGAGCTTTGGAGAACCCCCTTTTTTGCTCTTAGGACGAGTTTTGACTTTTGGTAAGGCAAAAGAAGATCGCAAGTGCCAAACTTGGCACATGGATATGTAAGTGTCATTTAAAAAAAAAAAAAATTTGGATGCTTGATTTCTAAGTTCGGCGACTTTGGCTAAAAATCCTACATGGAAATTTTTTAATAATATAACTTGTCTACGTGACTCATCAAAGAGCTGAGTTAGCAAATAAGAACCAAAACTATGTCATTTTACCCTTTTTTTCAATTTTAATATAAATGTTAATTAAATTAAATTATTTTAGAGAAACATATGAAGAGTGCAAAACAGCAAGGGCTCAACCCTCGCCCCCATCATCGGAAGGGCCAACAATGATAGGGGAATGATTGATCGAGGGGCCAATGGCTCGACGACCCTGCCGACCGGCGGTGAGGGCCTACTATTCCTCACCCAGCTTTGGGGCAGGGGTTGCGACCCTCCCCCAAATCCAGTAAGACCTCCCAACTAGTGTTGGCCCTTGGCTTGTTGAGCGAGGGTTGGTGACCCTCGCCGGATCTAGGGAGGGTCACGACTCTCGCCCGGATTTGAGCCAGAGTTTGTAGGCCCTCACCACTAGGGCTTGACGACCCTGGCCAACCCTACCCCCACCATCGCTAGCCCTTCGGGTGATGGTGGTGAGGCAGCGGCGAGGCTTGCACAGCCCTTGCCATTTTGCAACCCTCTTTTTCCCTTTTCTTTTTATTTTAAAATTTTTAATTTTTAATTTAATTTAAGTAATATTTATATTAAAAATCAAATGCGAGGGAAAACGAAATCATTTTTAGCTTACTAGCCATGTTGGCATGCAAAACAACATCATTTTTGGCTTATTTAGCCATGTTGTCATTTGGCACTTGTCTTACTAAAAAAATGCCAGGGCAGTATTTTGACCAGTTTTTCTCACCATTGACACTTAATTAATCCATTTTGCTTTAATTTTAACACTTAAATGCACATTTCTTAACTTTTAACATTTAAGTGTATTCCCATGCCAAATTTTGGCATTCCAAGGATCCGGGTCTCCTTTTTAGAATATTAGTCCCAAATTTTTCTCTCTCCGCCACCAAGCAAGGACAACCTTTTAGACACTAAAATGTGAATTTTAAAACTAATTGGAGTGTTCTTATTGTGAACTACTTACCATCGATGTTGAAGGCGTAAGAACCATGCTAAATAGTTTTAAACTACATAAGAAGAATAACTGGAACGAAATTCAACCAAGATAAAATATAGAAATATTATTAAACGCGATGAGAACTGAGGATTTCAGGTCAGAGAAGGTAAGACAAGCTTCTAGCTAAATAACATATAAATGACTGTTTTTAAAAAAAAAAAAATTTCTACCTAAGAATATAAGGAATTTTTGGACCTGGGGAGGCAAGGCTGCCATTGGCCTGGTAGCCCCCTAGGTCCACTATTGATTAAATGGTAGACATAAATTAGAAATTATTTGTGTGATTAATCCTCTTCTAGATGAAAGCAATTTGGTAACTGAACCAAGAGAAGACAAAATTGATGCTTGAGTGACTTTGTCTAGTTGAGACAGGTTAGTTAACGTAATTTCGGTGCCCTGAATAAGATCTGACGTGTATAATTTAATTTAAGTGCTTGCCAGAATCACGTTTATTAATGGACCATAACTCAGAATTGAAAGAAATGGTCTTATCCTTCAACTTTATGTTTTTTTTTTTTCTCAATGTGAATAATCACAACAGTCAAGGATCAGAAAAGGGAAGGGAAATTCGTAGGACTTACTTGATTATGTTGGTGGTTGCTCATTCTTCTCGCCAAGCTAGACCAGCTACTATCACACAGTATCCAGTTTTTCTCTTTTTCTGCGTGAAAACATGCGATCGTACATGGCGAGAGCGAGAGAGAAGAGGACGACGATGCTAACGGATGTTGAGGCGAACGATGGAGGAAGAATCAGCAGGTTGGATGCTCATTGCTCTCTCAGCTTTTTTCTTGCAGAGGAAAGAGAGAGAATAAGAAACCTTGCGTTGTCGCGTAGAGATGCATTTCGGCTTGGGCTTTTCGAGCCCGGATTTCCGAAGCCCGAGAGGCTCATCCTCGTCAGCCATCTAATTAAACAGATGCTAATTAAATAATCCTTTGTTCAAATATTATTATAATTTACAATTCCCTAGCATGAAATTGCTACTATCACCTCGAGGTAAAACGAGACTACCGCATACACCAACCATTTATACAAAATTCAAACACATTTTTCTTTGGCCAATTGACCTTGATCGTCAGTACTTCCGACGGTAGAGGGTACTGCAATAAAGAAATATGAAGTCATCCACAAGTTTCATTGTACTATGTGAAAACGGACCATTTCACAAAATTTCATGGAATTTGTGGAAAGAGTCCTACATACTACTTGCTAGCTAGAAAATAATAGTCTTCACGATGGAGGCAACTTGTACAATTGTGATAAATGCATATATAAAGATGCTTGCCAAATTCTCTGGATTGGTGCGGTTGAACAATGTGTTAAGAGATTATCAAGTTGTGTATTTAGATTTCACATACTATATGTAAACTATTCTCCGTATTCCAATAAATTGTGAGAAATATATGATCACATTTATTTTTGCTTTGTGTAAGAAAGAATAGTAAGTACTATTTGCCCTACTACTGTGAGAAGGAACATTTATTTTTGCTTGTTGTGGAGGTGCGTACGTATAAAAGATTTTGATTGTTGTCTTAAATTTCACCGTCATATGAGCTTGCTTTTGGTAAATATAAGCGAGTGGAGAAATTCTTGACATTTTACGCACTTAATATGCTTCCTTTTTTGATATTTTTAGCATCATTATTGGTAGAGATCCTGGTTAGACTGCCCTTTAAGAGTAGCATTCGTGTTTAGTACTTCGTTTAAGGACTAGGACCCATGAACTATCCTAGCTGACATGATTTTGTTTCCTATATATTAGTTTGGCTATACTTTAATTTAGGATACCATGAAAAAGCCTAAACCGGTACAGTCATAACACATTTACCACAAATTAATTTTTGACTACAAAAAATCATGAATTAGTATACTTATGACAAATTTATCATTCTTTAGTTTTCGTGAAATTTTATTGTCAAATTTCTGAGTTGGATGATACGTGATAATTGACGGGTATAACAGTTTGAGGTTTTATACTTAGCTTGTCATATGGATGGTAGTTTTGTAGTTTTTTGTGGTATTAATCTAATTTAACGGAAACTAATGAAGTGTGTATTCAAAAAATTAGTTTGGGGCAAACTCGTCACATTTATATTAATTTGGAGTTTTTTACGGTTGAAAATTAATTTTCGCTAAATTTATCACAAACGTACTAATTTAATGCTTTTTCATGGTATTAACTCTTAATTTTATGGCACTTTACTTCACCCTGAAATTTTTTACCATTTTATAATGTTTTTACAGTTTTTAGCATGAAAGCTTGATAAAGAGTGAAGTATTGTTGTTAGCAGTAGGGATGAGCAAATGGAATTGTCCAAATTAGAATTGCCTAGACCGGCTAGGACCGATTTTCGGTTCCTAAAAACTTTTTTTTTTGGTCGGTCCTACACTAATCTTACTCTAACACACACTCGTACTTTCGCCCGCCTTCTTTGCGGGGTGTGAAACTCACTCTTACTCATGAAATAAAATCGTCCACACCCTAATCCCCTTGAGAATGTGGGGATTTGAACCCCCAACCTCCCCCTTCTAAGTTGGAAGGGTGGCGAACCCCCAGTGGTTGTTCCTAAAAACTTGAATAAGTTGATATTAGTCTGGTTTTCTATTTTAGGTGTGAAATTACCCATTTAAATCTTCTTCTTTTTTTATTATAAATAAAACCCTCAATCAGACTCCAGACTTCTCTCATGACCGCTCTCTCTCTCTCTCTCTCTCTCTCTCTCTCTCTCTCCCCTTAACTCGTGACCTCGAGGCTCGTCGCTCCGTCACGCTCACTCTTGGCCTCGACGGTTTTTCAGGTACCAATTTGCCTCTCGCCTCTTGCGGCCTATTTGCCCTGATTCTCCTCGTTGTTTCGTCTAGTTTGGTTTTGTCATGGTGCGTCTCGATGTGTTTTACATGGTCGCTATCTATTAATGGCTTTCTTGTCTCCATTTTTGAGTCGTGGATTCGCAAGGAAGGATGGATGGTCGATGGGTAATTGGCTTTTCAGTCTTGGTTTCGCAATCCACCTGAGATCAGGACTTGAAGTGATTTTTACACAATTTTTCCTGTGGACATTTCTACTCAGCTGGTGTTTTTTCTGCTTTTTTATGCTCTAATGTTGTTTGGTCAAGGGAGCTTTAAGTGAAAATTCTTTTATCAAAAGTGGCGAGAGTCATTTTGGTGAAGTGCTGTTTCGGATTACTGGTAGTTGGGATCTTTTGTGAAGCTTTCTTTGGATTTTTGCTGCAAGTGTGTATGTTTGTTTGATGATCGGGGAAGTCACGTGTCCATGGATTCTGAATTGTTGTAGGATAGGCAGGTAACTAACTTCATGGGACTGAAATGGTTTGCTGTATATTGTAGCATAACCAAGCTACAATGAAACAAAATATAACGAAACTGAAAAGAAAAGAAGAAGTGGCTGGTTCCCGGTGGAATATGAAACTAGCAGGTTCGGTTTCAAAGTCGGTTCTAGGGTCCACAGGGTTGGTTCCCGGTTCCAAAAAGTGGGAATGGGTCCCGATAGGGTAGGTCCCAGGTTCTAGACTTGGAATCGATCATCCTAGCCATTTGCTGTTAAAATTGAGAATGAACCTGCATTTGATCAAGAGGTGAACTCGGTGAGCGGAAGCCATATTTAGATTTTGAGTGTTATTTATTGCTCTGAAATATAATACGAGTATAATGCGTGTGCAACTTGTTCTGCCAGCATTGTTTATTACATGAGTTCGCCTTTGCTTTCTCAACTTGCTCTATTAACACAGTCAAGCATTTGTTTTGGGCCATTGATTTTAACTTTATGTTTTGATCTTTCTACTTCACAGGATGGTGCAGCGAAAGAGAAAGAGAAGAGAAAGGAGAAGAAAATGCGGAAGAGGAGGGAGAAAAAAGTGGTAGAACTGAGCAAAATGTCAACAAAATCCCAAATAATGTTTCATAAGTGGCTGAATTACGCGGAAATATTATGAAATTTTTTTTTCTTTTTGGGTGTTGATATAGATATCCAATTTAACATCACCTTCGGCCACCAACTATTTTGACAAAGGATTTACATCATTGAATGCCTATTTACTTTGACATCATTTCTGTTTGAGTGCTCATAACACAGGTTGAGGAAAAATTACTCTGTAATATTTTCATCCAATTTGGCCATGTGAAACATCTTGGGATTTTGTTGAGCATATCGCTCTTCCTAGAGACATTTTTCTTAGCTTTGGCCTCTTTTTTGTTCCTCCTCCTCTTTTTCTTCTCCTTTGGCTTTCTCTACATGGTCAAGCAATTTGTCTCCTCAGCTTTTGCATGGTGCCTATGCAAATTCCAGATATATTGTTGAAGAGAGCTAGTGTTGAACCTTCCCGAAAGAAGCTTCTTATAATGGTGCCTATGATCTAAATGGACTCTTGGCAAAGATAATTCCATATAATGGCCAGCCATGTAAAGCGGATTTAATTGTGTCAAGGAAAGCAGGTAAAGAGTTGAGAATTGGTGAAAGGTATTCGATGTTTCTTATATAATCTAAGATTATACAACTAACTTGTTGTCCACTTTTCTTAGAGTATTCAGAAGGCCCTTTGTTGATGATTTTTTTTACTGTTTTGCTTAGAGAAATTAGCTGTTGGGGGTTGGGACCAAGTATGTTGTTCAATCTGACCTGCGGTCTCCTTTTTTGTTGAACTTTCTTTCGCACCATCACAACTCTTCTCTGCACGTGCGTGCGTGCGTGCGTGGTTGCTAGGATCACAATCCAGATTGTAGGATCATGATTGTACGATCCTACGACTCAAAAATTTTGAACGATCTGGATTCTAAGAAAAATGATAGTCTGCAGCGGTCTAATCTGTATCTCAGGATCGCGATCCCAACTATGATGCTACTGCTCAAGCTTTAGAAGGCAATTCTACCTTTTCAGCTGGAGCAAATATGAAATTGGGCCTCCGTCCCTCTAGTGCATGTGCCACTTTCTTCTTAATCATGTTTAGGCTCCATTTGGAAAATATAAGACTTGGAGAATTAAGGAAAAGGGATGAAGATGAACGGACAGTAGGAAGCAAAGAAGTGTAGAGACACCATCTCTTCTTCTTCTTTAGTCTTGAATAAATGATGAGATGGGCATCGATCACCATTGGTTCTCTGAACTATGCTGTCCTTTGGAGACGAGAGACACAAACCTTATGTCCTTCTGCAACCAGATGAGAGAGACCTCTAACATCCTTGAGAAGTTGGCGCACAATTTGACTTGGCCTGGTGGCATAATATCTTTGGATGTGTACTAATTAGAACTGTCTCTAGACTTTAAACAGTTGAAAAACCTGGAATTGCCAGTGAAAGTGAGGTTTGCTACGGAGGATGCGGGAGAGTCCCAGATTAAGGTAAATAGTATTTATCCTTTGAAATAAAGAATGAGATTATATGTATCACAAGAGAGAGAATATGCGTTACAAGAGAGAGATTAGAAATTCGGAAAAAGGCAGGAAAGTGATTTCTTGGCAGCCTTCTTCTTTATTATTATGGCGATTGTTGTGATCCTATTCAATCTGCCTAAAAAACTAGCACAAGCAGATTTTATGCTTTTACATTTTTTTAATTTCTTTGACATGGTACTTTAATTGTTAGTGGAAAAACTGGCGACCAAGAATCTAAACCTGAGTACTCTCTCACATGAGAACGCTACCTTTTAGCTTCACTATCCCTCTTTTGAAGGTTAATATGCGTTTAATTACACTGATTTATGCAAGAATTTAATACTTGTAGGATCTTACGATTTGATCCAATCTCGAAGACTTTGGAAGGATCCTACTTAGGATCCCGATCCTGACAACCTTTGTGTGTGTGGGTGGGTGTGGGTGTGCGCGCGCATGTGCGTGCCTGTGCTTGTGTGCGACAAAAGTTGCCAGCTGTAATATTTATTGTGCGTGTGCGACAAAGGTTGCCAGCTTTAATATTTATTGTGCATTGTATGGTCTTAGTTATTTATTTGACATGAAAAATTTGGATCCAGTTGTAAAATTTCTAATGGGTGACTCCAGAGTGAAACTGCTTTTCTGTCAAGTAAGCAGCTTTCACATGGAGCTTTTCTTCTCTATGTTGGTGTCCGTCTTGTTCCTGTGCTCATATTGCATGGATGGAGACCGACTGCAGAAGTGTAAGGGCAATTTTGCAGTTTCTTCATTAGTTTGGTGTAAGATTGATCTTTGAAGCATAATGGATCTAAGGACCTTGAGTGTATGATCAGCCTCTCTAATTTCAGCCAAAGAGTGTGGAAAGTTTGTCTTTGTTTGCTTCTATTCCATAATCCTGGGGCCTCTTTTTCTTCAGATGGAATGTATATCTAGTATTTGGCTCATCTTGCATGGATGGAGACTGACTGCAGAACATTAAGAAAGATTAAGGGCAACTTTACAGTTCCTCATCAGTTTGGTGTAAAATTGATCTCTGGAGCATAATGGGCCTAAGAGCCTTGAGTGTAGGATCAGCCTCTTAAACTTCAGCCAAAGTGTGGAAAGTTTCTTTGGTGTTTGTATTACAGAATTCTGTGGCCTCCCTTTCTTCAGATGGAATGAATATCTATTATTTGTGCTCATCTTGCATGGATGGAGAACTGCAGAACATTAGGAAAGAGTAAGGGCAATTTTACAGTTCCTCATTAGTTTGGTGTAAGATTGATTTATGAAACATGATGGGCCTAAGATCCTTGAGTGTAGAATCAGCCTCTTTAACTTCAGCCAAACAGTGGAAAATTTGTCTATGTTTGCTTCTATTACGGAATCCTGTGGCCTCCTTTTTTTTTTTTTTTTTTTCAGATGGAATAAATAACTGGTATTTGTTCTCCAACAGATTATATTCTCTTGAAGCTACTCAACTAATTAATATACTATGTCAAGTAGTATAATATATGGATAAATTTTCCTTTTCAACTTTGTGATTGCATCGCTTCTTCCTGAATATATATATATATATATATGTAGGTATGTATATGTATATGTATATGTATCCTTGGAAGCGAGCCATATTTTACCCTGCTTGTTTAAGCTTCATGATACTTGAAGTCTTTCACATTAGCAAGAATCCTCAACATCCTTGGTTAAGTTGAAAATTGGCTTTGTACACACGACATGCCCCCTTTCCATTTTTGTAGTTTTCCTTAGATCCTTAGTTTAATTACACTAATATCTTTCTTACAATGCCCAATTGGTAAAACATGTACTTAAACTGCCGTGAGTAACCATTTATTTTGTAGCTATTCATTTTGATAGCTTACTTGGACCGCAATGGTGCTGTTTTGGGCTTTCTCTTGGTTGCTTAAGTCGACTTGGACAAAATTTTGGGATTCTTTGTTCGTGTTTTTATCTCTCCGGGACCAAGATTGATCCAAATGGAGCTTTGCTTCAACTTAGGTGAGTGATTACGAGTTCTAATTGTTCCAAATTCATTGTTGTTTATACTTTCTGTTGTTTTTTCTGATTCTCTTCACCCACCTTTTTGGTATTTTTCTTGCTCTTTGGTTATGCTCTTACAAGAGTGAGTGCCTTTTTGCCTCGTCAAGATTCCTGTGAAGAGTTTTTGGTTTGTGATTAGTATTTTATTACCCTTCAATAGTGCATTTCTTACCTTTACAAGTTGTGGTTCTTCTTCTTACATGCTCATCAGAAGAGATGGATTATATTTTGCATTAACAACCAAAACAAATGGTCAAACACCAAATAAAAATAAATAAATAAATAAATAAACAAATGCCAATAGCAGCAAGGGAGGAAGTGTCTTCTCGGTTGGATATGAATGGAGATTCAACTAACTCCTATGAGCATACCAATCACATGAGATGTGCCGCATGGGATTATTGTACATATTTCATGTACATGTTTGCTTTTAAGACTTAATGGACCTGCTAACCTGTGATGGATGTACCATTTGCTGATCATGTGTTGTTGTTGTGTCATTGGGTGCATTGTGCTTGGTTTGGTAGGAAGGAGAGATGTGTTGTGCAATTGGGAAAATGTTGTTACAAGGATGAATGCTTGGTGGATGTACTATTTTTTGAGTTTGTGTTTAGACTTTAAGCTAATTCTAGTTTTGTTATTAAATGCATGAAATCAAATGTGCAGAGAAAGGAGGTGAATAAACTCACCTCCTCGCCAATTGCATATTTTGTTGGCTCATGTTAAGAAGCTCATTGGTTTGCTGTTTTCTTACAGAGTAACATGGCCTTTCTATTAATGCAAGTATAGCTGATCAGGAGATGGTCCAAAGGCTGATTTTGTATTTGGGAGTATCCATCCTGATTCAGAGGTTGCTGATAATATCATTTGGAGAACTTCTCCTACTATTGATGTGGATTCTATCAAATCGTTCAGGGATACAAAGCTGCTGTGTGTTCTTTTTAGTTGTAGTCCAAGTTGAATTGTGACTCTTTTTTTAGGTCAAGCATGATTTGAGAACCAGCTGGATATTTTTGTGGGAAAAGAGAATTCGTAGGGTGATCCCACCATATCTATTGTAATCATCTAAGTTGGTTGTATCTCTTCTCTCTTTTCTTTTTGAACCTTATACCAACTTCGTTGCTAATGTCTTGTTGGTTTTCTATTGTAATCATCTAGTGCCAAATGAAGAGAGGTTTGTGGACCTCATTTAAAGCATAAATACTTTTCAATATCTTTCTTTAAGCACATCTGGTTCGTCCTCATTGGAAAACCAAGATAATACTATTGGCTATATAACACAAGTAGATGGTCCGGGGGAAATATATGAACCAGCATTCATCACATTTAACTTTACTTTGTGTAAGGAAGAATAGAAAATACTGTTTGTGCTACTGTGAGAAAGAGCAACACAATGGCTGTGAGAACAGACAAGAAAGCCCAAGGACTATGGAAATATTCCCTCCTCAGTTTCGCCATCTAGACGTTCCACGTCTTGTTGTAATGTGCATTCACATTTGGGAAGATCTTGGAGTAATAGGAATCGGATACAGCAACATGGTCGCCGATGTTGTTGAACATCTGTGCAACAACCTTGTCATCGCCTAGGTAGTTCTTAACAATCCCTACGTGGCGAAACACCTCGACGTCCTTTGAAAAGCTTATGAGGCAATCCATGAAGGTCACGTAATCCGTGAAGTAGTTGATGTCTCTGCTTTGACGATGCTGCTCGTATGCGATCATGTTTCGAAAATTTGATTCGGTGTCGTCCTCTACATACAAGACCAGTAACTCGAGTGTCCCGTTCTTGAATTTGATGTCGCTCAGTTCGCACCCTTGCGCAGCCCTAAACCTGACTCCTGACTCCCCTAGCTCCATCGCCGAGGGCATGACTGACCTGACTCCTGACTTCCTTAGCTCAATCGCCGAGGGGATGACTGGTATGCAGTTCGGCTGGGGCGTTTCAGGCAAGCCAGAAGGGCACCACGCGGGATATAGATGCAGAAGATGTTCCCTGCTGCCAATCGTCAAATTTCGGCCGGGGCTTTTTCGTTCACCCTGGAAGTACTTGATTGCGACTTTGCTGAACTCGTGATGCTCGTCCTCAGTCAGGTCATATAGCTTGCTCAAGACGAAAAGTGGGAGTTGGTTCTCTAGCAGCAGTAAATCGCGCCTAATGCCATTTAGAATCCCACGTCCACGCATAACAAGGTCGTCTTTGTCTGTCGGTATCATATTATTGTACTTACGGAAGAACTCAACGATGAAATAGCCATCAATGAGCATCATCGCCAGAAACTCTTCTTGGGAGAGGTCGATGG
The DNA here is from genome assembly GCA_014182695.1 of Eucalyptus albens. Classification (NCBI taxonomy): domain Eukaryota; kingdom Viridiplantae; phylum Streptophyta; class Magnoliopsida; order Myrtales; family Myrtaceae; genus Eucalyptus; species Eucalyptus albens. Next base: position 32,622,823 of record CM024653.1, read on the forward strand.
TTTCCGCATAGCAATAACGCGCCCGCTGTTCCAGTTCCCTGAGATTTGGCATATACCTGTCGACGCTCTCCTTTCTCCTCTTAAGCAATTGCTGCAGGTATCGCAGTTTTTGCTCCTCCATAAATTTGAACTTGTCATTTCCATAGTGATAAGGGCCGATGGCTAGGATCTCTGGGTCATAGGCTTTCTCGTTGACTTTGCGCAGTTGAGGATGAACCCTAAATATACTACGCTCCGGCGAAGTGGGAAGCGTACTTCGAAGCATATTCTTGATGTGGATTGAGGCATGATCTCGCACCAAGAAACGGTCATAGATCCCAGCATGCTGTATTGGTTACGACATAATTAATGTGATAATAAGCACTTAGTAAAGCAAGATGATTGTTTTACATGTGCTTCCCTTTGATTTAGGGCAACTTACAAAAAATGCGCTCTAATGAACTATTTCAATTTTCACTTTTGGTCATCATACTATTTTTTGTGACGCATATAATTCTTAAAACTAAATTTCAAAAACTAGTAGAAAAAAGACTAATCTCTGAATAAATTTCAAGACAGATTCGTATTTTTGTGCGAATATCGATGGACAATGCAAATTAAGCACCGTGGTTGAACACGTGGTGTGGACATTCAATACAAACAGATGGACAGCTGAGGAAAAATTACGAACCCTATAATATTGCTCCGAGAATAAATTAACAGCTGTATGGGCTTTTTACTTTTGAGCTTCGGAGAAGCCCCTTTTGCTCTATGGACGAGTTTTGAATTTTGGGAAGGCAAAAGAACAGCACAAGTGCCAAATTTGCCATGGGATACTTTTTTTTTTTTTTTTTTTTTTTTGTCAATGCTCCTTCTAATATTGCTCTAAGAATAAATTAACAGCTGTATGGGCTTTTTACTTTTGAGCTTCGTAGAACCCCCTTTTGCTCTATGGACGAGTTTTGACTTTTGGAAAGGCCAAAGAACAGCACAAGTGCCAAACTTGGCACGGGATACTTAAATGTTACTTTTTAAGAAAAAAATTGGGATATCTTATTTCTAAGTCTGGTGACTTTGGCTGAAAATCGTACGTGACAATTTTTTAATAATATAACTCGTCTACGTGACTCATCGAAGAGTTGAGTCAATAAAGAAAAACCAAAACTATGTTGTTTTACCTTTTTATTTTATTTTAATATAAATGTTCATTAAATTAAATTATTTTAGAAAAATAGATGAAGATTGCAAAATAGTGAGGGCTCAGCCCTTGCCAAGGAGGGTCGGCAATGATGGGGAATGGTTGAATAGGGTCGTTGGCCCCTGGCCAAGGCTTGACAACCCTGGTCGACTAGTGGTGAGGGCCTACAATCCCTCGACCAACTCTGGGGCGAGGGTCGCAGTCCTCCCCCAAATCTGACAAGACTCCCCTAGCCAGTGTTAGCCCTAGGCCTTTTAAGCGAGGATCAGCAACCCTCGTCGAATCTGGAGGAGGGCTGCAACCCTCACCTTGGATCTAGGCCAGGACTTATGAGCCCTCACCACTAGGGCCCGACGACCTTGATCAACTCTACCCCCACCATCGTTGGCCCTTCCAAGTGATAGTGGTGAGGCAGCGGCAAGGAGGGCTTGTACAACCTTCACCGTTTTGCAACCCTCCTTTTATTTTTTAAATTTTTTTTCAGTTTTAAATTTAAGTTAAGTAATATTTATATTAAAATTCAAATTTAAGAGAAAACGACATCATTTTTAGCTTACTAACCACGTTAGCATACAAAATAACATCGTTTTTTTTTTTTTTTTTTTTTTTTGCTTATTTAGCCACATCATCATTTTTCACTTGTCTCATAAAAAAAAAAAAAATGCTACGTTAGCATTTTAACTGAATTTTCTCACCATTAACACTTTTTTTTTTTTTATCTAATCCTATTTTGCCTACTTACACTCACTTTTGACACTCAAAACTACCCCATCCCCCGATGGGGATTTGAACCCCTCACCTCCCCTTCCATATTGGAAGGGTGGCCACTAGGGCTCCCAGTTTCGCCATTAATACTTGACTAATCTATTTTGGACATTAAATATATATTTCTAACTTTTGACACTGGACTAAATTTTCCAGGTCTCCTTTAAGAATTCGAGTCCCAAAATTTTCTCTCTCCAGCCACCAAGCAAGGACAACCTTTTAGACACTAACATGTGAATTTTAAAACTAATTGGGGTGTTCTTATTGTGAGCTACTTACCATCGATGTTGAAGGTGTAAGAACCATGCTAAGAAGAATAATTGGAATGAAAATTGATGGATTTTTTCTTTATTGATGGGCCTGAGTTGGCCCATCCGCTCAAGTTGGGCCCAAAAAGCCCGGCCCACGGGAATAGGGCCCGTGGATGGGGAAAGGTATAAAAGGGAGGAGAGAGAGAGAGAAGACACCCTTTGGCATAAGAACGTACGTACGTTCTTCTCCCTCTCTCCTCCAAGAAAAAGAAGAAAACGCTTACGGCGACACCGTCTTCCCTTCAAGGCAAATTGGCATCATCGGATCAGAATTTCTTCCTCGGTCTTCAGCATTGGTGTTTAATCTGTGGCTAACAAGGTACGCTCGAATCCGTGATGTGCTTTACGATCGGTGATACGTGTTATTCCCGAGCTTCGTCTTCCGTATTGATTTAGGGGTTCGATTTAGTGTCGAATTCGGTTTTCGGGGATCCGTTATACCCAACAAAAATCAACCAAGATAAAATACAGAAATGTTATTAAACACGATGGGAACTGAGGATTTTAGGTTAGAGAAGGTAAGACAAGCTTCTAGCTAAATAACATATAAATGACTGCTTTTAAAATAAAAAATTAAATTCTACCTAAGAATATACGGAATTTTTGGACCTAGGGAGGCAAGGCTGCCACTGGCCTGGTACTACTGATTAAATGGTAGACATAAGTTTGAAAATTATTTGTGTGATTAACCCTCTCTAGAAGGATGAAAGCAATCGGTAATTGAACCAAGAGAAGACAAAATTGATGCTTGAGTGACTGTCTAGCTAAGACACGTTAGTTAACGTAATTTCGGCGCCCTGAATTAGATCGAACGTGTATGATTTAATTTTAAGAGCTTGCCATAATCATGTTAATTAATGGACCATAACTCAGAATTGAAAGAAATGGTCTCATCCTTCAACATTATGTTTTCTTTTTTTCTCAGTGTGAATAATCACAACAGTCAAGGATCAGAAAAGGGAAGGGAAATTCACAGGACTTACTTGATCACGTTGGTGGTTGCTCATTCTTCTTGCCAAGCTAGACCAGCTACTATCACGCAGTAACCAGTTCTTCTCTTTTTCTGCGTGAAAACATGCGATCGTACACCGCGAGAGCGAGAGAGAAGAGGGCGACGATGCTAACAGATGTTGAGGCGAACGATGGAGGAAGAATCAGCAGGTTGGATGCGTGAAAACATGCGATCGTACATGGCGAGACCGAGAGAATAAGAAACCTTGCGTTGTCGCGTAGAAATGCATTTCGGCTTGGGCTTTTCGAGCCCGGATTTCCGAAGCCCGAGAGGCTCATCCTGTCAGCCATTTACTTAAACAGATGCTAATTAAATAATCCTTTGTTCAAATATTATTGTAATTTACAATTCCCTAGCATGAAATTACTACTATCACCTAGAGGTAAAATGAGACTACTGCATACACCAACCATTTATACAAAATTCAAACACATTTTACTTTGGCCCATCGACCTTGGTCGTCAATATTTCTGACGGTAGAGGGTACTACAATAAAGAAATATGAAGTCATCCACAAGTTGCATTGTACTATGTGAAAACGGACCATTTCACAAAATTTCATGGAATTTGTGGAAAGAGTCCTACATTCTACCTGCTAGCTAGGTCTTCATGGCGGAGGCAACTTGTGCAATTGTGATAAATGCATACATAAAGATGCTTGCCAAATTCTCTGGATTGGTGCGGTTGAAACAATGTGTTAAGAGATTATCAAGTTGCATATTTAGATTTCACAGACTATATGTAAACTATTCTCCGTATTCCAATAAACTGTGAGAAATATATGATCACATTTATTTTTGCTTTGTGTAAGAAAGAATAGTAAATACAATTTGCCCTACTACTGTGAGAAGGAACATTTATTTTTGCTTGTTGTGGAGGTGCGTACGTATGAAAGATTTTGATTGTTGTCTTAAATTTCACCATCATACAAGCTTGCTTTTGGTAAAAATAAGCAAGTGGAGAAATTCTTGACATTTTACTCTTTAATATGCTTCCTTTTCTGATATTTTTAGCATCATTATTGGTAGAGATCCTGGTTAGACTGCCCTTTAAGAGTAGCATTCGTGTTTACTACTTCATTTAAGGACTAGGTCCCATGAACTGTCCTAGTTGAGATGATTTTGCTTCCTATACATTAGTTTGGATATACTTTAATTTAGGAAATCATGAAAAAGCCCAAACTGATACAGTTGTAATACATTTACTTCAAATTAATTTTTTGACCACAAAAATCAAACTAGTATACCTGTGATAAATTTATCATCATTTAGTTTTCGTTAAATTTTATTGTCAAATTTTCAAGTCGGATGATATGTGATAGTTGATGGGTATAACAGTTTGAGGTTGTATGCTTAGTTTGTCACATGAATGGTATTTTTGTAGTTTTTTGTGGTATTAATCCAATTTAACAGAAACTAATGAAGTGTGTATTTATCACAAATATATTAATTTGAGGTTTTTTGTGGTTAAAAAATTAGTTTGGAGCAAACTCGTCACATGAATACTAATTTGAAGTTTTTTACAATCGAAAATTAATTTTGAATCAATTTATCATAAACGTACTAATTTGATGATTTTCGTTATATTAACTCTTAATTTTATGGCACTCTACGTCACCTGAAATTTTTTACCATTTTATAATATTTTTACAGTTTTTACAAATTGTACCTTCACCCAACACCAATTAAACATGAAAGCTTGATAAAGAGCGAAGTACTGTTGTTAGCCGTGGGGATGAGCAAAAAGAAATCGTCCAAATCAGAACTGCCCGGACCGATCTTCAGTTCCTACAAACTTGAATAAGTGATTACCAGTTCGGTTTCTTATGTAGACTCACGAACGCTCTCTCTCGCTCAACTCACGTCCTCGAGGCTCGTAATTTAGTCACGCTCACTCTTGGCCTCGACGGTTTTTGAGGTACCAATTTGCCCCTCGCCTCTTGCGGCCTATTTGCGCGTATTCTCCCCTTTGTTTCCTCTGGTTTGGTTTTGACATGGTGCGTCTCGATGTGTCTTACATGGTTGCTATCTGTTAATGGTTTTCTTGTCTCCATTTTCGAGTCTTGGATACGCGAGGAAGGAGAGATGGTCGATGGGTAGTTGGCTTTTCAGTCTTGGATTCGCAATCCACCTGAGCTCAGCACTTGAAGTGATTTTTACACGATTTTACCTGTGGACATGCTTTGCTCAGCTGGAGAATGATCAGCTGGTGTTTTTTTTTTTTTTTTTTTTTTTTTTGCCTTTCTATGTTCTTATGTTGTTTGGTCAAGGGAGGACATGTGAAAATTATTTTATCAAAAGTGGTGGCAGTCATTTTCGTAAAGTGTTGTTTCAAATTACTGGTCGTTGTGATCTTTCATGAAGCTTTCCTTGGGTTTTTTGCCTGCAAGTGTGTATGTTTGTCTGATGATCAGGGAAGTTATGTGTCCATGGATTCTGAATTTTTATAGGACAGGCGAGTAACTAACTTCTCATAGGATTGATATGGTTTGCCGCATATTGTAGCATAACCTAGCTGCAATGAAACTAAAAAAGAATGAAAAAAAAAAAAAAAAGTGGCTGGTTCTCGGTGGAACCTGAAACTAGCTTGAAACTGGCAAGTTCGGTTTCAAAGTTGGTTCTAGGTGTCACGCCCAATCATCGGGCATGCGTGTGGCATCCCAAAAAAATTCAAAGCAACCTCTAGATGTATTAAAGTTTATGATTAGGTAATGAAATTGTCTTTGGTTTATGCTTTAGCTATTGATTTTCTTTTAAGACCGAGTGTTATGTGGATGGAAATGTAATCTTGTGACCATGGGTTATTAAAATTAGTATCATAGGATAATTTGATAAGAAGAATTTGTTCTTGGCTATGCACCTCATAGATTTGATTCTTATAGTTTAAGGATACAAGTTTTATGGCCATATAAAATTGTAAATTTGGAATTTATAAAAGAGGGAATTAAGGTGAATTATTAAGAGTAAACATGGGCTACTTAAGTTTGGGTCTTAGGCCCAAGAGGGATAGGCCTAAGATGGGCCAATTGGCTAGCCCATTAGAGCCATAAAAGGCTGCCATTGACCACAAGGAGAGAGGGGAGAAGCCGGCCCATCTTCAAGCCCATCATGCATGGGGTTTGCCAAGTGGCAAAAGGGGAGTTACACCCATTGGCCACCTTGGGTGGCACCTAATGATTACTAATGATTGAATAAAAGGGGAAATAAAAGACAAGGTGACCAGTTTTGAGAGAGGGAGAGAGAGAAAGCTGTCGAGAGAGTGAGGGAACCGAGAAAGAGAGGAGGAAGAGGCCGTGCGAAGGAGGAAGCCGCTCGTCCGTCACTCCCAGCCGCCCGTGCATCCGTCGTTTGCCGCCGTCGTGCTCGCCTTAGCTCAGTTTGGAGGTAAGTTAGATCCTTTGATCTGCTCTTGCATGTTGCGTCTAGAATGTGTTAATGTATGGTGACGAATTTCGGATGTCTAGGGTGTGAAAAACCGAAGTTTTAAAGGTGTTGTTTTGAGATAGTAAACTGTTCTCGAGTAAACAGCCTGACCCAGAATGTTGTAGTGGCTTGCATGTGATGTTTGAGTCGGCTTTTGGTTTCAACTTTTTCATGAAAGTTGTAGATAACATCTTAAATTATAACATAATAAAATTTGAGACAAAATGGTTGAGTTTTGTGGGGGTGAAACCCTCCCTCTACGGAGATGTTAGATCTGAAGCTGTTTTGTTGACCTCTTGGTGATTTTGTGTGTTGCATGTAACTTTTTATTCAAAATTTCACTTTGACTTCTTCACAAAAGTTGTAGAGAATATCTTGAAGACTAACATACTCAAATTTGAGGAAAAACGAACAAGTATAACCTAGTGAAGCGATTTTTATTTTGAAGACGTTAGATTTGGAAATGTTGTACTGAACTCCAGTGACTTCGTGGATTATAAAGTGACTTTCCTTTGAAAAGCTCACATTAATCCCTTAAAGAAAGTTGTAGTAGACCTCTTGAGGCAAAACATATCAAAAACTCAGAGGAAAAGAAGGAAGATAAGTAGGTGAAATTGTGATTTTTCGGAGACGGCTAAACCTGGAATGTTTTGTGCTAGGAACAGGGACTTCAATCGTCCATAATTAATTATCTAGGACGAATCTTACTTCGATGTCTCCATGAAAAATATACTTTAGGGTCTTGACACAAAATTGTTGAGTTTTGTGGGGTCAAACCCTCCCTCTACGGAGATGCTAGATCTGAAGCTGTTTTGTTGACCTCTTAGTGATTTTGTGTGTTGCATGTAACTTTTTATTGGAAATTTCACTTTGACTTCTTCACGAAAGTTTGAGAATATCTTAAAGACTAACATACTCAAATTTGAGGTAAAATGAACAATTATAGCCTAGTGAAACTATTTTTTCTTTTGAAGACGTTAGATCTGGAAATGTTGTAGTGAACTCAAGTGACTTCGTGGACTATAAAGTGACTTTCCTTTGAAAATATCACCTTGATCCCTTAATGAAAGTTGTAGTAGACCTCTTAAGGCAAAATATATCAAAAAATCAGAGTAAAAGAAGGAAGCTGAGTAGGTGAAATCATGATTTTTTGGAGACGGCTAAACCTGGAATATTCTGTGCTAAGAACAGGGGCTTCAATCGTCCATAATTAATTATATAGGACAAATCTAACTTTTATGTCTTCATGAAAAATATACTTTAGGGTCTTTACTACCACATATCCAAAGTTCATAATTTTTTAAAGTCATTAGAGTATTTAATCGGAAATATTTCAAAACCGAGTAATCTGACGCGTACGGGTTTAATCAATTTCAATGCATGGATCATATCATTTTGTAGGAAGCTCTTTCGGCAAAGTGGTCTTTACGAAGTATCTTTCCTTGTGTCTTCCCTGTAATATATTCAAATTTCATAATTTTTTAAATTCATTTGCCTATTTAACCAAAAATATTTCAAAATCTGTGCAAGCTGTGTTGATAGAATAGAAATGCTGTGCTGCGTGATCTATATTAAATAGTATGAGGGTTTTGGTGCAGTGTCCTGTATGAAATATCTGCCATTATATCTTGCCTATTACATGTTCGAATTTCATAATTTTTAAAGACCATTTGGATATTTAATGGAAATATTTTCTAAAACTGTGCAAGCTAGATTGTGCGAATTTCAAATGCTGGAATTTATGATTTTTCTGTTTTGGATGAGCCCCATGAATTGTATTGATAGAGGTGATTGAATCTTGCTAAGCATGTGATGATATTTGACATTGCATATAGAATCAAATGTTGAATTTGACTTTGTTGCCATTACATTATGTGCCACGTTGATTGTGAGACATAAATTGGTAAATATAAATTATGATGAATGAGGAAACTGTTGGAGGTGGTCAATAATGCCCTAGGAGTGTTAGGATGCCCGGATGGGGGGTGCTGGATGCCTAGTTGTATTGTGATACATGCTCGGACGTCCTTGGGAGTTTCGAGATACCCAGAATGGTTGGGTGCCCGAAGCCTTAGAGGTTTGTGCCCGAGGGGATGCCTTGTGATGCCAGTTGGGATGCGAGATGCTTGAAATGTGGGGATGCCGAATGCCCGGTGGTGTGTGTGCTGGAGGTTTCTCGCGATGCTAGGTTGGAGTGTGAGTGATAACGTGGGATGCAATTACTGATCTCGGGAAAGAGAGGTGTGGTGATCAAATTGAGAAATAAAAAGTAGAAATTGAATCATGCACATATGGTATGATTTCATATGCATGGCTATGATATGATAATGGTGAGTGCATGGTTGTGTGTGCACCTATGGCACGATGGTACATGTATGGTATGATGATGGTGAGTGCATGGTTGTGTGTGCACCTATGGCATGATGGTATATGGATGACATGATGATGACGAGTGCATGGATGTATGTGCACCTATGGCATGATGGTACATGTATGATATGATGATGGTGAGTGGATGGTTGTATGTGCACCTATGGCATGATGGTATATGTATGACATGATGGTGACGAGTGCATGAGAATATATGTACATATGATATGATTACATATGCATGGCTTCAAGGTAAGTTATGCTTGGATGCATGAATGACATGTATTATGCTATGACTGTTATAATTGTGTTGTGTGATGCATTGAGTGGTTTATTGGATCTTTTACCTACTGAGTGGCTGTACTCAACCCATCGAGGACCAACATTTCAGATTAGAAAGATACCGCTCCCTACTGTCACGCGGGGTACCTTCTATGACCTCCCATCTGATGTGGAGGTAGAGTGTTCAGAGATAAATTGCATTACCATCTCTGGGTTGACGTATGTGCGAGTTCCTGTGCTGGTCATGTACGATGTGGGCTTGGCTGGGGGCCCGATTATACAGGAGTTTCTGTCGGTTCACGTTCGCTGAGATGGAGTGATTCGGGGGATGTTGCCGCCACCACTGCCCGACATGCTAGGATGAGTGTGATGGCCACGTGAGGGGTAGAGAGTTGACGTTTTTTTAAAGTAGCCGACACTTGTAGATGGGGGATAACACACGATCGATATAAGGGTCGAGATACCTTTTTGGGTTGTGGCCAAGTGTAGTTAAGAGTCTTGGCCTTTCTTTTTGGATGTACCGACCTGAAAAACCCATCATGAATATATATAATTAAAAAGTGGTTCGGCCTTATCTTTTCATATGATGCATAGTTGGTGTGCATTGCATTATGGTTGTTGGAGGGAGAGATGGTGTGACTCAATCATGCTTCCGCTAATAAGTTGTGTTGGGACCGTTTTAAAAAAATATATATGTATATGCTTATGAACTACGATGCTTCTACTAAGAGATGTAACTCGTGGCGCAATAGGTACCTGTGGCGACCTAAGGTGTTTCGGGGTGCCACAGCCGCCCTTTTTGGTATCAGAGCGATGGTTATAGGTTGGAGTGATAAGAAGCCTCATTTGAAAATTGAGGAACATGATGACAATGCACACCATAGGATATTTACTAGAATAGTTGGGTAACTTTGAATAATGGGTGATGAGTAATCACTCGTAGATCCCTAGTAGTTATTATGAATTGCTTTTAGGTACCAATAACATGTTTATGTTACTTATGTAGTAGTAGTTGTTTTGAATAGAGACATTGAGTCATAGATATTTCCTGAGGCAAATGCTTGGAAACTACAGGGAAATTATGATACGAGTTGGAAGTGCTCATCCATCGAGGGATGAAGCCTCTACTGCAAGGGTTGAACCCCAATTGGAAAATATCCTGTAGGCATTGGCCAATATAGGAAATCTTATGGAAAGACAGGCGCAGCAACAGCCTGGAGCAGAACGCCGTACTCAAGGACTGGTGGAGCAATTTCTGAAGCTAAAACCACCTAAGTTTAATGGAATGGGAAGTCCTGAGGAGGCGGAGCATTGGACTATAATGATGCTGAGAAAATAGTTTTGGTAGAGTACCAGCTGGAGGGAAATGCAAAGTTTTGGTGGAGAGCTTCGAAGGACATAATTTTTCCACCAAGTACTGATGTTAACTGGGAAAAGTTTGTGAAAGCTTTCAATATGAAGCATTTTTCTGACTGTGCTAAGGACAGGAAAATTTCAGAATTTGTTCAGTTAGAATAAAATGAGCTGATAGTGGACCAATATGAGGCTAGATTTTCTTAATTATCTAGGTATGCTCCTAGATTAATTGAGGATCAGGAAGAAAAGACTAAGAGATTTCAGAAAAGGTTGAGAACTGACATTAGGAAGCAACTAGTGCCTTTGAACATAAGGGATTACCATGAGATTTATGAAATGTCACAATTAGTGAAGCAAGAGCTGATGAGAGAGCGATCAGAGTTTAAGAAACAGCTAAACTTTAATGATGTGCAAAGGGGTAAGAGACCTTACCCTGGTCAAGGTCAGACTTGGAATGTGAAGAAGAAGAGTAATTTTGGAAATTTTGGGGGAGCAAGAAATGGCCTGAATATAGGGAAAGCACCCTATCAGCCTGATGTTTGTCAAAGGTGTAATGGGCGACATGGCCTAGGACCTTGCAATGGACGACTGAGATGTTTTGGTTGTGGACAAATGGGCCACCTTAGGAGAAGTTGCCCACAAGAAAGGTCGCAAATAAGTGTTGGCTCAGTGCGATAGGGACAACAGAGTGCTGTTAGATCAAACTTACCAAGGAATCCTCAAAGATCACCAGCACAAGGAAGGGTGTATGCGGTCACCCAAGAGGAAGCGAAAGCTTCCAAAAATGTTATCTCAGGTATGATCGTTATCAATGGTAAAAAGGTATATGCATTGTTTGATACGGGTGCTATGCATTCATTTGTGTCTGAAAGATATAGGCATCTGAGTAAAATAGAAGTTACGCCTCTTGAGATGCCTCTTTGTGTTTCCACGCCTTTAAAGAATATGGTATTGTCTATGCTGATGTGTGGAAATTGTAAGATATCAATGGGAGGAAAAGATATAGACTTGGTTGTAATGGCTATATATGATTTTGATGTTATCATGGGAATGGATTGGCTTTGTAAGTATCGGGCCAAAATGGATTGTTATGGAAAAGTGATTCAATTTGTCTTACCTGATCAGTCTAGTTGTGAATTTTTAGGAGGTCAGACCCACCTACCTATAGCACTTATTTCGGCAATGGAAGCTTGTGCATTACTTGACAAGGGATGTCAAGGATACCTGGCCATGGTTAAAGATTATGCTAGGGAAGAACCTAAACTTGATAAAGTTCGAGTAGTTAATGAATTTCAAGATGTATTTCTTGAGGAATTGTCTGGATTACCACCGGAGCGAGAAATTGAGTTTGAGATTGAACTAATGCCTGGAATAGGACCAATATCTAAAGCCCCGTATAGAATGGCCTTAGTCGAGTTGAAGGAATTAAAGGTGCAACTACAAGAGTTGCTTGATAAAAGATTTATTAGACGAAGTGCTTCACTTTGGGGTGCACCGGTTTTGTTTGTGAAAAAGAAATATGGGTCAATGCACTTATGCATTGACTATAGGCAACTGAATCAAGTAACCATTAAAAATAAATATCCTTCCCTAGAATTGATGACCTTTTTGACCAACTCCAAGAAAGTTTGGTCTTTTCTAAGATTGACTTAAGGTCGGGATACCATCAACTAAGAGTTAAGAAAGAGGACATTCCTAAGATTACATTTAGGACTCGTTATGAACATTATGAGTTCCTGGTCATGCCATTTGGATTGACAAATGATGGCTGCATTTATGGATCTAATGAATAGGGTATTTAAGCCTTATTTAGAGCAGTTTGTGATTGTTTTTATTGATGATATCCTGATATACTCGAGAGGGCCTAGAGAGCACGAACAACACTTGAGGATAGTTTTGCAAACTATGAGAGATTATAAGTTGTATGCCAAATTTAGCAAGTGTGAATTCTGGCTAGACTAGATAATATTTTTAGGGCATGTGGTATTAGGAGAAGGGATTGCAATAGACCCGGCAAAAGTTGAGATGGTAATAAATTGGCCGAGACCGACGACACCTACTGAAATACGGAGTTTCTTAGGACTGGCTGGTTATTATAGATGATTTATTGAAGGATTTTCATGATTTGTAGGTCCTTTAACAAAATTGACTCGAAAGAACGTGAAGTTTGAATAGAATGGGGAATGTGAAAGGAGTTTTCAAGAGCTTAAAAGAAAATTGACCTCGACTTCGATCTTGACTATATCAACAGGATCGGATGGTTTTACAGTGTATAGTGACGCATCTCACAAAGGACCGGGATGTGTTTTGATGCAACATGGCAAGGTCATAGCCTACGCATCCAGACAATTGAAACCCCATGAACTAAATTACCCAATGCATGATTTAGAATTAGCAGCTATAGTGTTCGCTTTGAAGATATGGAGACATTATTTATATGGGGAAAAGTTTGAGATTTATACTGATCATAAGAGCTTGAAGTATTTGTTCTCACAAAAGGAGTTGAACATGAGACAAAGGAGGTGAATGGAGTTGTTAAAGGATTATAATTTTGAGATACGATACCATCCAGGGAAAGCAAACAAGGTAACGGATGCTCTTAGTCATAAGTCAACTATGGAGATGGCTAGTCTAAGAATGGCATAATGGAGCTTGTTAAAGTCTGTAGCGGACTCGGAGTTCAAATTGAAAATGGATTGTCTTACAAATATGCTTAGTGCATTAAGAATTGAACTTGAAATTATTCAGAAAGTTAAGACTTTACAAGAATCTAATCCGGAAATTATGAAAGTGAAAGATGCAGTGTCTTTAGGAAAAAGACCAGAATTTCAAGTCTCTGAAGATGGAGTGGTAAGGTGCAAAGGACGACTTTGTGTTCCCGACAATGAAGAAGTAAATAAGGAAATTTTGTCGGAGGCACATAGGAGTAATTACAGTGTTCATCCAGGTAGTACAAAGATGTATAGGAATTTATGCCAGCAATTTTGGTGTAATGGTATAAAAGCAGATACGGCTAAGCATGTTTCTCAATGTTTAACATGCCAACAAGTAAAAGCAGAACATCACAAACCCGCAAGACTCTTAAGATCGTTAGACATACCAGAATGGAAATGGGAACATATAACAATGAACTTTGTGCAAAGATTGCCAAGGACATCAAGTGGTCATGATAGACCGTTTAACTAAATCTACTCATTTCCTAGTAGTTCGCATAGATTACCCAATGGACAAATATGCGGATATATATGTAAGTCAAGTAGTACGCTTACATGGTGTTCCAGTAACTATTACCTCAGATCGGGATTCAAGATTTACTTCGAACTTTTGGCGGAGTCTTCAAATTGCCTTAGAAACTAAACTCCAGTTTAGTACTGCTTTTCACCTTTAGACAGATGGACAAACAGAAAGAGTAATCCATACATTAGAGGATATTGTTGGAGAAATCTTTCCAGAATATTTTGAAGCTGACAAAACATTTCTATCAGTCTAGTCTGGATATCTGCAGATCGTCTAGTTTAAAGTCTGAAGACTTTTTGATCACCAGACTCAAGATTCAAGACTCAAGACTCAAGACTATTCTCATTGACATCTTTTCGATCCAAAGGACGAAGGAAATCCAGAGCCAAAGTATATGGTTGATGATTTAATCCTATACTGAGAAGATCTTTTTGGTTGGATAGATATAACGGATTCTTTTGTTCGTATCTAGATCAATTGAAGATCCGATGGTCGACGAAATATTCTTGGAATGTTCTATTATTGGAAACCAATATCCTGATTGTATGGGCGAACAGGATTGATGGGCTATCGTCAGGTTCCTTTAATAGCTCGAATGATCTTCTTGATTGATTCCGTCCAACGGGTAGATTGGAGGAATTCCTTTGGAAAGTGCCAACGGGTATGATGGCATAAAGGAGTATAAAAAGGAAGACGTTCTAGTTGTTTGAGTATGTGATCGATAGAGAAATTCCAGAGTCTGAAGCATCTTGATTATTAGTCGATTCATTCTGAGCAAAATTGTATACACAGAGAGTGTCCATACTTGGTGATATCTTGAGCGAGTGTGGTAGATCATCTACACCTAGAAATCAAGGAAGATCAACACTGTAACATCTCTTTGTTCATAGTGGAATCCAACCAATTGGCTGTTAGTACAGAAGAGTGGACGTAGGCTTGAATCAAGCCGAACCACTATAAACCGCGTGTTCAATTCTCTCTTTCCTTTACTTAGTCTTACGTTGATTATTACTTATCGCAAATTCTTCAACTGTCTAAGTATTGCGTAATAATCAAGAAAAATCTTTTATATACCTATTCACCCCCCTCTAGGTACTCGTACTAGCTATATCAGATATGTTGAGGGCTTGTGTGATTGACTTTAAAGAAAATTGGGATGAAAGGTTGCATTTGGTGGAGTTTGCTTATAATAATAGTTTTCAGAAAAATATAGACATGGCTCCCTATGAAGCATTATATTGAATGAGATGTAGGACTCCTGTCTGTTGGAATGAAGTAGGTGAAAAGAAATTGACAGGACCTGAACTGGTACAAGTTACCACTGAAGCTGTCGAGATTATCAGGAAAAGACTTAAAACAACTTAAAGTAGACAGAAAGATTACGCAGATAGGCGTAGAAGGCATTTGGAATTTAATGTAGGAGATCATGTATTCCGTAAGGTATCTCCAATGAAAGGAATATCTTGATTTGGAATGAAGGGTAAGTTAAGCCCTAGATTTGTTGGACCTTTTGAGATATTTAAAAAAATAGGAGATGTAGCTTATCGTTTGGCGCTGCCTCCTAAGCTAGGAAATTTGCATGATGTGTTTCATATATCGATGCTGAGAAAGTACCAACTGGATCCTGGTCACATACTTGATCACGAAGCCATTAAAGTGGATGAGAAAGTAAGGTACATTGAAGAGCTTGTGCAAGTATCGGATCGGAAGAAACAAATTCTCAGGACTAAGAAAATCCCATTGGTTAAGGTGTTATGGTGACATCATGATATGGAAGAAGCCACATGAGAAAGTAAGGATCAGATGAAGGAAACATACCGCTACTTATTTAAAAAGGCATGAGTGATGTCTAATTTCGAGAATGAAATTCTCTAAGGATGGGAGATTTGTGGCATCTAAAAAAATATCAAGGCAACCTCCAGATGTATTAAACTCTATGATTAGGTAATGAAATTGCCTTTTGTTTATGCTTTAGCTATTGATTTTCTTTTAAGACCGAGTGTTATGTAGGTGGAAATGTAATCTTGTGACCATGGGTTATTAAAATTAGTATCATGGGATAATTTGATAAGAAGAATTTGTTCTTGGCTATGCACCTCATAGATTTGATTCTTATAGTTTAAGGATACAAGTTTAATGGCCATATAAAATTGTAAATTTGGAATTTACAAAAGAGGGAATTAAGGTGAATTATTAAGAGTAAACATGGGCTACTTAAGTTGGGGTCTTAGGCCCAAGAGGGATAGGCCTAAGATGGGCCAATTGGCTAGCCCATTAGAGCCATAAAAGGCTGCCGTTCACCACAAGGAGAGAGGAGAGAAGCTGGCCCATCTTCAAGCCCATCATGCATGGGGTTTGCCAAGTGGCAAAAGGGGAGTTACACCCATTGGCCACCTTGGGTGGCACCTAATGATTACTAATGATTGAATAAAAGGGGAAATAAAAGACAAGGTGACCGGTTTTGAGAGAGGGAGAGAGAGAAAGCTGTCCAGAGAGTGAGGGAATCGAGAGAGAGGAGGAAGAGGCCATGCGAAGGAGGAAGCCGCTTGTCCGTCGCTCGCAGCCACCCGTGCATCCGTCATTTGCCGTCATCGTGCTCGCCTTAGCTCAGTTTGGAGGTAAGTTAGATCCTTTGATCTGCTCTTGCATGTTGCGTCTAGAATGTTTTAATGTATGGTGATGAATTTCGGATGTCTAGGGTGTGAAAAACCGAAGTTTTAAAGGTGTTGTTTTGAGATAGTAAAGTGTTCTCGAGTAAACAGCCTGACCCAGAATGTTGTCGTGGCTTGCATGTGATGTTTGAGTCGGCTTTTGGTTTTGACTTCTTCATGAAAGTTTTATATAACATCTTAAAGTATAACATAATAAAATTTGAGACAAAATGGTTGAGTTTTGTGGGGGCGAAACCCTCCCTCTACGGAGATGTTAGATCTAAAGCTGTTTTGTTGACCTTTTGGTGATTTTGTGTGTTGCATGTAACTTTTTATTGGAAATTTTACCTTGACTTCTTCACAAAAGTTGTATAGAATATTTTGAAGACTAACATACTCAAATTTGAGGTAAAAATAACATGTATCACCTAGTGAAACGATTTTTCTTTTGAAGACGTTAGATCTGGAAATGTTGTACTGAACTCCAGTGACTTCGTGGATTATAAAGTGACTTTCCTTTGAAAATCTCATATTAATCCCTTAAAGAAAGTTGTAGTAGACCTCTTGAGGTAAAACATATCAAAAACTCAGAGGAAAAGAAGGAAGATAAGTAGGTGAAATCGTGAATTTTCGGAGACGGCTAAACCTGGAATGTTCTGTGCTAGGAACAGGGACTTCAATCGTCCATAATTAATTATCTAGGACGAATCTTACTTCGATGTCTCCATGAAAAATATACTTTAGGGTCTTGAATATCACATATCCAAATTTCATAATTTTTGAAGGTCATTAGAGTATTTAATCGGAAATATTTCAAAAACCGAGTAATCTGACGCGTATAGGTTTAGTCAGTTTCAATGCATGGGTCATATCATTTTGTAGGAAGCTCTTTCGGCAAAGTGTTCTTCACGAAGTATCTTTCTTTATGTCTTCCCTGTAACATATTCAAATTTCATAATTTTAAAAGTTCATTTGCCTATTTAACCAAAAAATTATTTCCAAATCTATGCAAGCTGTCTTGATAGAATAGAAATGGTGTGCTGCGTGATCTATATTAAATTGTATGAGGGTCTTTTGGTGCAGTGTCCTGTATGAAATATCTGCCATTATGTCTTGACTATTACATGTTCGAATTTCATAATTTTTAAAAACCATTTGTATATTTAATGGAAATATTTTCTAAAAATGTGCAAGCTAGATTGTGCGAATTTCAAATGCTGGAATTTATGATTTTTCTGTTTTGGATGAGCCCCATGAATTGTATTGATAGAGGTAATTGAATCTTGCTGAGCATGTGATGATATTTGGCATTACATATAGAATCAAATGCTGAATTTGACTTTGTTGCCATTACATCACATACCACGTTGATTGTGAGACATAAATTGGTGAATATGAATTATGATGAATGAGGAAACTGTTGGAGGTGGCCGATAATGCCCTGGGAGTGTCAGGATGCCCGAGATGGGGGGTGCCGGATGCCCGATTGTATTGTGATACATGCCCGGATGTCCTCGGGAGTTTCAAGATGTCCGGAATGGTTGGGTGCCGGAAGCTTCAAAGGTTTGTGCCCGAGGGGATGCCTCATGATGCCAGTTAGGATGCGAGATGTCCGGAATGTGGGGATGCCGAATGCCCAATGGTGTGTATGCTGGAGGTTTCTCGCGATGCCAGGTTGGGGTGCGAGTGATAACGTGGGATGCAATTACTGATCCCGGGAAAGAGAGATGTGGTGATCAAATTGAAAGATAAAAAATGGAAATTGAATCATGCACATATAGTATGATTGCATATGCATGGCTATGATATGATGATGTTGAGTGCATGGTTGTGTGTGCACCTCTGGCTTGATGGTACATGTATGGTATGATGATGGTGAGTGCATGGTTGTGTGTGCACATATGGCATGATGGTATATAGATGACATGATGATGATGAGTGGATTGATGTATTTGCACCTATGGCATGATGGTACATGTATGATATGATGATGGTGAGTGCATAATTGTATGTGCACCTATAGCATGATGGTACATGTATAATATGATGATGGTGAGTGCATAGTTATATGTGCACCTATGGCATGATGGTATATGTATGACATGATGGTGATGAGTGCATGAGGATATATGTACATATGGTATGATGACATATGCATGGCTTCAAGGTAAGTTATGCTTAGATGCATGAATGACATGTACTATGCTATGATTGTTATGATTGCGTTGTGTGATACATTGAGTGGTTTATTGGATCTTTTACCTGTTGAGTGGCTGTACTCACCCCTTCGGGGACCAACATTTCAGATTAGAAAGATGTCGCTCCCTACTATCACGCGGGGTACCTTCTATGGCCTCCCATCTGACGTGGAGGTAGAGTGTTAAGAGATAGATTGCATTACCATCCCTACGTTAACGTATGTGCGAGTTCGTGTGCTGGTCATGTACGATGTGGGCCTGGTTGGGGGTCCGGTTATACAGGAGTTTCTATCGGTTCACGTCCGCCGAGATGGAGTGATTCAGGGGATGTTACCGCCGCCACCAACCAATGCGCCAGGATGGGTGTGATGGCCGCGTGAGGGGTAGAGAGCTGATGTTTTTTAAGAGTAGCCGACACTTGTAGATGGGGGATGACACACGATCGATATAGGGGTTGAGATACCTTTTTGGGTTGTGGCCAAGTGTAGTTAAGAGTCTTGGCCTTTCTTTTTGGATGTACCGACCTGAGAAACCCATCATGAATATATGTAAATAAAAAGTGGTTCGGCCTTATCTTTTCAGATGATGCATAGTTGGTGTGCATTGCATTATGGTTGTTGGAGAGAGAGATGATGTGACTCAATTATGCTTTCGCTAATAAGTTACGCTGGGACCGTTTTCAAATATATATATGCCTATGAACTACGATGCTTCTACTAAGAGATGTATCTAGTGGAGCGATAGGTACTTGTGGCAACCTAAGGTGTTTCTGGGTGCCACAATACACCCATCCTTCACCTAGTTGATTAAAAATTTACAATATCCCAAGACGTATTGCCGACCCTTTCATTTTCATATGCACATGCGAAAACAATTAAAAATCCCCAAACAATAAAACATTGGGATAGAACAGTATGACTAAATTTCAAACTCTTAAAAACCTTCACTCTTATATATAAGGTGAACTATTAAATTTAATTCACATTAAACTAGTTTAAAAATAAGGTATACAAGCAGAATTGGGGTTCTACGAGCTACAGTCCTCATCATTCTCTTCATCATTCTCCATACTCCAACTGGAGTTTTAAGCAGACTACACCGAACTTTCGAGATCTTCAAAATCCAAGTCTACTACGGCTAGGGACTTGAAATGGTTATTCAATAACCAATGAGACAACGTCTCAGCAAATTCTACCTCCTAAAACCCACTTAGTAAACTAATACACCTTAAGGCTGCCTATGTACAATATAAGTCAAAGGATTTACCCTGGCCTCAGATTCCACATGCATATTAGTACAGTTCAATAGGCACCCTAGCAATCACATCAAAGGTCGATATCTCAATCAATCGACCTGGTCGATTACAAATAAACAAGACCACTCATCGGTCATTTCCATTCAATCAACCAATTCATAACATCAAATCAAAGCAATGATCAATCGACCTAATCGATTTCATATCAATCAAACCATGCAATCCCCACAATGGAATATTCAGTCATCAAGCCTACATGAATACCTCAGGATGACATCCCAAGTCCCCGAGTTCACGTGCTCCTTTTCCATGATGACATACTTACTCACTAGGCCCACGTGCATTCTCTCAGGTGACCCTTTTCGCCAAGGTGATGCATCGGATTTGCCGAGCCACGTGCCCTTTTTACGATGCCCGGGCCCACGTGCATTCTCTTAGGCACTAATTCGCCAAAGTGATACATCAAATCATCGAGCCCACATGCCCTTTTTACAATGCCCAAGCCCACGTGTCTTTTCTTAGGTGCTAACTCACCAAAGTAATGCATCAATTCACCGAGCCCATGTGCCCATTTTACGATGTCATACTCTGTCACTGAGCCACGTGCATTCTCCAGGAGGACTTACCGAGTCTCCAAGCCACTTGCATTCTCTAAGGCAACCTTTTCGCTAAGATGACATATCCAATCACCAAGCCACGTGTCTTTCCTAGGTGACATTCCAATTCACCGGGCCACATGCATTCTCCAGGTAATTTACTAACTCACTTTCAATACTGAAAACCGATACCCGACCAATTCTCAATCACATGGCCAAAATTGCATTATTTAAAAACATAACTTAAAAATGCACCATTAAATCAATTCGACACAAATTAAAGCTCAAATAAATAAACAGGCTGCTCCACAACAATCAACACGAAATTCCGGTCATGGCCATCCCGGTTGAATTTCCAGAAAAATAAATAATTAAATAAATAAATTTCAAAAATTAAATAAATGAATATTAAAAATCCAATTTAGGCCCCTGATGCCTAATTGGAGCTCGATAAGGATCGAGAAAATCCTGAGATGCATTCAATAAATATTAGAAGCTCTCTACTTGCTAATGACTAAGTCTAACCACCTAACATGCATAATTAAGTCACTAATTTAATTATTTTAATCTAATATAACCATCTAATTGCACTTAATTAAATCTAATCAACCCTTAGGCATAATTAGCAAACTAAGAAAGCATTAGTTAGTAAAACTCACTTGGGTTCCTAATTGCTGAGCTGGGCTTAAACGGCTTCGCGGGCTGAACCAGGCCTAAGACGCTGAGCTTAAAGGGCTGAACTTGCTTGAAGAAAGGCTATTCTCTTGGGCTGAAGACAGGCCCAGCTGATGGGCCACAAAAATTGGTATGGGCTGCACTGTAAAATCCGAAGATGGGTGGATGGGCTAACTGAAGAAAACTAAACTGAACTAGAATTATGCTGGGTCGAAATTACTGGCTTTTCTGGGCCTAAGGGCTGCTGGATCTCACGGCTTGCTTCATGGATTTCATTGGCCACTAGATTGAACCGAACAAAGAGGGGGAAACACAGCTTCGGCATGGCTAAAGTCGATGGCTGCTTCAGTGTTGTTGGCGTGCAGGCGAAGGAATTTCGTGAATGCGGGGTCAACGAAGGGCTTTTGCTGGGCTCGTTCGTTGACTAAGCATGGAACTTGGATGCGGAGAGAGCACGAGCTAGCTGATGGAAGGATTGGTGGAGATGTTGGGCTCAACCGCTGCTGGACGTGTGGCACTGCAACTTCATGGCTTTAGTTGTTGAAGGCTGACCGAAAAGTTGAAGGCAGGTGGCAACGGCAAAGTAGGAGCTGGTGTTGGACATGGGCGGCTTCGGTTTTGGCTTTGTTGGCTTCGGTTAACACGGCTACAAAATGTTCCTTTTGTTGACCAAGCTTGGAGAAGCTCGGACATGGTAGCAAGCTTGGCAGAATCAATTTCGATGGAGCATAAAAATGAAGCTTTTGTTATGATTTTGTGAGGGCTATCGTGAGTGCGTTGATCCGCAAGAGAGAGGTTGGATGGGGATTGCTTCGCACAGTAGAGAAATGAAAAAAAAAAAAGAGTAGAAATAATGAGTGGATGGGGGAGCTGTGTGTGAGGGAGAGGCCAAGGAGGGGCCCAAAATTCTGAAATCTGAGCCTTTGCCTTAATTCTTTGTCCCCACTTTTTGCCTTCAAGCTTATCTTTTAGTCTCTATTACTTTCTACCAATTTAAATTCCACAACTAATCCAAAATGAAGCCAAAAAAATGCTGTCCAAGCATAATTCCGAATTTCACTTAATTTAGCTTCAATTCCTCGCTAAATTCCCTAAATTGAGGTCTGATTTCGTCGAAGAAAAATCCCATCCAATTTTCTGCTAGTCCCCAACACTCAAAAGCTCAGCTTGAAAGTCAAAACTCGCTTAAATTTGGCCCGTATGAATTTCCTCTAATTTTTGCGATGTCCAAATCCATTTTTCGTAAAAATCTTGGAATCTCTGAAAAAATCTTCTAAGACTGAGTCAATGTTCCTAAAATAGATCATGACACTACAGAACTTTCAATTTTTAAAATTAGACTCGAATTCACAGTTAATTTCACTTGGTGCATTTTTAGCGTGACCTAAGCCATCGGGTAACTTTCAGGCATTTTTAAGGGAAAATGACCCGTGGTCGATTTTTTTCAAGCCATTACCCATTTGACTCATCGGCGACTCTCGATTGTTGTGAAAATCCCGATGATCCAAATATGGACACAGGGTACCAAAACAATAAGAAAATCAATCTAGTGCCGACGACAAGAATTTTCCAATTCAATGGTGTCACCCATGATTGGCCACACATCTCTGTCAAACCAACTTATCTCTAGTTTCAAATCGATTTTATACTGTGCTGCAATGACCTCTAAAGATAGACATGATCGAGAAACCGATACTTAGTCAAATTCTCAAGTCTATTTGCCTTAAAATCTTTATTAGTTTCCCCAGATAGCCTAGTTATCTCGAGAGTGATCAATTATGAGAACAGCCCTATAGATGCGTCAATGAAATGCCCGATTTATTCAGTAGAAAATGGAGTTGAAAATCTGGGATGTCACACTAGGGTCCACAAGGGTTGGTTCCTAGTTTCAAGAATTGGGAACGAGCCCCGATAGGATAGGTTCTAGGTTCCGCACTTGGAACTGATTTGCTATTAAAATTGAGAATGAACCTGAGTTTGATCAGGGCGTAAACTCAATGAGTGGAAGGTAGGTTTAGATTTTGAGCATTATTTCTTTCTCTGAAATGTAATACAGGTAAAATGCATGTGTAACTTGTTCTACTGGCAGTGTTTATTACATGAGTTCGCCTTTGCTTTCCCATCTTGCTCTATTAACACAGTTAAGCATTTCGTTTTGGCCATTGATTTTAATTTTATGATTTGATCTTTCTACTTCACAGGATTTTTCCACTTCACAAGATGGTGCAGCAAAAGAGAAAGAGAAGAGAAAGGAGAAGAAAATGTGGAAG
The DNA here is from genome assembly GCA_014182695.1 of Eucalyptus albens. Classification (NCBI taxonomy): domain Eukaryota; kingdom Viridiplantae; phylum Streptophyta; class Magnoliopsida; order Myrtales; family Myrtaceae; genus Eucalyptus; species Eucalyptus albens. Next base: position 32,646,400 of record CM024653.1, read on the forward strand.
AGGAGGAAGGAAAAAGAGGCAAAACTGAGCAAAATGTCAACAAAATCCCAATTAATGTTTCATGAGTGGCTGAATTACACATAAATATTATGAAGGGTTTTTTCAGTGTTGATATGGATATTTAATTTAACATCACCTTTGGTCACCAACAGCTTTGCCAAACGATTTACATCATTGAATGCCTATTTACTTTCACAGCATTTCTTTTTGAATGCTCATAACACATTCTTCTCATTGTCACCTTGCTTAACACAGGTTGAGGAAAATTACTCTATAATATTTTCATGCAATTTGGCCATGTGAAACATTTTGCGATTTTGTTGGGCATATCGCATTTTTTCTCAGCTTTGGCCTATTTTTTGTTCCTCCTCCTCCTTTTCTTTTCCTTTGCCTTTCTTGACATGGTCAAACAATTTGTCTCCTCAGCTTTTGCATGGTGCCTATGCAAATTATGGATATATCGTTGAAGAGGGCTAGTGTTGAACCTTCCTGAAAGAAGCTATTTGAACGGACTCCTGGTAGAGATAATTCCATATAATAGCCAGCCATGTAAAGCAGACTTAATTGTGCTGAGGAAAGCAGGTAAAGAGTTGAGAATTGGTGAAAGGTAGTAGATGTTTCTTATATAATTTAAGAACATTGTTCTAACTTGTCATCCACTTTTCTTACAGTATTCAAAAGGCCCTTTGTTGATGATTTTTACTGTTTTGCTATGAGAAATTGGCTGTGGGGGTTTGGGGCCACGTATGTTGTTCAATCTGACGTGCATTCTCCTCCTTTCTTGCAATTTCTTTCGCACCATCACAAGACTCTTTTCAGCATGCATATGCGTGCGTATGTGCATGGTTGTTAGGATCACGATCATTCGTTCCTACGACTCAAAAACTTTGAACAATTTGGATTCTAAGAAAAATGGTAGTCTGCAGGGGTCATGATCTATATCTTAGGATGGCCATCCTAACTATGATTCCACTATTCAAGCTTTAGAAGGCAATTTTGTCTTTTTAGCTGGAGCAAATATGAAATTGGGCCTCCATCGCCTAGCGCATGTGCCAATTTCTTCTTAATCATGTTTAGGCTCTATTTGGAAAATATAAGGCTTGGAGAATTAAGAAAAAGGGATGAAGATGAATAAATAGTAGAAAGCAAAGAAGTGCAGAGACACCATCTCTTCATCTTCTTTAGTCATAAATGATGAGATGGGCATTGACCACCGTTGGCTTTTTGAACTGTGCTGTCCTTTGGAGATGAGAGAGACAAAGCTTTTATCCTTCTGCAACCAAATGAGAGAGACCTCTAACATCCTTGAAAAATTGGCGCATGATTTGACTTGGCCTAGTAGCATAATATCTTTGGATGTATATTGATTAGAACTTACCTTAAACTTTAAACAATTGAAAAACCTAGAATAGCCAGTGAAAGTGAGGTTCGTTAGAGAGATGTGGTGGGGGGGTGTTAAATTGGAGTGTGTGTCCCAGATTGAGGTAAATAATATTTTATCCTTTGAAATAAAGAAAGAGACAGTATGTATTCCAAGAGAGAGAAGGACAAAATAAAGGATTAGAAACTAGGAAAAGGCAGGAAAGTAATTTCTTGGCAGCCTTCTTCTTGATTATTATGTTGATTTTTTTATTGTGATCCTATTTAATACACCTTAAAAACTTGGGCAAGGAGATTTTATGCTTTTACATCTTTGACACAGTGCTTTAATTGTTAGTTGAAAAACTGGCAACCAAGAATTTAAACCAGAGTAATCTCTCACATGAGAACACTACCTTTAAGCTTCACTATCCCTCTTTTTAAGGTTAATATGCATCTAATTACAATGATTTAAGCAAGAATTTAGCACTTCAAATATGTAGAATCTTATGAACTTGATCTGATCTCGAAGACTTTGAAAGGATCCTACTTAGCATCTTGATTCTAATAACCTTTTTGTGTGTGCATGTGTGACAAAGTTGCCCAGCTTTAATATTTATTATCAATTTATTTGGTCTTAGTTATTCATTTGATAGGAGAAATATGGATCCAATTGTAAAATTTCTAATGGATGACTCTAGAGTGAAACTGCTTTTCTATTGGTAAGTAGCTTTCACATAGAGCTTTTCTTCTCTATGTTAGTGGCTGTCTTATCCCTGTGCTCATATTGCATGGATGGAGACTAACCGCAGAACATTAAGAAAGTGTAAGGGCAATTTTACAGTTTCCTCATCAATTTGGTGTAAGATTGATCTCTGAAGCATAATGGGCCCAAGAGTCTTGAGTGTAGGATCAGCCTCTTTAATTTCAGCCAAAGAGCATGGAAAGTTTGTCTTTGTTTGTTTCTATTATGGAATTATGTGGCCTCCTTTTCTTTTGATTGAATGAATATCTAGTATTTGTGCCCATCTTGCATGGATAGAGACTGACTGCAAAACATTAAGAAAGAGTAAGGGCAATTTTACAGTTCCTCATCAGTTTGGTGTAAGATTGATCTCTAAAGCATAATGGGCCTAAGAGCCTTGAGTGTAGGACCAACCTCTTTAATTTCAGCGAAAGAGTGTGGAAAATTTTTCTTTGTTTGCTTCTATTATGGAATGATGTGGCGTCCTTTTCTTCAGATGGAATGAATAGCTGGTATTTGTTCTCCAACATATTATATTTTCTTGAGGCTTCAAGTTGTCCCTTTTATCCAGTGAGGGTACTCAACTAATTAATATACTATGTCAAGTAGTATATTATATGAATAACTTTTCCCTTTCAACTTTGTGATTGCATCGCTTCTTCGTGATACTTGAAGTCTTACACATTAGCAAGAATCCTTAACTTCCTTGGTTAAGTTGAAAATTAGCTTTGTACCCATGATATGCCTCCCTTTCCATCTTTGTAGTTTTCCTTGGATCCTTGGATTAATTACACTAATATTTTGCTTACAATGCCCAATTGGTAAAAGCATATACTTAAACCACTGTGAGTAACCATTTCTTTAGTAGCTATTCATTTTGATAGCTTACCTGGACCACAAGTCCACAGTGGTGCTGTTTTGGGCTTTCTCTTGGTATCTTAAGTCGAATTGGACAAAATTTAGGATTCTTTGTTTGTGTTTTTTTCTCTCTCAGTTCCTTGCCAAATCCACAATTGTTGACCAAGATTGATCCAAATGGAGCTTTGCTTTGACTTAGGTGAGTGAGTACGAGTTGTAATTTTTCCAAATACATTGTTGTTTATGCTGTCTGTTGTTTTTTTCTAATTCTGTCCACCCTGCCTTTCTGGTGTTTTTCTTGCTCTTTGGTTATGCCCTTACAAGAGTGAGTGCCTTTTTTTCTCATCGAGATTCCTGTGATGAGTTTTTGGTTTGTGATTTGTATTTTATTACCCTTGAATATTGCATTTCTTGCCTTTACAAATTGTGGTTCTTCTTCTTACATGCTCATCGGAAGAGATGGATTATATTTTGCATTGAAAACCAAAACAAATGGTCAAACGCCAAATGAAAAACAAATGCCAAAAGCGGCAAGGGAGGAAGTGTCTTCTAGATCAGATATGAATGAAGATTCAGCTAACTCCTATGAGCATCCTAATCACATGAGAATTGCCACATGGGGTTATTATACATATTTCATGTACATGTTTGCTTTTAAGACTTATTGGACCTACTAACCCGTGGCTTCTAACTTGTGATGGATGTACAATATGCTGATCATGTGATGTTGTGTCATTGGGTATATTGTGCTTGGTTTGGTAGGAAGGAGAGATGTGCCGCGCAATTTGGAAAATGATGTTACAAGCATGAATGCTTGGTGGAGGTACTATTTATTGTGTGTGTTTAGAGACTTTAAGCTAATTCTAGTTTTGTTATTAAATGCATGAAATCAAATGTGCAGAGAAAGGAGGTGAATAAACTTACGTCCTTGCTAATTGCATATTTTGTTGGCCGACATGGAATTATACCTGCATTTCTGTTATTAAATTTTGGTTGATAAGGCTTCCCATGGAACAATTGCTTCCCTCACTTGGGCTGTTTTAGACAAATTTATCAGCAAAATAAGGCTGATGTTATGAAGCTCATTGGTTTGCCGTTTTCTTACAGAGTAGCATGGCCTTTCTATTAATGCAAGTATAGCTTGATTAGGAGACAATCCAAAGGCTGATTTTGTATATGGGAGTATCCATCCTGATTCAGAGGTTGCTGATAATATCATTTGGAGAATTTCTCCTACTATTGATGTGGATTCCATCAAATCGTTCAGAGATACGAAGCTGTTGCGCGTTCTTCTTAGTTGTAGTCCAAGTTGAATTGTAACTCTTTTTTAGGTCAAGCATGATCAGAGGACCAGCTGGATATTTTTATTGGAAGAAGAGACTTCGTAAGGCGATCCTACCATATCTATTGTAATCATCTAAGTTGGTTGTACCTCTTTTTTCTTTTCTTTTTGAACCATATACCAACTTGGTTGCTAATGTCATGTTTTGTTTTATGTTGCAATCATCTAGTTCCAAATGAAGAGAGATTGTGGACCTCATTAAAAGCATGTGGACTTTTCATTATCTTTCTTTAGGTACATGTGGTTTGTCCTCATTGGAAAACCAAGATAATACTATTGGCTATAGAACACAAGTAGATGGTCCAGGGGAAATATATGAACCGGCATTGATCACCTTTAACTTTAGTTGGTGTAAGAAAGAATAGTAAATACTGTTTGTGCTGCTGCGAGAATGAGCAACACGATGGCTGCAAGAATGGATAAGAAAGTCCAAGGACTATGGAAATATTCCCTCCTTAGTTTCGCCATCCAAACATTCCTTCTCTTGTTACAATACGCATTCAGTCTTGAAGATCTCGGAGTAATAGAAATTGGATAGAGTGACGTAGTCACCCATCCTGTTGAACATCTGTGCAATTACCTCATCATCACCCAAGTAGTTCTTAATAATCCCTGCACGGCGAAGCACCTCGACATCTTTTGAAGAGTTTATGAGGCAATCCATGAGGGTCACATAATCTGTAAAGTAGCTGATGCCTCCACCTAGATGATGCTGCTCATACGCGATTAGGTTTCGAAATTGCGACTCTGTGTGGTCCTGTACAATCAAGACTGGTATCTCGAGTTTGCCATTCTCGAATCTGATGTCTTTCATGTGTCGCCCTCGCACTGCCCTCAACTTGACTCCGGATTCCTTGAGCTCCGTTGCTGAGGACATGAACATGAGTTTCTCTTTCGTTGGCGGGGCTCTGCCATATAGCCGGGGCACATTAGGCAAGCCAGAAGTCCAGCATGTGTGCATTAGATGAAGAAGATGTTTGCTCTCGCGAAGTGTCGGACATTGGCCCGAGTCTCCTAGTTTAAAATCGAAATACGTGGTGGCTATATCGATGAGCTCGCGAGGCTCGTCCGGACCTTTAGTCAGGTCATATAGCTTGTTCAAGAAGAAAAGCGGGAGTTGGTTCTCGAGCAGCAACAAATCGCGCTGGAGGCAGTATCGAATCCAATCTGCCTCCATAAGCGGGCCGTCTTTGTTTCTCAGTTTCTCCATATTGTACTTACGGAACAACTCAACGATGAAACAACCATCAATAAACATCATCGCTAGGAACTTTTCTTGGGAGAGGTTGATGGTTTCCGCGTAGCAATTACGCACCAGCTGTTCCAGTTCTCTTAGAGTCGGCATATACCGGTGAATGCTTTCCTCTTTTCTCCTCTGAAGCAACTGCTGCACGTAACGCATTTTTTGCTCCTCCATGGATTTGAATTTGTCAATTCCATAGTGATAAGGGCCGACGACCAGAATCTCTGGTTCATAGGCTTTGTTGTTTACTGTGCGCAGTTGAGGACGAACCCTGAATATACTATGCTCTGGCAGGGCTGGAGGCACGCCACAGAGCATATCCTCGATGTAGATTAAGGCATGATCTTGTATCCCAGATCGCCCATTGTTTCTAGCATACTGTATTGGTTAGAACACAATTAATGTGATAATAAGCATGTCATAAAGCAAGAAGATAGTTTTCCGTGTTCTTAAATTTTCATGTGCTTCCCTTTCATTAAGCTGTGCTGTGGCTTTGCTATACAACTTAGTATGTTGATATAACCTTATGATCGTTACAACAAGCTTATGTCGTGTATGTAACTGGCGCTTCTACATGTTGCTGGCAAGAGATTTTGTCAAAATCACATATTGAACACTGGACCATTATCAGTGAATTTGCAAAAACAGTAAAGCAAAAATGGAGGAGCACTAATCAATAACCATGCAATAATTTATTTAGCAATAACCCAAGGAAGAATTTAGAATTGCATATGTACATTCATACAACATAGATACATACATATATATTAAATACATGGATGTAAAAAGAGTAATCCTGAGAAATTTTTAGCTATTCTGCTTAATGAGTAATGTAAGAGCTATTCTCTCTAACCACCTTAATGATCCCAGTAGTATTTGGGTTTTCCTCCCCCTCACTCTTTCAATATGTTTAAAAATATTTATATCTCATTATGATAATTATCTTTACATGCGAGCAAAGTTTTCCATAATAAAGCATAGGCAACGTACAAAAACTCTCCTGTGTGTAATATTGCCGATTGTCAATTTTGGTCATCATACTTTTTTTCGTTACTTGTTTGATTTCTAAACACTCTGAACATTTTGAAAAAAGAAAAAGAAAAAAAGAAGAAGAAAAAACTCTTCAAAAATTGGTAAACAAAAAACTAATCTCCAAACACAATTTCAGGACAAATTCCGTGTTTCCGTATGAAATACCAATGGAAAAGGTTGACTAAGCACCGTAGTTGAACACACATTGATGACATTGAACATAGCAAACCGATAGTCGGGGAAAAATTACAAAAATGATCTATGAAGTATTGCCTCTCCTTAATTTTCCTCCATAATGTACTTTTTTTTTTTTAATAACAAATTTGGTCCCTACACAAATTAGTATTTGTATGTAAATGAGTATATGAAGTGCTGCTCACAAACTTTCCATAATCATGTTAATTGAATGGACCATTATATGGAATGCAAAAGACTGGTCTAATCCTTCAACTTACTTGATTAATTTGGTGGTAGCTCATTCTTCTTGCCAAGCTAGACCAGCCAGTATCACGCAAGTTGAGTTCTTCTCTTCTTGTCGGATTGTTTATCGGTGAAGGAGAGATAAAATGAGACTGCTGCAAACACCAACCCTTTTATACCAAACTCAACACGTTTTAAGAACCTTCGTCGTTAAGACTTTTGAAGATGGAAGGTACTGCAATAAACCGAAAGTTCTTCGAAGTTGATGAAGAGGCAAAGGGCTGATAAAGTCTTACAAGGAAATGTCAAAAATGGACTTTATGAGAACGACTTATAAAGTCTTCCACAAGTTGCATCATCCTATACAAAAATTGACCATTTTAAATAAACTTCATGAACTCTGTCAACTTCTGGGAAGAGTCCTACATTCTAGCTATTGGTTTGATATTATAATTATATTCATCATGGAGACAACTTGTCCACCCATAATGGATTTAAATATTAAGTATCGGCCTATTCCTTCGGATCGGCATATGAAGTCCTCCACAAGTTGCGTTGTGCCATGTGAAACCGAGTGCAATTGGTTTGCGCATCAAGAATTAAAGGGTGGCTTATTTCCAATTAGTAGGAACGATGGAATGGGTAGCGTTGGCTTATATTTGAATTACCCGTTGAGACGAGTGCCAGTGCGTATTCATGGAAGTTGAAGAGTGGAGAAGACCCAGGAAAATAAAAAGAGTGGAGAAGACTAAGAAGACTTGGAAAACGTCAAAAATTGACTTTCAAATAACTTGGCAAGTCTTTACACAAGTTGCATTATTAATATCAAGTGACTAGAGATTATTTTAAGGCCTTTTACTGTGTTAGACAACTCACAACATCATGGAAAAATTTGATGGAGTCTAGTTATAGTCAGGACTAGCAAATTAGCTTCACCGTATCCGCAACTTTAGACTTTCAATAATTGATTGGGACCCGCTAGCCTTAGGATGACACATGAACAAGTAAAGATTTGGTGGTTTTAGAATTTGACAACATTATCAAAGTAACTTAACCAGACTAATTTCATACATATCGTGTCACCTCTGTTAGTAAGTCCAACTTTATTTATTACCGTACATAAATTTATTAAGCAATGCAGAATATTTCAACAACCTTTATTTATTGCCGTGTTGTAAATTTATTAAGTAATGTAAAATATTTTCAACAACATTTATTTATTGTTGCATTGTATATAAAATCCACATGAATTTATTAAGCAATGTAGAATATTTCAACAACCTTTATTTATTGCTGCGTTGGCCAACTCTGGTGCGCCCACTTCCCCCCTTCCTTCTCTCCGTGGAGTCCTATTTCTGTGATATTTCAAAGGAATCTCTCACTTTCTGTTTTGAAAACGACTTGTATTTGGGGTGGTTTTGGGACAAAATAACTTTACTCCCATAATATTGTATATAGGAAAATAGTAAAGAAAAACTTTCTTGCTAAAAAATACTCTGGGATGTAAACTATGATTGTGCCAATTATACGGTAAAGATATGTTGAAGTCCTATCCTTCAAGTACGAAATGCAATTAAATCTTAATTTTATTGATCCAATCTAGTCTTAAACTTATTTGTAACAATACATTCAAGTCCTTTGATGGACAGTAGCTCTCCAAAAATGTCTCAAATTGAACTTTTCAACTTTTGAATCTACATTTAGCACTTAATTACACTTTTGATAAAGTCTTAAGACTTAATCAGACCATTTCAAATATTGAGGAGATTGTACTTTGCGTTGAAGGTCTACTTTGCGTTGAAGGTCGGTCTTGATTGTATTGTTTAAAAGGTTTATAATTTGATTACATTATGTACATAAAGCTTAAGACACGCGGTGTAAATCTTTTCTATAACTAAGGAACTTTCACATTAAATTCACCACACCACATTCCTAGGTGACAAACATAACTCACTAATTTAAACACAAGATATGCATGAATGTCGATTTAGAGTGAGAATACTTTTTTATTTTCCTAGTAGTGCTTTTAAGTGTAGATGGTTTAGATTAAACTGAAAAACTCATCCCCTTTGTGAGTAGAAATACGGAAGATAGAATTTCATAGCTTCCCAATCTCATGCCCTTAATTCTACAACTATGAGGAAACCTGATATGAAGTTAGATGTTCCGCCTGGTGATCAAGCCCTGGACTTCCTCTCGCGGTATGGAAGAAGCTGAAGCTTGATTTCTTTTGTCGTTTCCTTTCGAAAAAAAAAAATTATAATAATGGTCCACAAAAACCGGTGACGCGTGCTAGACACTGACGACCTCCAGGCGACAAACCCATCCCCAAAGGTCCAGAAACCTGGGGCCAATGATCATTAGCGACGGCTAGGTGACCGCGACCGTCACCCATTGTCGCCTATGATCTTTATGTCAACGAATATAGCAAAGCGATTGGCATTGGGATAACGCGTTAACACGACCACGTACGCGTTCACACCAGACCACCGCATAGAAACGGCAAGCCATCAATCTGTGTTTGTTAAGCTATAGAATTGCGCACGTTGCGCGTTCATATAAATGAAGACCAAACCACCTGTGTCCATCTTAGACACACAAATGGAAACACATGTTCATTCAAGTTTTTTCCGATCACGAAGGCCCTTCCCTCTTTGAACCCCACGGTTCAGTCATCGTCATCTTCCATATCTTGCAGAACTTAAAAGGACATAACCATGTCGTCCCCAAGGTTGAACCATCCTACTTCTCAGAGATACACGGTCACCAGTTGTTTCGAGGCCATTCCTCACCCGGAGCAATCGGAAAACCGTGTCACTTGGTCATCCAAGATATATCGTTGCTGTGATGAGCCACGCAGCTGTAGTTTTTTTGTCCACTCAAAGTTGTATAATTTGTATGGCTCATGCGTGCTCAGTGATATATATTGATGCCGTACGTGTTTCAGGTTGGCAAACATTTTTTTGCCCATGCATCACTTTTGGGAGGATTGCAGAGTTCGCGGACCCAGGATCTTCAAGTAAGTATTTATCAACTAGTCTTTTTCTCCATGTGTGTGAACGAAAAAGATGATGGTCATGGACGAGATCTACACTGAACGATCGGTCCGTGCCTAGTTAAATAGATATACCAATTCCAATTTTGTGAATACACTAATACAAGCAAATCCGTTATCCCTCATCCTCATCCTCAACCGCCCCAGACCCATCAACCTTCTCGTAATTGCATACCCCGACTATGCATATCGTGCAATCTAAATCTGAGGCCAAGCGACTTCCGCCACCACCGTCAGCATCATATTGGGAATCTGCTATCTGAGTAAACAACAACAGAGGATTCGAGTTTGACCATCTGGGTAAAGCAGAGGCAGAGAGAGAGAGAGAGAGAGAGAGAGAGGAGAGAGAGGAGCCCAGGCGGCACGGTAATGAGCTGATAGAGAGAAGAGACAGATGGTTAGGATTTGAGCGGTGGGTCGGGCAATTCCTTGAGTTAGATCTACACGTCTGTGAATAAAAAAAAAAAAAACTGGGAATGTATGCCAAGTTTTCGAACAGCAACTGCCATACCATCCTCGATAGGAAACTAAAAGCTTGTAGCTCCTTAAAGAGAGTAAAGGGGAAGCTTTGTTATCTAGAAACTACAGAATTACCAGGGTAAGTTGACTTGACCCCCTCCCCGCTTTAAATGTGCTACCATTACATCCTGCGCTTTCCCAAAATGTTTTAGAATGTTGAAAATGAGCTTCACATTTGTAAGTTCAGAACTTTGAGGGCCGCCACAGTAATTTACCTCAAATTATGAAATATTAACAACGTTTTTGTCTTGATTATTGAATAAGGTCATGAAAAATGAAAGAGCATAACTTAGACAGATCATAGGCGATCGGCATAATTATCAAATCTTGTTTTGTTGCAGCTTGTGTTGCGAAAGGCGCGCTCTACTGTTTAGCTGCTGCATTGACCGGTTGTTTCGGAGGAGTTTGCTGTTGCGGTTACCGTAATCGCAGAAGGATGAGGACACGACTCCAGTGGGAGCCGAAGACATGCAACGATTGTTGTGCTCATTGCTTTTGCCATTGTTGTGCTATGTGTCAAGAATATCGTCACCTCCAAAGCCTCCGCCCCGACCCTTCCACGGGTACTAGACTATATATATAATCTCGAATTCGCTTCCAAGCTATCTTAAAGAATTGCTCTTGTAGGACCACTAATTCTAGAATCCATATTCCCGGATAAATTGATAGAATGCAGAATCTTTTTGTTGGATTCAAACTTTGCGTCTGACTACAAAAGGAACATCAAATCTAGCTTTGTTTGGCCCAAGAATTGACGGAGTGAGTAAGCATTTGTTTGAATGTGGCAAATTCCGTATATAGATCACCGTATCTTCTACTCAAAGTAATTTTCTTGGCTAGCTTGTTGATGGAGTCTAACTCAATGTGCATGGGTCCAGCTCCCATGTCTTGATACCCTGTTGTCAAATATTTATAAACTTAGATCAACGGTTGTGCTTATACGTTCAGGATATTTTTTTTTGGTTCTTTTGGTTCTGATACATGCAATTACCCCATATTTTTCAGGACGGGAAGAAAATGGGCAGATGCGTAATGGCTCAATAGGGATGACTCCACTGTAAGACATAAATAATTCATATGCGGAAGCCAAGATCGTTTATAGACAAACCTCCAACCATTGTTTGCATTCACGTTCGTTGATTGTCCTGAAAAATCAAAATAATAGGCACACTCTACTAACCAAATCTCCTCACGTACTAATGGTGTATTCTAAATGTGAGGATTTTGTGTTAGACCTTGTGATCGCCCGTCAGAAATGAACGTACGTCCCTATTTATACATTGTCTCCCATCAAGATGGACGGTTGTCACGAAAGGGTACAAAGCGTGGAAAAATTTATGTTGAACAGTCGCAACCTTTAAGAGAAAATGCGGGTCTAAAATGTGGGATCACAAAAAATAAATAACATTCTCCCACTTGATCCCATCATTTTCATCATATGGATCATTCAACTAATTCCACGAAAACTTTATGCTTAAAGAAAAGAAACAAAACACATGGATCATGGCGACATGTCCTCTAAGAGTGAGTAATACCTTCCATGTATCACAATGCATCTTATTTCTTTAATGTCAGCCTATATGTGACAACATATCTTAATGAATAAACCTCATGTTTATTCCAGAACCAAGGATAAATGTTATTCTCATAAACAACAAAATGTGTACACAAAAATTGAGAATCAACATTACAACTGAATAAGAGTTCCATACAACAAAAATCGTTCATATGTCGACAAATCACATGATGGGACCTATTCCCATACTAGTTACATAATCCTTATACTTCATTGGTGGCATGCCTTTAGTTAAAGGATCGGCTATCATCAATTCAGTGCTAACGTGTTCAATGACCACTTTATTCTCCTTAACACGCTCCCTTATGGCTAAATACTTAATGTCGATATGCTTACTTCGACTGCCACATTTGGCATTTTTAGCCATAAAAACTGCAGCTGAATTGTCACAATATATTCTTAATGGCCTAGAAATAGAATCAACAATTCTAAGCCCAGCAATGAAACTCTTCAACCTTACACCATGCGAGGTAGCCTCAAAACAAAAAACGAACTCAGCCTCCATAGTGAAAGTAGCAGTCAAAGTCTGCTTGGCACTTCACCATGACACGGCTCCGCCAGCTAACATGAAAATGTATCCAGATGTTGATTTTCGTGAATCAATGCAACCCGCGAAGTCCGCATCCGAATAACCGATCACTTCCAAGTTGTCAGTCCGTCTATACATAAGCATATTGTCTTTGGTACCTTGAAGGTATCTCAACACTTTCTTTGCAGCTTTCCAGTGGTCTAAACTTGGATTACTCTGATATCTTTCCAACATTCCCACAGCAAAAGCGATGTCAGGTCGAGTGCAAACCTGAGCGTACATCAAGCTTCCAATAGCAGAAGCATATGGAATGTTATACATTTGTTCCCTTTCTAGATCGTTCTTTGGGCATTGGTTCAAATTGAACCTGTCACCCTTCACAATGGGTGCTATACTTGGTGAATAATCTTTCATCCGAAATCTCTCTAGGATCTTATTGATATAGGTTTCTTGAAATAGTCCTAAAATTCCTCGAGATCTATCTCTATGGATCTTAATGCCAATGACATAAGATGCCTCACCCATATCCTTCATGTCAAAACTCTTAGAGAGAAATTGTTTCACCTCATGTAGCAACCCCTTATCATTGGTTGCAAGTAGTATATCATCCACATACAGCACAATGAAGCAAATTTTGCTCCCACTAACCTTCTGGTATATACATTGATCCATGACATTCTCTATAAAACCAAATGAAGAGATAACATCATGAAACCTTAAGTACCATTGGCGGGATGCTTGTTTCAAGCCATATATAGATTTCTTAAGCTTGCACACCAAATGCTCACCTTTACTAGAGGAGAATCCTTCAGGGTTGTTTCATGTAAACCTCCTCCTCTAGTTCTCCATTGAGGAACGCTGTTTTCACATCCATCTAATGTAATTCCATATTAAAATGGGCAACCAATGCCAAAACAATACGAAGAGAATCTTTCTTAGATACAGGAGAAAAAGTCTCAGTATAATCGATTCCTTCCTTTTGAGTGAATTTTTTGGCAACAAGTCTAGCTTTATATTTTTCAATGTTACCCAATGAATCTTTCTTAGTTTTGAAGACCCATTTACAACCAATAGCCTTCGCACTATCAGGTAACTCAACCAAATCCCAGACTTTGTTAGATGCCATAGAACTCATCTCTTCCTTCATGGCATTGTACCACAAATTGGATTTATCACTATCCATGGCTTGTGAAAACGTTTCAGGATCATTCTCAGCTCCAATATTGTAGTCAGACTCTTGTAAATACACAATATAATCACTAGGAATAGCCGATTTCCTTGTTCTAGCAGATCTTCTCAATGTTGGATCAACATTCTCTTGAGGAGCATGTTGCTCAACTAGTTGTTCAACAGTTTCTGGTAATTGCTGAACAACTGGATCCACTAGATCAATATCAGCAGGTTGTGGAATTTCAACAATTGGTTGTTCAATAGCCGGCTGAACTGAAGGGGTATTATGAGTAACAACCAATCTTAAACTTGAGGTGGAAAGTTAAATGTCTGAATGATCTTCCTTAGGAACAAGATCCCTTGGTCGATCGCTCCCATTGATCAAGTCATTTTCAAGAAATTTAGCATTTCTTAATTCCACAATCCTAGTGGTATGAGATGGACAATAAAACCTGTATCCCTTAGACCTTTCAAGATATCCAATGAAATACCCACTTATGGTCCTTGGGTCCAACTTCTTTTCTTGTGGATTATAAATTCTTACTTCAGACGGGCATCCCCAAACGCGCACATGATGCAAACTCGGTTTCCAATCCTTAAATAACTCAAAAGGTGTCTTTGGGATAGTCTTGGTCGGAACTTGGTTTGATATGTACACTGACGTCTTAAGTGCTTTAGTCCATAAGAATTTAGGAAGTTTGAAGCTACTAAGCATACTACGTACCATGTCTAATAAGGTCCGATTTCTTCTTTCCGCTACGCCATTTTGATCCGGAGAACCAGGCATAGTATATTGGGCAACTATCCCATGCTCTTGAAGAAACCTTGCAAATGGACCGGATGCTTGTCCATCTTCAGTATATCTACCATAGAATTCTCCACCTCTATCTGATCTCACGATCTTAATTTGCTTATTGCATTGTTTCTCTACTTCCGCCTTAAATACTTTAAAGGCATCTAATGCTTCATATTTATTATGAATCAAGTAGAGATACATATAACGTGAATAATCATCTATAAAGGAGATGAAGTATTTCTGACCTCATGAGTCCATATCCGGACTACAAATATCCCTATGTATGATTTCTAATATTTCTGTACTCCTCTTGGCACATTTCTTTGACTTGTTAGTCTGTTTTCCCTTTATGCAGTCCACACAAGTATCACAATCAGCAAAATCTAATGTACCAAGTACTCCATCATTTATTAATCGCTTAATTCTTTCTATGGAGATATGTCCCAATCTCCGGTGCCACAACATAGAAGAATGTTCTTTCACAACACATCGTTTCATACCAGCTTTATCATGAACATGCATCGCATCATAATAGGCATTGTCTTGTAAATTAATTCGAAAATGACCATCAGACAAAATATCACTCCCAACAATTTCAGATTTAAATGATAAACAAAAGTTTGAATCTGAAAAGTTAAAAGAGTATCTCAAAGGTACAAGTCTTGAAACTAAAATTAAGTTTCTAGAAAAACTAGGAACATAAAAGGTCTTTTCCAAATCTAAAACAAAACCACTATTGAGAACTAGTGTATATGTCCCAATAGCTTCCACATGCGAACACATCTTGTTTCCCGAATAGATGCTTTGTTCACTTCCCACGGCTTCCGGTGGTTTTGAAAACCCCGCAAGGAATTCGAAATATGGATTGTAGATCCAGAATCAATCCACCAAGTGTTGTGACTTACATCAGTCATATTAGATTCATAACAAACACAAGAGATTGGATTACCTTTCTTCTCGAGCCAAGCCTTAAATTTGACACAATCCTTCCTTATATGCCCTTCGTCTACGAAGAAACACTTGGATTCTTTATTAATGTCAGCTTGGGGAGGTATTTTACATTTTCCCTTATGCTTGCCATAGCCCTTATTCTTTCCTTGTGTTGCCAAATGAGCACTTTCTCCCAATTCCATAATCAGTCTTTCTTCCTCTTGTACACACATGGTCATGAGTTCATTAATTGACCATTTATTATTATGTGTGTTATAAGAGATCTTGAAGGGTGCATACTATTGTGGGAGAGTGTTCAGAATATAATACACAGGGAAGGATTCAGATATCTCAACCTCAAGGTTCTTAAGCTGAGCTGCAATGTTCCTCATTTGCATGATGTGCTCACACACACCTCTAACACTAGTGAGCTTCAATGATGAAAACTTCATAATCAGGGTCATGACATGTGCCTTCTCAAAACTTTCAAACTGCGCATCTATAGTCTCCAATAAAGCCTTAGCATTGCTATGTTGAGAAACTAAACCACGAAAACTAGGAGATATTTTAGCTATTATAAATATGGCACAAACGCGGTTGGACCGCTCCCATTGATTATAAAGATTTATCTCAGCTGGAGTGCTCGAATTAGTAGGAGCAGGTGGTTCGTCTTTCCTTATAGCATAGTCAATGTCCATCCACCCTAATTGAAGAAGAACTGACTCCTTCCAAACTTTATAGTTCTCATCATTCAGTATATGAACATCAAACTTAAATTAAGAGAAATTCACAGGTTGCGAAACTGCATATCATATAATCATGCTTATGTCACAAAATTTGAGGCAAATATAAATAAATCATGTTTTACCAATGTAAACATGTCACAATATGAATCACATAACATAAAAACTACCTGTGGGCTAAGTTTTTAATTTAAATAGATTCATAATTACTTCATGAAGAAACTACCATATTATATGCCTTTTCTTAATCCCTGTGGGTAAATTAAGAAAAATAATATGATATTTCATCCTAATTAATCATATTAATATAATGAAAATTCATGTGGGATAAAATTCATCATATTAATATAATTAATCACAATCAATGTCCATTTCTAAATATAATCCGGAGGCTTTTAATATATAATTTAATTAATTAAAGATGCTGTGGCCACTCCCTAATTAATTAAATATATGGACCATTGCACATTTAATTTCATGCATAAAATATTCATAAAAATGCATGAAATGACATAATAAATAAATACATCAAGGGCAGAACAGTAAATAAATAAATTGGCCAAGGGTATGATTGCAAAAATTTAAAAAATTGGGGCAAAAGTGTAAAAAGGAGCCGCGGGTGGGAGACGACAGGCGCGTGCCTGGCATGCACTCGTTCCTGCGGCAAGCGCGTGGTCCGCACGCACGCGGTTCAGCGCGCGGGCGCGTGCCACCGCACGCTCGCCATTCGGCGCGCAGGCGCACGCGCGCAGCAACAGCCGCGCGTGGATCCCACGCGCGCAACGGTTGCCGCGCGTGTGAGAGCGCGTGGCGTGTGGAATCCACGCACCTGCAACCGCAGCGCGCGCGTGGGCTCCACGCGCCTTCTTCCTCGCGCGAACAGAAGCCTTTCTTCGCCATTTTTCGCTGTTCCGCCGCGGTTTCACCGGCCGTTTCTTCTCCGGCAGCCCATTTTAGACACAAATTAATAGTAGGTTTTGAAGAGAACGTCGGCACGACCACATGGGTACAAGTTTCAGCGAAAATGATGAAGAAATAAGCCCCAAATCATAAGAAAATTCCCAAAAACACAAAACCTCAACCACAGAGACTTCCGCTGCCCGATTAGCCTCCGGCGAACACCAATGTACCGGAAAAACTCATGGCTAACGTTCCTCATGGCGGTGTGACCGAATGGGTCTGAAATCAAAGGGTGGGTCGTGCGGATTTTGCCCGGAATCGTCAAATCTCTCTTGGCCTCAAAATTTCAAAGTTACTGTTCATCTCTCCAATACCCGAAAAGTACACCCAAAAATTCGAAAAAACAAGGCAGAGGCAATAAACATGCTGCTGATACCAAATGTAAGACATAAAAAATTCATATGCGGAAGCCAAGATCGTTTATAGACAAACCTCCAGCCATTGTTTGCATTCACGTTCGTTGATTGTCCTGAAAAATCAAAATAATAGGCACACTCTACTAACCAAATCTCCTCATGTACTGATGGTGTATTCTAAATGTGAGGATTTTGTGTTAGACCTTGTGATCGCCCGTCAGAAATGAACGTACATCCCTATTTATACATTGTCTCCCATCAAGACGGACGGTTGTCACGAAAGGGTACGAAGCGTGGAAAAATTTATGTCGAACAGTCGCAACCTTTAAGAGAAAATGCGGGTCTAAAATGTGGGATCACAAAAAATAAATAACATCCACCTCCTATGACGAGAAACATGAGGCCAAAAAGCCGATCAACGAAGGTCATACCATAAGCATCCGAATGTATAGGAGTGTTAAAATATCTCAAGTCCCTTGTTTATAGAAATGCTCTTTTTATGTTTGTAATTTTTCTCCACCTTTAGATTTAAGTTTTTGGATTGGACATTATAACACGGAATCAAAATTAGGTTCTACCCAGTTGATTTCACATGTGCGACCCCCATCCTTCAAATTCTAAGCATCATTGTTCCTTAGCCAATTTGCAAGTGAGGGGTTGTTAAATTACATAGTTCATGTACGAGATTTATATGCTCTTTAAATGCAGATTCTCTCCCTTCACCAATAAAAATAAGTTTTTGGTTGGAAATCTAACAAGCAGACATTTTAGTAATATACGGGTCTATTGTTTCTCGTAAACTGTGAAGATTACTGACCAAAAAACAAAAACCTGTGAAAGATTTCTTGTTTACTTCCGAAATGATGATCGCCTTTGTTATAATTAACTTGAACGGGCAAGAGCAAATGAGTTTTGGTTTTCATTGGTCGTCCTAGCTTAGACAGATCAAAATATTATAATTTTAACATAAGCAAAGTCATAAAATAAGAATGGGCTAATATTACGAAAAACTCTAAACTAGTACACCCGCGACAAATTTATCCCAAACCAAATTTTTGATGATATAAAATCTCAAATTGATATACTTGTGATAAATTTACTCTCAATTAGTTTTCATTAAATTTTACCATCAAATTATTAAGTTTGATGATACATGACAATTGACAGATATATCAATTTGGAGTTTTACCTCTGTTTGTCAAAACAACTGAGTTTTGTATGCTTCATATCCATATATTTCCTCTGTAAACAATTTTGGCAAAATTCTTCAGAAAACACATGCGGAACCTTGCTTCAATCTAGGCTATCAATCCAATCTTCTATTAATGGCAAGTACTGATCACTCCACCTCAAAATCCCTTAAATGAAGGGAAAATTCCAAATAAAGATCCAAAGTGGAACTATTTTGTCAAATAAGGATCCGAAGTAGATGTTGTCTCAAATAAGAACCTTAGCTCGTCAGTCGGCAAGCAAATGACATTTCCGGCGACCGGAATGGGGACATTTTTGTCCAAAAAGTTAGAATTCCTAAAAGCTTAAAAAAAAAAAAAAAAAAAAAAAAAACCCCAAAGCTTTATTCCTAAGAACGAATGTCATTCTTTTTCTTCCCCAACTACTTCATTTTTCCAGAATTTGAGCGCAAGCTCTCCAGCCTGAAATCCCATGCCACTGAGCAATTTCGACGGACAAATTTACGCCTTCGTTGCCACGCTGTCGTAGCGACTTTTCCTTAGAAGCCCTATGCCTTCTCATCCTCATTTTATTCGCTTCCTCAAGAGCCCCACACCCTCATCTTCCTCCTCTCCTTCCGAGCGATCAATTAATTATGAGTCGATTCCTTCGCTTGAAAACTATTTGATGTTTCTTTCGAGCTAAGCACAACTTATTATGTGTTTGTTTCACTTCTCAATCAAATGCATATGATGCATTTGACGAAATACCTCGGAGGCACGACTAAAAGATGATCCATGAAATTTCTAGATCTGAAAACATTCGACATAGATTGCTTGTTTTCAATTGTTTTGTTAAGAATTTAGATCCAGCTCCAGTCATATTTCATTGCATCTTCATCTCAGGATTATGTCAGTAGGTCATAGTTGTAGGTTACTATTCAAAAAATGTCAATGGCTGGAGTTGAAGGCTAATGGCCATGTACTGGTAATTGGCCATGATTGGAGGTTGACGATGGCAATGAGAAATGACACTTTCAAAAATGGGCCTTGTGGATTATCTTCATCAACTCAAAAGATGCCTACAATAACCTGGATTCATTGAACTATACTTGCATTACAATCAAAGACAATAGAGGAGTTCACGATTTTACTATGTGCACACGGCACAACACTACAAGAAAGAGAAGACACCAAATGAATTTACAAAACAAATAAACCTCCGACGACCACATCTACTTATCACAACCCTTCCTACTCATGCAAATACAAAGCTCAAAAGACAGCCTACAACAACCAATCACAGCCTTTCCACATCCCAAAAGGTAGTACATATCCACCATGAAATTATCAAAACACCCAAGAGCTCTCTCTCTTTTTGCTTAGTGAAAGGTTAGCTTTAATCAGTCTTGTTCTTCCAATAACCTAGAGATGACTCAGCGAGAGTTCTCATCACTCCCTAGCTCAATGGTAGCAGAGAGATGGACAAGGTCTTCTGCTGATCAACTTGGTGGCTGGCGTAGCCTGTAGAGTGTCACGTGGTGTAGTCATTGGCAACATTCTGTTTCTTAGTACCACTAACTCATTCTCATAATCTCATGAGCTTAAGCAATCTTTTATTGACAATTGGAATCAAGACGTGTCAAATGGATGTTACGAAGTAGTAACCACTCAGCATCCTCACCTTGTCTTCGAGGGCAGGGCTGCTCATAAATTGTCAGGTCCAATAAACATTTTATCCCATCTGCATATCTATCAAGCATTTATAAGAAGTCAAGATCAAAGAAATAGGAAGAAATAGATTTCTGCAACTTCTCTGTGACTTTAACCAGAGATGCACATAAAGCAGATAAAGCATAAGCTGCCACACTCGTTCATTTGATGCAATGTCAATAATAGGTATTGAACGGAGAAAAAACTAGTCAATGTAACCTCAATATTTGCACACAATTAGATAAATGACAGATTTACTTATCATAAAGGATCACCGTCTAATCAATTGGCTAATTTTGTAAGTGTCATTTCTCATTGCCACCGTCAACCTCCAATCATGGCCAATTACCAGAACATGGCCATTAGCCTTCAACTCTAGCCATTAACATTTTTTGAACATTAACCTACAACCATGACATACCAACATAATCCCGAGATGAAGATGCAATGAAATATGACTAGAGCCGAATCTAAATTCTTAACAAATAAATTAAAAACAAGCAATCTATGTTGAAATGTTTTTGAATCTGAAAATTTCATGGATCATTTTTCCGTCATGCCTCTAAGGCATTTCATTGAATGCATCACATGCATTTGATTGAGGAGTGAAACAAACACATAATAAGTCGCACTTAGTTCTTCCCGGAAAAAAGACCACACCACAAATTCTTGAGAAACAAACATCAAGTAGGCTCCAAGCGAATGAATCAACTTACACTTAATCGATTGCTCGGAACGAGAGGAGGAAGATGAAGGCATGGGGCTCTTGAGGAAGTGAATGGGATGAGGACGAGAAGGCACGGGACTTTTGAGGAAAAGTCGCTACGACATTGCAGCGATGAAGGTGGAAATTTGTTTGTCGAAATTGCTGGGCGGCATGGGATTTCAAGCTAGAGAGCTTGCGCTCAAATTCTAGGAAAACAAAGTAGTTGGGGAAGAAAAAGAATGACGTTTGTTCTTAGGAATAAAGCTTTGGTTTTTTTTTTCTTTTTTTAAATTTTTGGGAACTGTAACTTTTTGGAAAAAAAAATGTCCCTATTCTGGTCGCCAGAAATGTCATTTGCTCACCAGCCAGAGAACACTTGGCCGGCCGACGAGCCTAATTCTTATTTGAGACAAATCTAGTCAATATGGGTCCTTATTTGAGACAACATCTACTTCCAGTACTTATTTGGAATTTTCCCCTTAAATGAATTAGTCCGTGATTTTTTGCATAATAATATTGGAATATCATAATTTATTGTTATGAGCTAGGTCTTCAAAATAGGAATTTTAGTGGTTGTTAAATCTATATATATGGAAATTACCCATTCACATAGTTTGACTAATTTGCGTTACCAAGTATTTGGTTGTACACTATTCGTTCTGCAGTCTTCCACGTTTAGTGAAATTTAATTCATATACTTTTAGAATTACATCATAGCCACTGCACAGTTCAAATATTAGCCTTGCCCACTTAAATTAACTCATTAGATACCTAAATCATGTTTTGTTATCATCCAAATCCTTCAGGAATATATTGTAACAAGGTGTGAATATCATGAATCTTCATTTCTAGTCTAAACATGTCTTCCATGAATTTTGCAAGGAGTCATGCTTTCCTTCAACTGATTGGAAGGAATATCCTCATGTCAGTCTCCCAATTGCTGGGGTTATATTATATATCGAAACCATCCATGATCATATTTAGTTAAATTCCCACGTGAGTGAATCATTTATAATTTGTTAACCATAAAATAGAGACATGATGGGATGAACAGATCAACGAAAACAAAGTCCAAAAAGATGGGATAATTACCAAAAATGTCCTGAACTTATAGTATACATGTCAATTTAGTCATTAACATTTTAATTTGATCAACTTAATCATAAACATTTTGACAATTTGCCGATGTAGTCATTTTTGTTATTTTTGGCTAAAAATTGCTGACGTGGATGCTGACTATCCTAGATGGTAGCTGCACTAACATGAACAATTTTTGCAATTTTTTAATAGTTTTTTTCTGAAATTTTTCGTGTTTTCCATTTTCTCTCTTTTCTCTTTTTTTCTTTTCCTTTTTTACTATGAGCAAGTGTGACATCTCAAAATTTGACCCCATTTCGATATATATGAAATGGTTGTTTCGTCAACGTACTTATGGTCATTTTACTCACGGATTAACTAATTTATTAGGTGAGTCCGTTAAGGGATATAAACACAACAAACTAGACAATTCGATCAGAAATCAACTGTTCGACCATAATAATTGGCAAGGATCAATACAACACCGTTATAATCGAATTGCAATCGAGTATAAGTCAATTCGATGGAATTACGTAGTCAAATTGCGGGTAGTTCCGTATGATTGCGATATTCGCGTCGAACATTAATAACTCCATTTTCCATCGATATTATACTCGGGACACGTAATTCAAATCTCGCGATTTTTATGACAATTGAAAGTCGTCTACAATTCGGAGATGCACAAACGCGAATAAAAAATTATCGACCACGGATCAAACGTCCTAAAATTCCTAAAAGCTACCCGATAGGTTAGGTCGTACTAAAATCGCGTTCGGTCGATTTTAATCACAAAATTGAATTTGGTTTTGAGAATTGGATGTTCGAACGTGTCACAATTCATTTATAGGACGTCGTCTTATCTTTCAGAGAATTTCCATCGAGTCTGAAAATTTTCCAGAAAATTGATTTTCGAACAAATAAGAAATGGAATTTCAGATGGGCTGAAGGATGGCATTTTTCTTCCTCCAAATTGGCTTATTTGGAGGAAATTAGAGCTAATTTCTAAGTGGTTGGGTGCTTGACTTTAAGGGCTGAAGAGTTTAGGGGAATGTAACGAGTGTTTAAATATTTCCCTAGACTTTCTATTGATTGTTAGTGTTGGGAATAACGGATCCCCGAAAACCGGATTCGACACCGAATCGAACCCCTAAATCAATGCGGAAGACGAAGCCCGGGAAAACACGCATCACCGATCGTAAAGCACACCACGGATTCGAGCGTACCTTGTTAGCCACAGATTAAACACCAAACGTTGAAGAAGAGGAAGAAATTCTGGCCCCATTCGATCCGATGACGACTTGAAGGGAAGAAAAGTGCGCCGTATGCTTACTTGTTCTTCTTTTGGGAGAGAGAGAGCGTAAGGAGAAAAAGCGTACATTATTTCCAACTGATGCCTTTTCTCTCTCTCTCTCCTCCCTTTTATACCTTCCCCCTCCACGGGCCCTATTCCCGTGGGCCGGGCCTTTTTGGGCCCAACTTGAGCGGATGGGCTTTAAGCCCATCTCATAAATTCATCATCTCCCACTCGCACATGGTGGTCCAAAACCAACATGGGCGGACAGGCCCTACTCAACCCCATCAGAGAAAAATCCATCATAGACTCCGAACAT
The DNA here is from genome assembly GCA_014182695.1 of Eucalyptus albens. NCBI lineage: Eukaryota > Viridiplantae > Streptophyta > Magnoliopsida > Myrtales > Myrtaceae > Eucalyptus > Eucalyptus albens. The sequence goes on from CM024653.1 coordinate 32,670,308, forward strand.
AATTCTATTTTCCTCTCTTCAACATTCATATCGGTGAATAATCCGTGCGACCAGCATACTTTGAGAGCTCGTTGCCATACATCTGTTAGGAATATATAGTAGCTCATAATGGGCATCACACTCCGAGTAGATTTAGTATGCAGTACCCTAGATCGATCGATCACATTTATATCTCTCTTGATCTCTTTTAAACAATGATATATTTATTGTATTCACAATTATGATTATCACAAAGACAGTCATAATTGGTTAACCGGTGAATACAAAACTACAATGTGATTCTCCAAAATCGATCTTCCTCTTTCCTTCAAACTCTCAATTTCAGTCCAGCTTGCTTTTCTAGAAATGCCCCATTAGATCGAATCATCTCATGACCATTGGCAACACACTAAGATAGCAAACACTAAATAGAAATCTTGAGAATAAGTAAGAGTCCTGAGGGGACTTCAAAATTGAGGAACTCTTTTCCTCAAAAGTCTCACACGTCATAAAAGTTGAGATCAAACTTTTTGCCACTCTTATTGGTCATCTCATGCATACGTAGTATGAAATACGTATTACGGTATTAACTCCTTTCCCATGGAGCGTATATCTACACCTTTCAATACCGTACATATGATAGTTCAGACATACCCAATGTCTAACTTGAGTTCACGTATCTACTTATTCACAAAAATTTATCAGAACTCACATCTGGCATCTTAGACAAATAAAGTAAAATGTGTGGGGGATTTTACTTTCAGACATCTTTAGTATTATGTCATCATCTTAACACTCAGTTAAGGCGACATACGTATTTTAAGCTTGCGCTCTCGATTATCACCTAGATAATAAGCTTAAAAACAGTCTCATCTCTATTTATCACACAGTAAACAGAGGCGATTACCCGTGTGAGTGGGCTAATCTTATATCTGTCCGACATACTTCTCAACTTAAAGTAATGCACTAAGCATTAAGATGCATAAAGATAAAAAAATTCATAGGCATTAATGATGAAAACACAAATTCATCAAATTGTGAACACTTAGGGAAAATACAATATTCAGTACATCAATCTCTACGCAATCCTAGAGTTTCATATGGCCACAAAACACATCTCTAGGTATTGGCTTTGTCATAGGATCTGCTACCATTCTATGCGTAGTATGTACTCTAAGTTCACATCTTTTCGTGTAACCATATCCTTGACAAGATTATACTTGGTATCTATAGGTTTGGTCTTGCCATGATATTTTGGATCTTTGGTATACGCTTTTTGCTGCTTGGCTACCACAGTTAACCAACAATAAATCTACAGCACTTTCAATAAAACCTAAATGATCCAAAAAAAAATCTCTTAAGTCAAACACTCTCTTATACTGCTGCTGATAATGCCACGAACTCAACTTACATCGTGGATAAGGCTATACACTTCTGTTTCTTACTGCTCCAACATATGGTGCTATTATTCGGTAAGTAAACAAACCCAGAGGTAGATTTCCTTTCATTTAAATCTCCTCTCCAATCAGTATTAGAATAGCCTTTGAGTTGCAGATCCTTTCCTTAATAACTCAACGTATGATCAGCAGTCCCCTTTAGATACCTCAGTATTCTCTTAACGGCTTTCCAATGTACTTGACCTGGATTGGATTGGTATCTGCTCACCATTCCGACTGCAAAGCATATGTCGGGTGTTGTACACATCATAGCATACATCAAGCTCCCAACAACACTAGCATAAGGAACATGTTTCATTTGTTCCTTCTCTTGTGGAGTCCTTGGACACAGACTATAGCTCAATCCTTCACCTTTTTGCAATAGGAGTGTCTATGGGTTTACAATACTAAATCGTTCAAGAACCTTATTTATATAGGTTTCTTGCGAAAAGAGACAACGATCTCTTCAAAACGATCTCTTGAAATCTTAACTCCAAGAATGTATGCAGCCTCACCCATATCCTTTATCTCAAAGTTAGAAGACAACTATCTCTTGACAAAGTATTAACCAACTCCATATTGCTTCCGCAATTAGTATATCATCAACATATAATGATATGATCACAAATTGATCATTGGATATTTTGATATATACACAATGATCATCATCTATCATTGTAAAATCATATGCCACTATGTCATTATGAAAACGTATATATTATTATCTTGACGACTGCTTAAGGCCATATATCGACCCCCAAAGTCGACATACATTTTCTTCTTGGCCTTTCATTATGAAACCAGCACGTTGTTCCATATATGTTCCTTCCTCTAATTCTCCATTGAGGAAAGCAGTCTTTACATCCATTTGATGTAACTCAAGATCCATACTAGTCACTATTGCTAAAATAATGCGAATCAAGGTAAATCTTACTACAAAAGAAAATGTATTTTCATAATCAATTTCTTCCTGTTGATTATACCCTTTCGCCACAAGGCGAGCCTTATGCCTTTCTATTGAGCCATCAGCCTTTCGCTTTATTTAGAGAACCTACTTGTTCCAATAGCTCTGCGTCCTTTTGGAAGATCAACCAGTTCCCAGACTTGGTTTGATTTCATTGACTCAATTTCCTCTTTCATTGTATGAATCCATTTTTCCTTATTAGGGCAATTCAAAGCCTCATTAATTTTTCTTGGCTCATTCTCATCTTGTGGAGCAACCATAAAAGTTTCCCTTTCAATGTCAAAACATCGACGGGGAATACTTTGGCGACTTGTTCACCGTATGGGAGATTGTACACTTAACACATCATTCCCCATCATGCTCCCACTTGGATTAGGTAATGATGATGTCGTCACATCAGGTGGTTGCAATTGAGAATGAGTTGAATTCAATTTATTACATCTCATATTACTCCCACTTGAACGAACTCCACTGACATCATTATCTTGATCCAAGGTTTCAAATAGGGAGTTATTTTCCCTTATTTCGCCCCTCTTAGAAAATTCATCCACTAAGGATGTAACATCCCGTGATTCAAATTCAGTTATACTCCTACTTTTCCTGCTCACCTATGAACACATACCTTTTTGAGTGTTCGCAGTATCTCATGAAAATACTCTTATTTTCTTTGGGACCCAATTTCCCAAATTTGTGAGAGGACTCATGAATATAGGCAGCACAACCCCATGGCTTAAGAAAACTTAAGTCCGGTGTTCTAACTGTCCATAACTCATATCAAGTGGAAATAACCGATTTGGAAGGCACTCGGTTAAGTATATAGGCAGCAGTTAACAACACATCACTCCAAAAAGTGATGGGTAAGTTAGCATGCGCCTTCATGGACCTAACCATTCCAGTAAGGTTCTGTTTCTTCTTTCTGCAACATCATTTTGTTGAGGAGTATATGGAATAGACAACTATCTTTCTATTCCTTTTTCATCACATAATTTTCTGAACTTATCAGATAAATATTCTCAACCTCGATCGGATCTAAATACCTTTATTTTCCTGTCTAATTGATTTTCTACCAGGTTCATAAACCTTCTAAAACAACTTATGTTTCAGATTTATGAGAAATCAAATAGACATATCCGAATCAAGTAGAATCATCTATAAAAGTGATGAAACAAACAGCTCATTGCCTTCCTCTCACATTCATTGAACCACAGACGTCCAAATGGATTAAATGCCGAGGAAATTCAGCTCTTTTACCTTTTCCAAATGGTCTCCTTGTCATTTTCCCTACTAGGCAATGCTCACATATGGACAAATCAACTTTTTCAATATTGCCCAACAAGCCCTTTTTGGCTAGTCTTTTCATATGTTGTTGGCCCATATGACCAAGTCTAGCATGCCATCATATTCACATCATTATCATATAAGATAGAAGACGTGAAACAATGGGATAACATATTGACATCATCACAGTCAACATTTAGTACAATAAAACCATCTAGAAAGTGACCACAACCATAGTAGTTTGTATCTAAACACAAATCTACACATTTATTATGGAAGTTCATACCAAAACCAAGCTTAACCAACACTAAGACAGACACTAAATTTCGACGAATCTCCAGAGCATATAGAACATCAAGATGCATCCACCATGCATGTTCAATTGGTTAGTGCCAATTCCTTTACATCAGCTCTAGAGTTGTTTCCAATATAGATCCACTTAGTTCCAATTGGTATCGTCGGAATTCCACGAAGGATCCTCTATCCTTTGCTACATGGTCTATCGCTCCTGAATCTACATTCCACAAAGGATTGGATTCAGTCTATAATGCAGAACTTGACACATAAGCAAAGTTCTCAAATGTACAATAGGTGTATACTTTCTTTGGCTCACGACAGTCGCGAGCATAGTGACTTCTCTTGTCACAATTGTAACACATCACTCTTGACATTTTCTTCACTTGATGACGTTTTCCTCTCTTGTGTTGGTTAACTCTTGATTTCTTGCAATAAGGATTTGATCCTTTGCATTCCCACATATTGAATGAATCAATACGCTTGTGCTTAGAGCACAAAGCCCTTTCTGAGCTAGAACCAGCATAGCAAATGTCTATTTACGGCTCAAATACCGTTAGGCGGTCCTCTACTAGCTCAAGGTGGTGCATGACACCCTCAATATCTTCCATAATGTGGTCATGAGCTTCTAGTGCTTCTTGCTTTTCCAGCACATATTGAATCTTCATATTCAATATTTCACAATTATTGCCGTTCATATCATCAATTACATTCTTAGTTGCTGAACCATCGTTCTGAACACATCGACATACATGCACGAATAATTAATGCCTATCATTTATGCATCCCTATTTGCATAGACCCATCATATTAATAAATAATTTCAAGTAAGGCTTCAGAATCAAAAGGTCACTATGTTTCAAATCATCCTCCAAAAATCCTAACTTAAAATTATCATTAATATAATTATCTTATGCAAATAAATTCTATGAAGTTACAAAAACTTCTATTACTACCCACAGCTAATTACCCACAGCAACTAGCAATAATAGAAAGTAACAGATAATTGACATACAATTAAAAACAATAATACTTTCAATTAACACAATTAGGTAGTAATCATTACATAATCAATCAAAGAAATAAATAGGGAATGTCCCTTCTAATCTATCACAAAACATCTCGAGAAAACTGAAGGCACATTTGCCAACCATGGAAAAACTTTTGGAGAGCTTTCATGTCGCCTCCAAGGAGCATTCACTCGGCGCCATGTGGCGCTCAATCTAAGGATTGAAGTTTTGGCCAACTCAATCCTATAGTGCTCTCTTACAAAAGCTTCCACCAGCCTCCTATAACCCGGGACCACGTTGACCTCCCATAACCGATCCAACACTGCTTGCCATTCAGGTGGAAGAGTGTTCATCAAAGCCGGCACCTTCTCAAAATCCGGCATAAGATAACCATTCCGATGATTTCTGTATCATCGATTGACCCCGACCACATGTGATACTAAATCACCGTCATGCCACCGATAATCAGCTAACTCTTGTCATCAGCCTCTTAAGTCTTGCATTTCCCTCGTGCGTTCTCGGGATTGCGGGTATCCTTGCATAACGCATCATAGTTCCCGCAACAAATGCGGAATTAAAAATGGATCACTTATAATCCATAATTAATATAAGAGAAAATACATAATTATCCAAAATTCATGCAACAAATGCAGAATTAAAAATGGATTACTTATAACCCACATAGGCATGAATGAAAAAGAAAACAAATTCCCTTTTTTTTTTTTTTTTTTTTTTTTTTTTTTTTTTTTCCGGGTCAACGGTCAAAGTCAACGGTCAACGGGTCGGGTCAACGGACGCGCGGGTCGGACCGGTCGGGCCGGACGGACTGGCCGTGCCGGTTGGACGAACCGACCGCATGAGCCGCGCGCGTGCGGTGGCTGACGTCACGCGAGCGTCGGCCCGGCACGTGCCTCGCGCGTGAGCGTGATGATGTCACGCGGACGTCGGCCGCACGTGCGCGGCACGGGCCAGGCTGATCGGGTCGGGTCAATTGCCGTCGGGTCGCCGGCCGGTGACCGCCGCCAACCGTCGTCGGCGATGACGTCATCGGCGACGTCATCCGCACGATTACCGACCGTGGGATGACGTCACGGTGGCGTCGGCACGCGTCGATCCGTGGACCGGCGCGTGCCGGTTCGCTGGCCGCCGGCGCGCACGTGCCGGTTCGCCACCGGCACGTGTGCCGCACGCGCTGGCAAAGCCAGCGCTTCCAGGCGCGTCGCGCCCACGCGTAGCGCCTTCCGGCCGCGCGTATGGGCGCGTGCGGCGGCGCCTGGCAGCGGTCGACACATCGCCGGACTCGTCTCGACGTCGCGCTTCTCCCAGTGCCTTCAGAATTTGATTTCGACTTACGAAAACTCAGAAAAAAGGCCGAAAAGCGCTCGGGTGTCGGGATTTTCGCCCGGTTCCGTACGGCCGAAGTAATTTCTCGAAAAATCAATCAAAAACATCAGAATTGATCGGGAAAAACATGAACTAGGGCTTTGATACCAATGTTGGGAATAACGGATCCCCGAAAACCGGATTCGACACCGAATCGAACCCCGAAATCAATGCGGAAGACGAAGCCCGGGAAAAACACGCATCACCGATCGTAAAGCACACCACGGATTCGAGCGTACCTTGTTAGCCACAAATTAAACACCAAACGCTGAAGAAGAGGAAGAAATTCTGGCCCCGTTCGATCCGATGACGACTTGAAGGGAAGAAAAGTGCGCCGTATGCTTACTATTCTTCGTTTTGGGAGAAAGAGAGCGTGAGGAGAAAAAGCGTACGTTATTTCCAACTGATGCCTTTTCTCTCTCTCTCCTCCCTTTTATACCTTCCCCCTCCACGGGCCCTATTCCCGTGGGCCGGGCCTTTTTTGGGCCCAACTTGAGCGGATGGGCCTTAAGCCCATCTCATAAATCCATCAGTTAGTTTGACTTTCATTTCCCCCCTCTCTCTTTCTATCCTCTCTATCTTCCCGTACATGAGCCCCCCTCTTTGCCCACTCTCTCTTTTTCTTCACGCCTTCTTCCTTCCCACTCTCCTCTGCACCTCCAATTTTCCCTTCTTCTTTCTGTTGCCGCCCGCTTGCTCCATCCTCTCTCACGCCAATTCCACTGACCGTGATCCATCATCATCCCCCATCATCTCCACCACATCACCACCATCAGCCCATCATTCCACCAGCATCATCCCCTCACATCCGCAGCTCCACCCGCCATTAGCTCCACCCACTTTTCACGCCAACTCCACCGCACCACCATCCGCGACAACTCTAGCAATGCCACGCCGTCCAACCCACCAACGACCAGCCACCACTTCACCAAGCTACCACCAGCTCACCCAGCGTCCAGCTCGCCGTTCAGCCACCTTCAACGAAGCTGCTGTCAGCCCCACCGAACAACCCTCCACTGAGAGCTTGTAGGGCCGATTCCACCACCGTTGGGCCTCCGTGCAAGACACGGTAGTCTCGGTTTTCACTGCTATCATGTTGCCATCGCCGTGAGCCCGCCACCATCCTAATCCCATGAGTTAACTCCTTAATCCTTGATTAGGATGTTAATTGCACTTATGGAGTTAGATTAATGCTAATGATGATTAGTTAGTTAATCCTAGATTAGTGTAACTAGCTTGGTTAGGTTAGTTAGCTTGGTTAGGTTAATTAACCATGGTTAGGTTAATTAAGTTGGATTTGAAAGTGCTAGTATGAACACCTAGAGGGGGGTGAATAGGTGTTTAAAATAAATCTTGGCAAATATATGCGGAATAAAATAAACTTCAAATAAAACAAAGAAGCTAGGGAAGAGAATAAGAACACAAGGTTTATAGTGATTCGGCTTAATCCAAGCCTACGTCCACTCTCCCACGCTAACAGTCTTCTTGGCTAGATTCCACTATACAATCAACAAGAGATTACAACTTTAAGTGCAAACACTTAGTAGATCACACTATCTCACTAAGTCACTCTTTTGGCATTTCTCTCACGATCACAAACATTTAAGCTTAACAAAGACACGTGTATGATTGAAGATTGCTCAGACTTTGGAATTATAAATTCCACGTTCCGTCTCTTACTTGCTCATCGGTCCTTCATCTCCTTAAATACTCATTCACTTTCAAACTAGCCATTGGACAATATCTTCGAGGATCCTCTTCCAATCTATCCATTGGACAGCTCTGTATCTAGAAGATTTGGAAACCGTTGAGTGATAAAGGTAAAATTCCAAATTGATTCCGATTGCCCATACAAACAGAATCTTGGTTTCCATAAGTAGAGTTTCTTCGTATAGAAAGTTCTTGTCTTCAATATCCAATTGTCAATCAATTAGATTGAATCAATCAAATCAATCTTGATGTGGAATCAAAACCAGATCACTAGCCGTTATATAAATGGGGCTTGTGTTACGTTCTGATGAATCTGGATGTAAAGTCTGAGAGTAATAGACTTTACAATATGAGTTTGAACATATTCTGTTTCAATATAGAGTCTGTCTTATGGTTCTTCCAAGTATAAAACTTTAATAATATCATTTACATGTTCTATCATTTGCATGGTCTATTACTCAACCATCAAACATGTTAGTAGCCTTTGATTTATTTTGTCATCTTCAAAACATCATAAGGGATTTCCCTAACGGGATTTACTTAATTAATCACAATTAGCTTAATTATTTGCAATTTATTTAATTAATCGTAATTAGCGTAATTAGTGATGGATTAGCCATTTCGTAGAATTTTACGCTTGTTCTCATGGATGAGTTTATACGTGAATTTGATGGCTTATATATGCTATGATGTGCAATTGAGTGCTTGATAATAGTATTGATTTCTAGTATAAAACTTGGTTTTATGGGCATTTAAATAGAAAAATACCAAGTGTTGATTTTTTACGCCAACTTTTATATACTATATAAAACCATGAAATTTTAAAATAGGAGTTTACCAAGTTTGACGGTTCGCTTTTAAACAGCGTGACCACGTACGATTATATTTTTATCACGATTTTTAATACGAATAAAAGTGGCCAAGTTCATTATTTGAAAATGAGATATTTAAATAAGTTCAGATGCTCCACGTCAACAGAAACACTACCCCTTAGGTGTGCAATTGACCTAGAATTCTGAACCAATTGGAGGCGACTCTACTATAATATTGTAAGTTCATGATCATTTTTTTTTGGGCAGATTACTTGTACCAAGTTTTGGGAAGATCCTGCGAAATGCCTGATTAAGTTCAGATGCTCCATGTCAATAGAAACACTACCCCTTAGGTGTGCAATTGACCTAGAATTCTGAACCAATTGGAGGCGACTCTACTATAATATTGTAAGTTCATGATCTTTTTTTTTTTTTTTTTTTTTTGGCAGATTACTTGTACCAAGGTTTGGGAAGATCCTGCGAAACAAGGCTCTACAATTTGATGAACACCATCTGTTAAATTGAAAGTTCTACAACTCCATTTATAAAATCTGTACTAGGTTAGTATGGTAAAATTGTTATTTCATCAATAACTTACTTATAGTCGACCGCATTAATATACATGGCTATTCGTGAAACTGAAACAATGTTAACCTACCGGGAATTTATAATGGCAAAATAGTTATTTTGTTCGTAAGTTACAGTCATTAACTGAATTTACTAATAAACTGTGAGCATTCGAAATCTTATAGTGGAAGCACATTCTAATTTGTAAAATCTGAAAATAAGTGGCAATCTACTATTAAGGATGGAAAATTTGTTATTTTATTGGTAACTTACTAACAGCTGGCCGGGCTAATATTTGTGGTAATAAAATTAAAACAATGTTAATAATTTACTAAGACTTTATAGAGAGACTTTATAGAGGTATTGATAGTAAGTTACATCATTAACCAAGACTACTAGAGAAGTATTTAAGCACTCATAATCTAAAATACACACCTACTTGTAAAATCTAAATATAAGTAGTGATCAACCATTAGGTTTGTGGAGGTAAAGATTGTTATTTGATTGGAAACTTGCAAAGTTCCACATCCCCTTGTAAAATCTAAAAAAGAAGTGGTAATGTAGTATTAGATTTGTATGGTGATATTGTTATTTAGTTAGTTACTTGTAAACAGTAATACGATCACTTGTGACATCTAAAAAAACAACTGCCAACTATTATTGAGTTTCTGGATGGTGCAATTGTTATTTCTTTCGTAAATTACAAATAGTTGGCTAGACTGATATTAAACGGTCACATTTTACGATTGACCATCAATAATTCAAATTTATTATTAAACTTTGCATGTGTAAACACATAAGGAAATTCTATTTTTGGTAAAAGGAATTTGTGAAATCTACCTAGATTAAGTGGAATTAACCATTGTCTCCCATAGTCAGGTAAGTACAAAAGAAATCTCCCAAAATCAACGCAAATATTGCCACTATAAAATGGTTGAGGCTCTAATGACGTAGGAATACTTTTCGCCGTACAAGTAATATAATATCTTCCTTTAAGCAAATGTTGATGCAGTTACAAGGACGCGAATATGTTTTGGGTGGTGTCAAAGAAAGTACGGAAAGGTCAAACTGTGTGGGGATAGATGTCGATGGAAAAATGAATATTCAAGATAGAATACGATTACCATCAAGGCCTAAAGGACGCACCACCAGCTGAGGAAGGAGATTGGGATTGACGAAATTCACCAGCAAAGCTTAAAGAATGAATCTCCCACCGGACTTCGGGATAGAAAAGCTCACCCCTAGGGGCTAAAGAAAACTACCATACAAGAATAAATGGCTTCTTAGTTCACTATCAAGGAGCCATCCACTCTTCAAGGATTAAAAAAAGAAAAAAGAAGCTAGGATAAGAGTTATCCACTCTCTAGAATTATTTGCTCACACTAAGGAAAATCTCAAATATTCATACACTAAAATCAATATCTGTTTTACAGATGAGATTGCATTTCTATTTTTAGAGATAAAGGAGAAAACTCTTTGAATTCTTGGAACCGAATAGACTCCTGGGGGAATTGACCTTAAGACTCTTAAAAGCAACACCACAATTAAGACTCATAAAAAGCTATGAATAAAGAGACTCAAATACATGTGACTAATTATTGTTGCGACCTACTCTTGAGGGGCCACCCTTGATGAATAAGTCTAGAGGTATTTGTTTATGAGACAATCCAAGTGATACATACAAGCTAAGGTCTCGAATGGACCTTCACTTGACAACACCGCAAATGAAGTTTCTATCATAAATGTGGTCTCTCCCAATATCATATCTCATGTGACATGGGATTTGCAATTTAAGTTCAAATTGATCCTAAAAGTTCTACAAAAAAGAGTTGCCACTAACCTATTAAAGTCAGCTACAAACCAAGTGATGAAGGAGATGGTACCTCATTTTTTATACAATTAGTGATTTATGAATTGGGGACTTTATTATACTAATTGTATAATTAATGCATTTTCAATACCTAATCTTGATCATTTGTTCGTTACATTGACCAAAGAGTCTTTTTACCAATTATGAGCCCTAAGATTATTGTCTACTAAGTGTCCAAGAGATAAGTGTATATTATGGTCATAGTGATTTAACATAACCATGCTAAAAGTAAAAATTAATAGCCAATTATTGAAAAAAGCAAATTTTAACATTTTCAGAGTCAAAATGAAAGTGCATATATAGCAACCTAGCATTGTCTCTCAAAAGTAAAAAAAAGGATTCAAATTCCTATTGTGGAGCCTTGAATTTTTCAATTTTGGGTTCAGTTTTTTAACAAAAGATTTTCTCATCTTTTTTTATGCTGAACTAGTTTTAAACTAGAAGAATTAACATTAAAATTCTAATGAAGCTAGTCAAAATCTAAATCCTAAACTTTTTTCTGAATTTTTCTGAATTTTTGATTTTGTATTACTTTTTATTAATTCTGGGAAATGGACTTCGGACAAGGCCAGGGAACCCGGTCTGATTACTGGTTTGACCCGGACCCTAAAGATCCGGGTTGCGTTAGGATTCGAACCGGCCTCTAGGGCCCGGTCCTAATGTGGTTATGGCCCGATGGACTCGGGCTATAACAACGATACGAGGCAAGTTGTCAATTTCCCCATTTCTAGTCATTCTAAGCCCAATCACTAGTCAGCCCACACGTCCAATTCGGTCCAACCAATTCTCTTAACCCGATTTGTATACTCGGTCCAATCAATTGAGCCCTTAACACCTCAGTCCAAATCATTGGACTTTCTAATCAGCTCGTCTTTAATTCAACCTTGCCGGCCCCAACAAACATATCCCACCCAAGCTTCATTATGACATTTTTTACATTTTTTTTTAATTTTATATTTTTTTAATTTCCTTTTCCTATATAATTTTATTATTTCCCTGCATCTTCTTCCCCAAGAGCTCGTCGTCTTCTTCCCGAGCTTGCCTGCACCAAGAATGACGCCTCCTTCGGACTAGCTTTCGCTGAAGCTCCGGCCATCATTGGATCACCCTCCATCAGTCATCCATTCTGACCACCACCGGACCACCATATCGGCCGCTGGTGGTCTATCATCGGCAACAATCGAGACAAACTCATTCTAAATTGGCTGCGGTTTTTAGACCAAAGCAACATTAAAAATTTCTCGTACCATACCATGAGCACATCTACATAGCAAATGGAAGGGAATGGGGAGCTAACTGTGGCGGACTCAAACCGCGGGCATTGCCGGTAGGTAGGGGGGTCTCCGGCTGGAAGTTTTATCCAGGACAAAAGTACATCATATTGGAGATATTTAGAATATTTTTTAAAATATAATTGAGGATATTTTTCTTTATTTTTAATATCTTTTGTAATGGTGTATCGATTGTGTATAACTTGATTGGTTTGTTGCCTAGATAATCATCCAAAAAAACCTATAAATAAATTCACGTATTATTTATCAAAACACCAAAAACATATAGAAAATTCCACCTTTTTTTTTGCTTTATTCGTATATCATCATTTGAGATAACTTATGCCGCTTGGTCACTTCTCCATCATTTTCCAAAAGTCAATTTTTGACATTTCTAAGTAGTCTTCGTCATCAACCGACCGAAATAAATAAAAATAAATAAAAATAGTCTTCGTCATCGTTTTTGCTCGTGACTTTTATTTTCCACAAAGGTTTTTTATTTTAATTTTTCTTTTTGGCCATGACGATGACAAAGGTTGATGGTGATGAATCGCTGCGTGTATGTAGTTAGAATAAGGGGTTGGTATTTGTGAGTCTCATCTTTTAACTTCACTCATCTATAAATATCTTGCCTAATGAAGTAAGTTTCATGTATTTCCTTCCCTTTTCAGATCCTCAACTGTGTTGAGATGACCATCTTTCTCTCTTGTATATCCATATTGGTGATTAAATGATTAGCGTGATTAAGGACGTATTTGAGCAATAGCTATTTTGGGGATTGCAGTAAACTAAAAGTTCATGAAACTTGATGAAGAGGAAAAGGGTTAAGAAAGACATAAAAGGAGACGTCACAAATTGACTTTATGAAAATAACATATGAAGTCTTTCACAAGTTGCATTGTCCTTCACAAAACCCACATCGGAAAAATTCTGTTCCCACTATTGACTAGATATTATAATTGCCTTCATGATTGAGACAACTTGTACACGCACAATAGGTGAATTACTAACTGCATAAAAATTACTTTGAGTACTGCAAGCAAAGGGCTAAGGATGACTTACAAAGAAATATTAAAACTTGAGTTTATGAGAACAACATATGATGTCTTTCACAAGTTGCATTGGCTCGATACTAGAAAGATGATGTGTGAAAATTGACCACAGTACAGAACTTCAAAGAAAATCTGCAAAGGTTATGACATTCTAGCTACTGGTTAGTTACTACGACCAGTAGCTAGAGAACCAGTAGCTAGAATGTCATAATCTTTGTGGACAATTGATGTTCTATCATTTTATCTAGAGTTATTTAGAGTTAGACCACATCGAAAAGATTTTCTCATTAATTGCCATTTGTAGATCACTTATTTTTATTGAATTGAGAAGACAAATTTGTATTATATTATGTAAAAATCATGTTAGATATCACTTTCAAAAATAAAGATGCTAGGCCAATCCTGTGGATTGACACGATTGGTTAGGGTGTCAGTAGATTCAAGTTAGGAACTGAAAGTTAAAAATTCAAATTTCACTTACTCCATGAAACTATTTTGAGTTAGGGTCACTTGTACAGGTAAATAAAATGAATTAAATCAGTTCAAGGGCTGATAAAATGTTCTAATGGGCCTTCAGTTAATTAGCCTAATTGCGCTGGATTATAAAAAATAAAAAGGTGTTGGCCATGGAAAAGTTATATATAGTTCTTAATTGTGATCTTATTTTAGTTTATTTTTGGAAAAAGCTTGGCATGGTAACGGTGCAGTCTTGAAAACCACCCCCTACCCTCGGGCTCCATATTTTCCCCGGTTTCCTAGGAAATCGTGGGATTTTGAGTGAAATTTGTTAATTTTTTATTTTATTTCCGAATTAAAATTTGCTCTTCAAATTTGCTACGTGGATTTGAAGCTATCTCAGGTGAAATAGATTTTATATCAACATTAAGTTATTAAATTAAAAAAAAATGTTCATTTCTCTGATCCACACAATGTTTGCCATCTTCTACTAATCAAGCTAAATTATTAAAGATTTTATATCAAGATTAAGTTATTAAATTTTAAAAAAATTGTTCATTTCTCTGATCCACAAAAAGTCTGCAATCTCCTACTAGTCAAACTAAATTATTAATTAATCAAGTGTTCCATAGCCTGTTGCTTTTGAAGTGATACTGAAAGCACAAAATGCACCATTAGTTTGAAGCACTTACGGCACCATTAGGCTAGCATTGACCTTCTTATTATTCTCTCTTTGCTTTATCGGTATCCTGTCACTCTTTAAATTTTTTTCACGTTGTTACAACTAAAATGATATCTAACATGATTTTCACGTAATAGAATACAAATTTGTCTTCCCAATTCAGTAAAAATAAGTGATCTATAAATGGCAATTAAAGAGAATACACTTTGATGTGGTACTCTAGATGAAACCAGGTAAAAAACATGACAAATTTAATCAAGAAAAAAGATCTAGTAAAGTTTCTATTCACTCCTTAAATGAGTTTTATATTTAAGTAGTAATTCAAAGTTTGAAAAAAGTTCACTCGCAGCAATTAGTTCTTACTGATTTCATTTCCTTTCTAGAAGAAAGAAATAGCGCCTATAATTGAGAATTTTCTATTTGAGATATAGTCTCTAATTACCAATCGCATCTCCATTGCACTTTGTGGTAACAAAGACACTATTTTTCACAAAGAGTAATGGTGGGGTTAGTGTTAGCAAGGTTATTTATTTTTTAAGATATGGGTGAGTTTGATAAAGCCCGTCTATTTAGTAATTAGAGGGACACTTATTTCTAGACCAACGGGTTGGTAGGAACAGTGGAATGGGTTGTTAAATTAATATCTCAAGTTTAAATTCGGATGACGATTTATTATACCAAATTTTGTTGATAAAGATTTCCCATGTAGAAGAAAATTCGCTGGACTGCATGAAGATTTACATAAATAATTGCAAGTTTTTTTGTCCTTTTCTCGGACGGCCGAAACTTACGAAACAGAAAAGGAATGCCGCGTGAAGCCTCTGCAAGTGAAGGTTGGTTAATTGGTCGGGCCCAAGGTCAAACCTTTGACCTTGGGCACACACCCAGGCATACACGCACGAATTTCTTTTTTCAGGCATGCGTGAAGCGGTTTAACAAAAGGAACTCTACGTTCGCGCTTGAAGGCGTGGTAATTTTGTGCCGTGAGTTTATGTTCAAGTAAGTTATTTATTTATAAATATTTTGGATTTTGGGTTAAATCTAGGTGTGAAAAACACTTGAGCATATAGGTGATTGTAAACTATGATTCTCCGATTATAATGGATTATTTGTTTGTTGGCTCTTCTCATGAACGTAAGTACCGATACTCGGATCGAATCACGTAAATTTCTGGTGTCTTTATTATTTTTTGTTTATTTCTATGGTGATTTTGTATTGACGTAAATTGCAAGATCCTGTCATTTCCGCGTATTATACCCCAACATGGATAGTGTTGACTTTAGGCTCATATCATTCATATCAAATAACTTGGCAAGTCTTTCCACAAATCACATTAGTAAATAGGGTTAATACCTTGAAAAATCCCAAACTGGTACACTTGTGACAAATTTACCCCAAACTATTTTTTTTACCATGAAAAACCTCAAACTGGTAAACTTGTGACAAATTTACCCTGACTGATTATAAAAAACCCTAAACTGGTACATTTATGACAAATTTACCCCAAACTAATTTATTCGACTTCAAAAAATCATAAACTGGTAAATTTGTGACAAATATACCCTATGCTAAATTGGATTAATACCACAAAAAAAATCATAAAAATTGTAAACTGTGATAAACAGAACTTAAAATCCTAAATTGGTATACTTGGTTAAGCTGTCACGTGTCATTTAACTTAATAATTTGATAATAAAATTTAACGAAAACTAACATAGGGTAAATTTGTCACAAATGTACCAGTTTAGGATAAATTTGTCAAAAGTATACCAGTTTGGGGTTTTTGGTGGTCAAAAAAATAATTTGGGGTAAATTTGTCACAAGTGTACCAGTTTGGGGTTTTTTAGGGTATTATCCCTAGTAAATAATGAGTCCATATTCGTGTCTTGAGCTTTTTAGCAGCGCAATTTCGCGTCAACAAAACTGATAACGCGTTAGCACGACCATATGTACACTTATCGCAAGACTACCGCGTAGACTAAACAGGCCATCGCTTTGTGTTAGAAAAGCTATAGAATCAAAGCTTGCCCATTATAAATAAGACCGAAGCCACTTGTGATCATCTTAGAAACACACCACACTTTCGTTGGAGTTTTTCCAATCACGAAGATCCTACACTTATTTAACCCCCAGTACTCGGCCATCATTATCTTCCACATCTTGCTGAACTAAAAAGGACATAACCATGTCGTCCCAGAAATCGAACCCTCTTCCTCGTTCTCAAGGATACACGGTTGGCACCGGTTTACCCGTTAATTATCTTCAGGAACACCACCACCACCACCACCACCACCACCATCATCATCTTCCGGAGCAACAGAAAAACTCAGTCGCTTGGTCATCCAATATTTTTCATTGTTGCGACGATCCATGCAGCTGTTGTTCTTTTTGTCCTCTCAAAGTTGTATAATTTTAAGTATAGTTCATGGATGCTGTGATATGTATGATATTGTTGTACGTGTTTCAGGTTGCACAACGCTTTTTTGCCCATGCGTCACTTTTGGGAGGATCGCGGTGTTCGCGAACGAAGGATCTTCATGTATGTATTTGTAAACTAGTTTTTTTTTTTTTTCACAAACCCATTACCCCTCATCCTCAACCTCCACGAACCATCAACCTTTTCGTAATTGCAAACTCCAGCCATGCATATCCTGCAATCTCAATCTGAGGCAGGACGACATATGCAACCATCGTAGACCTCTGAGTAAAGCAGAGAGAGAGAGAGAGAGAGAGGAGAAGGAGCTGCTCAGGCGGCATGGTAATGAGCTGTGGAGAGCAGAGAGACAGATGGTTAGGCTTTGATCGGTGGCGTGTGCAATTTTTTGAGTTAAATCCACAAGTCTGTGTTTGAAAAATTGTGAATGCGTGCCACATTTCCGAACAGCAATAGCTATTTTGTACTTGAAATAATGTTTTAATAGATTGAAGTATCCAACATCACTTGCTAATGGTCTTCTTTCATCTATTAGCTTAAACTTTTGCTTTGACTTTCTAATTTAATGTCAAAGCTAGGTTCTGGTAAAGTTTATTTCGCATCCCTGCCTCAAATTGCGCATGTATGTCTCACTTCAGAATTTTGAGGGCCGCTACAGTAATTTACCTCATAGAAATCAACAACGATGATATTATTATATTCGTTTTGTTGCAGCTTGTGCTGCGAAAGGCGCACTCTACTGTTTAGCTGCTACTTTGACGGGTTGTTTTTTGGGAGGAGCTTGCTGCTGCGGTTGCTGCAATCGTAGAAGGTTGAAGACTCAATTCAGATGGCAACAGAATGCATGCGACGATTGTTATGTTCATTGCTGTTGCCATTGTTGTGCTCTGTGTCAAGAATATCGTCACCTCCAAAGCCTCGGCTATGACCCTTCCAAAGGTACTAAGACTTCATTTTTTTTTTCCTATTTTTCTTTTTATTTTATAGTCAAGGAATCTGCCTAAGATGAGTAAATCTCGGCTTCCATGAATATCCCACTAACTTTATTGATCAACAAAAGCCGGTCGTATTGACATATTCCTTGGTAGTTTGCATCTATGATGAAAAATCAGAACCGTGTTCTCTGTACAAATTGTGAACCTTTCTATTTTATGAACGAAATACAACCCAGAAATTCATGTTTTGTATTTGTGTAAGGATAGTGTTCGAGATAAAAAAAATAAAAAAGATTGACTTTAGGAACTGATATGATAATTTCCTGTGGATTCCTGAATATGACTCCTCCATGTTTGTTAAGATTGCAAAAGTAACGAAATGATTAGAAAGGACATTTAAGGCAAAAATACAAAGTAAAATTTACATTTCCTTATCTAGATGTATCCTCTTAAGGTAAACATACTTTTGCATCCTTTGTCTTGTCTAGGTTATAGGAAGGACCATCGTGAAAAGGATATGCAAATATTTCATTTTCTTCCATCATTCTTTCACAAATAACATAATTACATGTTTTTATTTGTGTTTTATGTTACATACAGTGCTAGTGCAAAGTCAAAAAAAGGAAACATTCATGTAACAATGGAATGAATACGGTAAACAAAATTAAACTTTGTAAATGTGTTGGTATTAAGACCATTAAAAAGTTAATTAACCCAAAAGTCTAAATTTAATCAGAGAGAGAGAACTTAGAGAGATAACTTATATGTGATGTTCACTTCCAAACCATCCTAAGAAGTGCACATGTGGTGTCACCATTAGTTTGAGAATCAATATTCCTGGATATATTGATATAATGTACAATTTTAAAGTTAGTGCCTAAGGACAAAAGAAACATCGAATATGGCTTTATCTACCCCAAGAATGAGTTGAGTGATTAACCATTTGATTTGAATATGGTATATTTCAGATGAATGGTTTTACTTATGCATTGAGGATGCTTATTTGGTTGTTTTGGTACTGATGCATGCAATTACCAAAATAATTTCAGGACGGGAAGGAAATCAGCAGATACGTAGCAGCTCGATGATTCCACCTCCAATGCCAAGAAACATGAGCCCCCATAGTTGATTAGCGAAGTTCATACCACAGACATCCAAATGTTAGGAGACATTCTAGTACAATATGACATTTTTTATTCATAAGTCTATCATTACTTTTGTGAAATTTTGTGGAATCATTATCAATTATTTTAAAAACTTAAATTGTCAGATGAATATTTGATTTAATGTCTAAATAGCTCACCTCATAAGTTGTAACAATTTCTAGAGAAACACTTTCAAGAGGAAAACTCTTGACAAACGAACTTATTTAAATCTATATCTCCATGGATCTACCTTATCGCAAGCATAACAAGCTGTAAATATTGCTTTTAAAAAAAAAAAAGTTGTCAATATCATGAAACTTCGTTTCTAGCGAGAATGTAGGACTCCGTCCAAAGTCTTTGCTAATTTTTTGTCGTGGCATAGAATAATATGGGAACGATCTACTTCATATTAGAGATACTTAGGATATGTTGAGAAATAATTTAAGATATTTTCCTTGATTTTCATAACTCTCGTAATGATGCATTAATTATGCATAACTAGATTGGTTTCTTACCTAGATAATTGTCTAATAAAGCTTATAAATATATTCATGTGCCCTTTATCAAAAAAGAAAAATATGTAAAAAAATTTCACAATTCTTTTTTTGCTTTATTTTTTTGTCATCATTTGAGATAACTTCTGATCACTTATATAAATGCCACTTGGGGTTGACTTGTCCATCATTTTCCAAAAGTCAAATTTTGACATTTTCAAGTAGCCTTCGTCATCGTTCGCTCTTGATTTTTATTTTCCACGAAGGTTTTTTTTTTGGCCATGACGTGACAGAGGTTGATGATGATGAAT
The DNA here is from genome assembly GCA_014182695.1 of Eucalyptus albens. Lineage (NCBI taxonomy): Eukaryota > Viridiplantae > Streptophyta > Magnoliopsida > Myrtales > Myrtaceae > Eucalyptus > Eucalyptus albens. The sequence goes on from CM024653.1 coordinate 32,690,391, forward strand.
GAAAGCGTCTATGTGGTTAGAATAAAGGTTGATATTTGTGAGTCTCATCATTTAAACTCTCCTCATCTATAAATATCTCATATAATGAAATAAGTTTCATGTAGTTCCTTCCCTTTCTTGCAATAGCATGTACCCTTTTTTTTTTCTTTAATGGCTAAAGAACACCTTCAAGAGCCATAACTTGACACAGGAGATATGTAAGTGTCAAAATTTTTAAAAGGTACATTTGAGTGTTACCTTTTTTGAAAATTAGACACTTAAGTGTCAATTTTAGTGATGTTTGTTGAAAATCCGATGTGGTATTATTTTATTAATAAAACTAGTCTATGTGTTTAGCTAGAATGTTCGTTCAGCAATCCTTGTCTAAAATGATGTCTTCCTCCATATTCCACCCCAAATTAAAAACCCTAACAACATTAACCAAGTAGGGTGAGGCCTCGTCAAGCCCAGGTGAGGGTTGACAACCCTCGCTCAGCTCGGGCAAAGGCAATACCAACACTGGCTTAGGACTAGAGAGGGTTGTTGTCGTCCCCTAGATCTAGGCGCCCTTGTTCGAGCTTGGCGACGGTTGCTGGCTCCTCCAAAGGTGATGGGTGGCAACGGAAACACCCATCGGCAAGCCTTGCCATTTTTTTTAATATAGCATTTTCAATAAATTTTAGCTTTTTTTTTTTCAATCCGAATTTAAAAGAAAATTGAATAAATTTGAATAAAAATATTTTTAAAGAAATGTCACATATTTAAAAATTTTTGTCGAAAAAAGTAACGTTAGCTATTTGGCCAAAAATTCTTGCTATTGGCACTTAAGTATTTCTTTCTTCTCTAATTTTAGCACTTAAGTATTTTTTTTCTTTTTCAATTTTGACACTTAATTATACCTTTTTGGAAGTTTTGGCACTTATGTATCCTCCAGTGTCAAGTTATAGCATTTGGGATGTTCTTTTTTTTTTCCCCTCTTTTTTGGTCATAGAGGTTTTCATGTATATTATACATTAAGTCTCATGCACGCCACGAAATTTAAGTGTCCCATGTTAATTGGAGAAACCAGTTGTGCGTCAATTTCATCCATCATGAGAAGTTAAAAGAATATAAAAGGATTGATATATTCATGAATAATTCGAGCAAAGAGTGTGCTTGGGAAAATAATACCAAAGGCATTGTAGATTTAGAAGGTAACACAAATACCACAAGATTAATTCTCGCCAATGAAAGGAAATCACCTCACGACGCGGTGCATATGATAGAATAGATGTTCACTATTAACACCTTCATTTTGCCTGTAGATCCATCATGCAACTCGCGTTTGAACAAAGCTTAGGGGTTCTTGAATTCGCCAATGATAGCAGAATTCGACCTTCAAGAAAACATAATAATTTTACATGATCCTGCATCTAGTTTTCTCACTGTATTCCTTCTCCACACAGAAACTAGAGGCATTATACTCTCTTAATACAGAGATTTCATTTCTATGTATTTCGTGAAGATTAGAGATCGAATTCTCTGTCAAACGATGGAATTAGACATTCGATCATCAATAGAGATACTGCACCATCACACGTTCCCATTTTATCTATGAACCTCCGCATTTAGTAACTAGACCCATTGTAACTTCAGGATCTTGGACGCTGCGCCGAGAAATTGGAAATCATTCATGCATTTCGCCAGGTTTGAGGGTCAAATTTGCTGATAATGTCAAAATTATTCCCCTAATATATATATATCGTCATTTCGTCATCACGCATTCATTTTTGAAATTAGGTTTCTTCTACACTTGTTGTCTAGAGACATCATGCTAATATGACCTCGGACCAAACGGTCTAAATTTCGATTGACAAAGACCGGAGAGCTTGCCTAAGCGACTGCCGACTGGTACCCACCGATTTATCTAGGAGAGCCCGGTTGGGCCTTTAGCCCAATCCAAGTCCATTAAGTCCAAATTCCCACGTGCCATGACACTCTCTTAGTACCTAGCTTGACATTATGCATGGCAATAAGGATTTTAAGGGTTCTTGATATACTTTGAAGTGACTAGTGTGTGGCCAAGGTCAAATGGGTAAGATCCACGGGATAAAATTAATGGGTAATTGTTGTGAGCTTTCCTTGAGTGAATCATTTAGGTAATGGCTACGGATTACTAAAGCTGCGCATGATAAAATTTCTGTTTCTTGATTTCTCTTTTCTCTTTTCGTAATGTGGTTTGGAACAAAATCCGTTTGGTAATGCAAATTGATTTTTCTATTTCTGAAACAGATTTCTGTTTCAGAAATTGTTTTGGGGAAAACTCAAAAGCTAGAAATTGTAGCTTCTCTGTTTCTGAAATAGAAATAGAATATTTTTTTTTTTAGACTTTGTTTAAGAAACATGCATGACTTATGTATTTCATTTCATGACTTATGTATTTGAGACTTTGTTTATTTATGTTTTTAAGTTGCAATTATGATGATATTATTGCTATAAGCATTCTTCTTTAAGGAATGTCATTGAAAGATCATTTGGGGCATTGAAGAATCGCTTTTTCATTTTGAGGCACATGCCCTCATTTGCATTTCGAAAGCAAGCACATATCGTAATTGCATGTTGTGCCATCCATAATTACATCCGCGATTAAGACAAGATGGATAAGAACTTTTCCCTATATGGAGATCCGATGTACGTGGCTGAACATACGCAGAATGAGCTTGCAAACATTTAGTTGACCGAGGAGGGAAACCAAATAAATATGCTTAGGAAAACCATTGCTAATAAAATGGCAAGGGAATAATATGCCGGAAATTTCATGAAATTGTATTTTCAACTTTTATAATGTATTAGTATTATTTCGACTATTATTTTGTATTTGAGGATTTCCTATGTTGTTATCTAATCAATTTCTATTTCTAGCACAACTTTCATTTTATTAATTTCGAATCGCTCGCAAATTGCGCCTCCCTCCATGTCAACTAGTACCTAACATAAAATCACTTTGTGGTCTCAAAAGAATGCAAAAAGTGTAGTGACTTAAACCCGAATCTTGAATGAGGAGAATAAATACATTCACTATTTGCATATTAGCATTTGAAAATACCAAATCTTTTATAGTTTGCATATTAGCATTTTTTATACTAATTACTAGCTTTTATTTACATAAATTGCTAATATTTTGAAGTTCCTAACTACTCTATCGAATTACCAATATAAATTAAAGTATTTATCAACTTTTATCAAATTAAATTACCATCATAAGCACCAAGAAGAGTGAGGTAAAAGGATGGGGACAACATGATTCATAGAAATAGAAATTTTTTTTTTTCTGTTATCAAACGGATTTCTATTTCAGAAATAGAAATTTTGAGTCGTTATCAAACGGGTTTCTTTGCTCAGAAATTTGGCTAGGGAATAGAAATTGAGAAATTGATTTCGGCCGAAATCAATTTCTGTTTCGAAATTTTATCATGCGCAGCCTAAGCTTCCGCTTAGCTTGGGTTCTTCCAAGCCTATATTGATTCACAACTTTCGAAATAATTAACATGCAAAATCAATTATTCAGGAATCACCACCATTTAATCTTTGGTGGAATTAGAATAAGTTAGAATGCATAGTATATAAGATTTTCTTGTTAAACTAGGATAGTTTGGATAGGATGCATATTTAAGTAGATTCTAGAAGATTATGATATATTTCCAATTCAAATTAGGATTTCACTTAGTTTATTTCCTAGTTTAAGTTAGATGATAGCTTAATCTTAATAGTTAATTTGAGTAATTTTCAATTACGAATTTACAAAAAAAAAAAAAAAAAAAAAAACTAGAAACATCGTCTTAAGATAGATTAGATTATTTTCTTTGATAAGGTTGCATGTTTAAATAATGGCATTTATTTATTCCGAATTTCATTGAAAATACAATATATATATATATATATATATATAATGTGCATGTCATATAGAGTTGGATGCATAAATTCCATGTCATTTAGAAATTGTATGTATAGGTTGCATATTAATTATTGCTTGTCATTAGAGTTTAGAGACATCGAAAGCATGCCATCTTAGAATAGCTAGAATTTCATGCATTGCATATGGATTAGTTTTCATTTAAATAAGAGAAAACCCTAAAAAGATTTGAGTAAAGTTGCATAGTAATTAGAAGCCATATTTAGATTGAATATGTGTTTTTCATTACCGTTGCTATGGATTGCATTGCTTCGAGGTAAGTACTTCTTTTCTATTCTTGCAATATATTTAATGCCTTGATTATTGAGTGCTACATTAATAGTTGAGCACCGACATGAACACCTCATACGTTAGTGGTTAGGTTAAAATTAATTCAAGTTGCTTGCAAAACATTTTTGAAAATAAAAGAGAAAATGTATCAAAAGAACGTTAGAATAATATAATGTAATCAAGTCCATGAATCCATAATCTCTAATTTGTAGAAGTAAAGTGTTCTCTTAGTATTTTACTTAAGTTTCTAATTCACCCACTAAAAATTAGATTAGTCGCGATTCTTAAATGAAATTAATTTGCATGTTAAGGACTTGAACCTAGGTTGCAAATTAATATAGGTTTGAGAGAGTTCAACTAGCTCTAGACTTAGTAATCCATGTCGAAACCCCTGAGGCTTGGGCCTTTCATGTTGTTCCCAACTACGTTGCACTTTAGTGGATCATAAATTAGATCATCATGATCATCATTATTGGCGTCGATCACATTGGAGTCTATCACATTGGATTGGACCATTCCTACACCATTGTGCGTTGAATCATATCTAAAGCATAAAGCACATGAATGAAAAAAACAAAAAGGGTTAAATTGGAGCCAGTTCTAAGAAACGATTTCAAAATGTTTTTCCACTCTTCTTTTAAAATTGTGAGACGAGGAAGCATGAGGAAGCCTCGGCCTCATAACCTTTCTTGGATCATATTTTCTTCTTTAGGTTGGATATCATCACCGAGCTAATTTTGTGTATCACATCATGCCCCAAAAGAAAATTGTAATTTTATTGACTTTCATCAATTGAATTACATTTTATTGAATGGAAATTGCAACAATCAATTCTTACAAAATAAAATCCTAGAAAGCAAATGTAAACATCTAGAAAGCAATAAAAGTTCCCATGCAAGGAAATATGTAGAAAATTAAAAGGGTTTTACTTTAGTGGGCTTGTGCCAATTCCCTCCAATGGTCCTTCGTTAATAGCGTTCACAAAGATGTCCTCGAACAAGTTGACCATACCCTCGAGTGCATTATTTTGCTCTTCTTGCTTTCCCGACCTCTATTTTTTTTTTTTTTTTTTTTTTTTTTTTTTGGTCGAAGACCTCTAGGTTATGAGGTATATGTTTGAATATACAGGGCATGACCTAGGTTTAGACCGGCTTAGACCTTAATATGGGTTGTAATTCTCTGGGCCTAAGTCAAACGAGCTGAAATCAGATTGGACTGAGCTTCGTTTCAGCCTGTCCCATCATTGAAATTTTCGGCCAGCCTTTGTCCCTTGTAATGGCCAAATTCTTGCTTTCCGTGGGCTTCAATTTGGCAGACCTTGACCTACTTAGGGTTCATTCTAATTAAACTTAGGGTCTTTAACTTTAACGGGCTCAACCAACTTAAGAAGCTCAAATATTCTGATTCTGGGCTAAAATATTTGGTCACTGTGCCCCCGTGCTTGGCCGAATTTTGCTTCACTATCGGCTCAATCCATGTGATCGATGAGGTCTGTTCACCATTGCCGGTTCAATGCAATGAGTGATCAATGCTCCTAAAAACTATATGGTATGAAATTTAATTATTTTATGTTCATTTAGGGGCAAGTTTAATCCTTAATTTTCTATGCAATTTGTCACTAAATGGCTATCAAAATTTAGAACAGAATTACATTAGACAATGTTAATGAAAACAATGTTAATAATCTACTAAGACATTATAGAGGTATAGTTTGTGTAACATCATTAACCAATCCTACTAGAAAAGTATGTAACAACTCATAATCTACTGCAGCAAATACACACCCACTTGTAAAATCTAAAAAAAAAAAGTAGTGATCTACCATTAGGTTTGTGGATGGTAAGATTGTTATTTGATTGGAAACTTGCAAATAGTTACACATCCACTTGAAAAATGTTAAAAAACAAGTGGTAATGTACTATTGGATTTGTGGATGGTGAAATTGTTATTTAGTTAGTTACTTATAAACAGTTTCACGGCCACTTGTGACACCTAAAAAACAAGTGCCAACTTCTGTTGAGTTTGTAGATGGTAAAATTGTTATTTCTTTCATAAATTACAAATATTTGGCTAGACTAATAATGAACAGTCACGTTTCACGTTTGACCATCGACAATTCAAATTCATTATCAAACTTTGCATGTGGAAACGCAATGATATTCTATTTTTGGCGAAAGGAACTTTTGATTTCTGCCTAGAATAAGCGGAATTAACCGTCGTATCCCATAGTTAGGTAAGTACAAAAGAAATCTCCCGAAATCAGCACCAATATTGATACTATAAAATGGTTAAGACTGTAATTGATGTAGTTCACTGTCCAAGTAATCTAATATCAAACTTTAAGCACATGTGGTTCGTCCTCATAGGGAAACCAAGAATATACCATTGACTATAGAACACAAAGGAGATGGTCCGGGGGAAATATATAAATCAGCATTGATCACATTCAACTTTGCTTTGTATAAGAAAGAATACTAACTACTGTTTGCGTTGCCGTGAGAAGGAGCAACACGATGGCTGCGAGAACGGACAAGAAAGCCCAAGGACTATGGAAATATTCCCTCCTTAGTTTTGCCATCCAAACGTTCCACCTCTTATTACAATACGCATTCACAGTTTTGAAAATTTCAGAGTAATAGAAATTGGATATAGTGATGTAGTCACCCATCTTGTTGAACATCTGCGCAATTACCTCATCATCACCCAAGTAGTTCTTAATAATCCCTGCACGGCGAAGCATCTCGACATCCTTTGAAGAGTTTATGAGGCAATCCATAAAGGTCACATAATCGGTAAAGTAATTGATGTCTCCACCTTGACGATGCTGCTCATATGCAATTAGGTTTCGAAATTCTGACTCAGTGTGGTCCTGTACACTCAAGACCGGTATCTCCAGTTTGCCGTTCTTGAATCTAATGTCTTTCATGTGTCGTCCTCGCACTGCCCTCAACTTGACTCCGGATTCTCTGAGCTCCGTTGCTGAGGACATGAACATGAGTTTCTCTTTCGTTGGCGGGGCTCTGCCATATAGCCGGGGCACATTAGGCGGGCCAGAAGTCCAACATGTGTGCATTAGATGAAGAATATGTTTGCTCTCACGAAGTGTCCGATATTGGCCCGAGTCTCCTAGTTCAAAATCAAAATACGTGGTAGCTATATCGATGAGCTCGAGATGCTCGTCCGGACCTTTAGTCAGGTCATATAGCTTGTTTAAGAGAAAAAGCGGAAGTTGGTTCTCGAGCAGCAATAAATCGCGCTGGAGACAGTATCTAATCCAATCTGCCTCCATAAGTGGGTCGTCTTTGTTTCTCAGTTTCTCCATATTGTACTTACGGAACAACTCAACGATGAAACAACCATCGATAAGCATCATCGCTAGGAACTTTTCTTGGGAGAGGTTGATAGTTTCCAAGTAGCAATTACGCACCAGCTGTTCTAGTTCTCTTAGAGTCGGCATATACCGGTCCACGCTTTCCTTATTTCGCCTCTGAAGCAACTGCTGCACGTACCTCATTTTTTCCTCCTCCATGGATTTAAATTTGTCTTTTCCATAGTGATAAGGACCGACAACCAGAATCTCTGGTTCATAGGCTTTGTTGTTTACTTTGCGCAGTTGAGGACGAACCCTGGGTATACTATGCTCTGACGGGGTTGCAGGCACGCCATAGAGCATATCCTCTATGTAGATTAAGACATGATCTTGCGTTCCAGATCGCCCATTGTTTCTAGCATACTGTATTGGTGACAACACAATTAATGTGACAATAAGCATGTCATAAAGCAAGATGATATTTTTCTGTGTTCTTAAATTTTCATGTGCTTCCATTTCATTAAGCTGTATTGTGGCTATGCTTTATATCTTAGTATGGTTACAGATCACATGTTGAACAGTGGACCATTATCAATGAATTTGCGAAAACAGTAAAGCAAAATGGAGCAGCACTCATCAATAACTATGCAATATTAGCAATACCCCAAGGCAGAATTTAGAATTGCATATGTAAGAACTATTCTCTCTAACCACCCAAATGATCCCACTAGTATGTAGGTTTTCCTCCCCTTACTCTTTCAATATGATTTAAAATATTGATATCTCATTATGAGAATTATCCTTACATACGAGCGAAGTTTTTCATAATAAACATAGGCAACATACAAAAACTCTCCTTATGTGTGATATTGCCAATTTTAATTTAGGTCATCATGCTACTTTTTGTGACTTATTTGATTCCTAAACTCTCTCGAACTTTTGAGGGGAAAAAAAAAACTCTTCGAACATTGGCAAACAAAAAACTAATCCCCAACATAATTTTGGGACAAATTCTGTGTTTCTGTATGAAATACTGATGGAAAAGATTGACTAGGCACCATAGTTGAACTTGTAGTGTTGAGATTAAACATAAGCAAACCGATAGTCGAGGAAAAATTACAAAAATGATCCGTGAACTATTGCCTCCTTAATTTTCCTCCATAATGTACTTTTTTTTTTCTTCTTTAACTTAATTGGTCCCAAAAAAAATTAGTTTTTGTATGTGAATAAGTATATGTAGTGCTTCTCACAAACTTTCCAGAATCATGTTAATTGAAAGGATCATAAGATGGAATGCAAAAGACTGGTCTAATCCTTCAACTTACTTGATCAAGTTGGTGGTTGCTCATTCTTCTTGCCAAGCTAGACAAGCTACTATCACGTCTGATGGAGTTCTTCTCTTCTTGTAGAATTGTTTATCAGCTGAGATAAAATGAGACTGCTGCAAATGCCAACTCTTCTTTTTCGTGGACTTCTGAAGATGGAAGGTTCTGCAATAAGCTGAAAGTTCTTGGAAGTTGATGAAGAGGCAAAGGGCTAATAAAGACTTACAAGGAAATGTCAAAAATGGACTTTATGAGAACGACTTATGAAGTCTTCCACAAGTTGCATATTACCATACGAAAACTAACCATTTTAAATAAACTTCATGAACTCTTTCAACATTTGGAAAGAGTCCTCTGTTCGCTACTGATTTGATAGTATAATTACGTTTGTCATGGAGACGACTTGTACTCCTATAATGAATTTAAATATTAAGATATTAGCCTATTCCTTCAGATTGGCACATTGTTAGGAAATTTCGTAGTAAGGAACTAGAATATACATATTTAGATTTCAGCAACTGTATTCAAATTGCTTTGGATATAGCAATCAACTGAAATTTCGTGGAACATATCAAAGAAGCAAAGGAATAGGAAAGATCTACAAGGAAATGTCAAAAATTGACTTTATGAAAACGACACATGAAGTCTTGCAGAAGTTGCATATAATATGTCGAAACTGACCATTTTACAAAACTTAAAGGAAAATATGGAAGGAGTCCTACCTTCCAGCTACTAGCTAGATAGATGGAGACAACTTGTACACTTATAATAAATATTAATATAAAGATACTAGCACAATTGTCTACATTAGCGCGTTAGAAGATTTCTATATTAAGAATTGGAAGTTATATATTTAGATTTCACCAATGGCATGGCAACAACTCTAGTTACTGTAATAAGCGAAAAGTTCATGTAACTTGATGAAAAGGCAATGAGCAAAGTAAGACACCGAGATTTTAGCTACTGGCTAGATACCATGATTGCCTTTATAATGGAGACAACTTGTTGCACTTTGAAATAAATGTAAATCTAAAGATGCCAATCCAATTCTCTAGATTAGTACAGTTGGTTGGGAGCATAGAGAGAATTCGAAGTTGGAAAATGGAAGTCACATGCTCAGAAATCATTAGCTATGAGCAAAATGCTTTGGGTATTGTCATGGAACTTGATGAAGAGGCAAAGGGTTAAGAAAGACTTACAAAGAAACGTCTAAAATTGACTTTATGAGAATGATGGATGACGTCTTCCGCAAGTTGCAATTTAATATCTGAATACTGACCATCTAACAAAATTTCATTAAACATTTATAAAGAGTTCGACAGTCTAGCTACTTGCTAGATGCTATAATTGTCTCATGATGGATACAACTTGTTCCGTTTATCTTAAATGTAGATATGAAGATGTCAGCCCAATCTATGGATTGATACCATTTGTAAGGGTTGTCGGGAAATTTTTAAGTTAGGAATCATCTATTACATGCTCAGATTCCCCCAGTTGTGTGTAAACTATTCTAGGTAATGCAATAAACAAAAAATTCATAAAACTTGATGAAGAGGCAAATGGCACAAAGGGCTTGAAGAAAACGTTGAAAGTGGACTTTTTGAAAGCAACATATGAAGTCCTCCACAAGTTGCATTCTGCAATGCGAAACCGAGTGCAATTGGTTTGCGTATTAAGAATTAAAAGGAGGCTTATTTCCGATTGGTAGGTACGACGGAATGGATAGTGTTGGCTTACATTTAAATTACCTATTGAGATAATAATAATAATAATAATAATAATAATAATAATAATAATAATAATAATAATAATAATAATAATAATAATAGTAATAATAATAATAATAATAATAATAATAATAATAAGTGCACGAGGCAAAGAGGGCTTGGAAAATGTCAAAAATTGACCTTCAATGCAATAACTTGGGTAGTGTTTACACAAGTTACATTATTATTATCCAGTGACTAGAAATTAATTTAAGGCCTTATACTGTATTGGATGACTCACAACATCATGGAAGAATTTGATGGGGTCTAATTATAGCCAGGACTAGCAAATTAGCTTAATCGTATCCACAACTTTAGACATTCAATAATTGATTGGGATCGGCTAGGCTTAGGCTGAAACATGAACAAGTAAAGATTTAGAGGTTTTGGAATTTGACAACATTATCTAGATACGCAAACTTTACCATACTTATTTCATACTTACAGTAAAACCAAAACCACACATGCAGATCATAAATCTTATTCTCTCTCCTCTCTTATGGCTTCTATCTTGCTGTCGTGTCCCCTCTATTAGTAAGTCCAACCTTTATTTATTGCCGTCTTGTATATAAAATTCACTCAGATTTATTAAGCAATGTCGAATATTTCAACAATCTTTATTTATTGTCGCGTTCTATATAAAATTCACATGAATTTATTAAGCAATGTAATATATTTCAACAACCTTTATTTATTACCACCGGCCGCGGTGGCTCAACTGGATAAGACTCTGCTGATCCTCAACGAAGAGGTGAAGGGTTCAAAACCCAGGGGAGGCGCTAAGTGTATTAAGTGTGACTCAGGGGTGGTGGGTCCTCCTGCTTAAGTGTCACTTGGAGGTTTACGGCGCGGCTGTCGGCTGCAAGCCGGTTCCTCCAATACCAAAAAAAAAAAAAAAAAAACAACCTTTATTTATTACCAGGTTGGCAACTCTTTCCCTCTCTCGAGCGGAGTCGTATTTCTGTGATATTTCAAAGGAGTCTCTCACTTCCTTTTATGAAGACGATTTGTACTTGGGGTGGTTTTGGGGCGAAATAACTTTACTCCCATAATATTGTAATTAGGAAAATAGTAAAGAAAAAATCTCTTGCTAAAAAATATTCTCGGACATAAAATATGATTGTGCCAATTATATGGGAAAAATAAGTTGGAAGTCCTAACCTTCAAGGAAGAAATGCAATTAAATCTTAATTTTATTAATTCAATTCAGTCTTAAACTCATTTGTAACAATACAATCAAGTCTTAAATTGCCTGCATGGCTCTCCAAAAATTGTCTCAAACTGAACTTTTCAACTTTTGAATCTACATTTAGCACTCAATTGCATTTTTGATGAAGGTTTAGGACTTAATTAGACCAATTCAAATATTGAGGAGATTGTACTTTGTGTTGAAGGTCGGTCTTATACATAAAGCTTAAGGCATGCGGTGCGAATCCTTTCTAGAGGAACTTTCACATTAAATGCACCACAGCACATTCCTAGGTGAAAAACATAACTCACTAACGACAGTTAGGTGACTGTCATCTATTGTCACCTATACCCTTGCCGCCAAAGAGACCTGGTATCTATTCTCCGAAGCATTTCAGCATTACAGTTTTTATGTCAACTAATATAGCAAACGGATTGGCAAATGAATACCGCCCTAACAAGACCACATATACGTTCACACTAGACCACTGCATAGACAGCAAGTCATCAATCTGTGTTTGATAAGCTATAGAATTGCACACGATGTGCATTCATATAAATGAAGACCAAACCACATGTGGTCATCTTAGATACACATGTGGTTTGGTTTATTACATTTCTGATAAATATTAAAATTTAAAAATTGTTATTTATATTATTTTTAGGGAAAATTCCAAAATAGGACCCGAAGTGCCATCTTTTTCTCAAATAAGGGTCCGAAGTGAACATTGTTTCAAATAGGACCGAAGTGCCATCACTTTCTCAAATAAGGACTGAAGTGGATCTTTATTTCAAATGAGGACCAAAAGTGGTTATGTTTGTTTCAAATAAAGACTTGACTTTTCGGCGATCAAGGATATTTTTGTCTTTCCATTTTCTGACTTTTTTTGTTCTTCTTCTTCCTCTTCGCTAGTGGCCAGCTGACCACCGGTGATGCCCACAGAGGGCTAGGCGAGACCGCCCACGCCGGTCCTTACTAGTAGCTAGCGAGGGCCAACCTCGTCGATGGCCCCTAGGTGAGGGTCGCCACGCCCAAGCGACGCCATCCCTTACTTGTGGCTAGTGTGGATGGCCCTCACTGGCGAAGGTGACCCTCACCCAGCCCTTTGTGGGCATCGTCGATGGTTGGCAGCCATCGATAATGAGGAAGAAGAAGAACCAGAAAAAAAAAAAAAAAGAAATAAGGGGAAAATGCCAAATGATGAAAATACCATTGACCAGTCGAAAAATTAGCTAGTCGACAACCGGCGAGGTGGGGTCCATATTTTGAAACAACCAAAGCCACTTTAGGTTATTATTTAAAACAAAGTCCACTTTGGGCTCTTATTTAAGAAAATAAGGGCACTTTGGGTCATTTTTTGAAATTTTCCCAAAAAAAAAAAAAGAGGAAAGAAAAAAAAAAGGCAAAAATCATAAAAGACAAAAATACCCTTGATCACTTAAAAGTCAAGTCTTATTCAAAACAAACATAACCACTTTGCGTCGTCATTTGAAACAACATCCACCTCAGCCTTATTTGAGAAAGTGATGGCGTTTCGGGTCCCTATTTGAAACAATGTTCACTTCTGGATCCTTATTCAAAAAAAAAAAAAAAGTCTTGGTCCCATTTTGGAATTTTCCTTATTTTTAAAAAAGGAAAAACGAAAGGGCTCGGGGTTGGGCTTTCGCCCTAGCCCCCTTTCTTTCCTCTCCCCCCTTCCCCCGCGCTGGCCTGGGCCCATCTCGAGCCAGCTCTCCCCAGCCCGGCCCCCTTTCCCTCCTTCCTTCGTCCTTCCTCCTTCTCTGCACCTCATGTGCGCGAGGACACCCATAGCCGGCAATGGAGGGGACCTCTGGGCAGGCGTCTTCAATGCCGCGGAGTTGCAAAGCAAGTTTGGCCCTGCCTTGGTCAGGCTTGCCGCGGATGGGATGGCCAATGGGACATCGGTTCGGCCAAAGAGGGAGCCTGCGCGCCGAGGACTAACAGTCGAAGCACCTCAGTTGAGCAAGCTCCTCACCTATAAATACCAGGGCCATTAGAACAGTTTGAGGGCGGGATAAGAGGAAAAGAAGAAGAAGAAAATGGTGAGAGGGGGGAGTTTCGGATAGAGAGACAGAGAGAATCAAGAGGCGGAGAGAGGTAGAGCCGCAACTGAGAGCAAGAAAAGCGTGTCAGAGGGGGAGACCGCCCGCCACCGTGCCTCAATCAAGGCCAATGACCCGCTGCCGTGCCTCCTTTTCCGCGCCGAAGCTCTAGTACAACTCAACCTGTTTGTGCCCTGTTTTTGGGCGTGCAAAGTCGAAGCTTGCGACCATCCGGCTCATGTGAACTCCGGCCCCGCCAATCCCACGTATTGTTTGTCATGTGTCCACAGTCCCGGCGCGGGTTTGAGCTTTGGTTGAGTCGGAAATCTCTCGTTATAGTAGTGCCCTTAGCTGTTTGACGTAATGCCCGAATGAGGTCCACAAACCTTTCCTCTCAAACACTTCTTGTTGTTCGATTTGTTGTTGCCATTTGTATATATTTTGCTTGCATTAGAGAGGTTCGAGCCGGAGTGATGTTTATGGAAGTTGCAGTCCTCTCGATCTAGAGTGGCTTCGTGTCCCTTGGGTTGGCCGATGTTTCCGCGGCACAAACCCTGCTCGGTTGGGGGGTCGAATTCGTCACTGGCGCGACATAGATAAAGGCGGCTCGAGACGCCGGTGTTGAGCGCACGGCCACCGAGATAGGCCTGCCGTCGCCGTTTTTGTCGGGCTCTAAAGAGGGGGAGCGGCGGCGGCTGCGAACCGGGTTGAGTGAGGGGCGTTGGTCGAGTGGGGTTTTTGACTAATGGGAATGACAAATATGGGCTGGGCACTTTCTGTTAATTGAAAGTAGGCCTAGTCTTATTTTAAAATGGGTTTGGAGTGTTTTGTTTCTTTTAAAAAAGAATTCTAGGTTGGGTTGGTGTTTCAGGCCCAGCCAGGTCGCTGGTTGGCAACTCGGGTTGGTTCCAACCCAAGGATCCGACCCTGGTCTTTTTTTTTTATGTGTGTATAAAAAGTTATGATTTTAATGTAAAAGTATATATTTTAATAGTTAAAAAATCCCAACATTTTAGTTTTTTAAAAAATTAGCATAAAGCTTAAAATCAAAATATTCATCTCTTAAAAATGCATGAAAAAATCCTTCAAAAAAAATCAAACCCCAAGTTTTAAATAAGATTAGATACTAAAAGCACATTAGTTGATTAGTAAGTGTAATCAAGTCCCTGATTTTTTTTTTTTTGCATATGAGTAAAATATTTCTTTTAATATTTTACTTGTGTTTTAAATTGACCCATCACTAGTCGATTAGTGACAAATTCTAAATAAAAATAACTTTTAAATTAAAAATTTGCACCATAAGTTGCGAATGGTGGGCTTGGGAGAGCCTGGACTAAGCCTAAACTTAGTAATCAATTAGCCTTTGCGTCTGTGGGAGGGTTTAAAGAGGTTGCAACAGCTTAGCGACTTTGTTGGGGACTTGATTTTTGTGGACTTAGGCTTTTTGTCTTGTTTACATATTTCCCTAACTTGGGTATTTTTTGTAGGTTAGTAGCTTAAGGATAAATGTCAATTTTATTATAATAAATGTTTGGTTATAAATTGTTGTGCATGCCCTAATGTTTTTGCACTACACCGTGGCACATACAATCCTATCATTAGATGATGTTAAGAAAGATACGATCTTAAACATGCGATCGTCATATAGAAGTTGCATTTCTTTCCCCAAAATTTCTTTAGATGGAGCCGAAGTTAGGAGGAGCTGACACTAATGTAAAACTATGATGGTTAGATCACCCTTTTAACTTTATCTTGTCGAGCCTTTTTAGTTAGAAAACAAAATAGATGTATTATGTGCATGTCTATATGGTTGCAATCAATTTTCTTTGGTGAAGTAAATATTTTATTCCAATACAATTGAATTTACATACCGTGTTGCATTTTCAATCGGTCCATGACAATTTAGGTTAATCGTTGATTTAGCTCCTTTATCAATCAAAAATGAAATGAGGAAATTACCACGGAACAAATCATTTGAAAGAAACCTTTGAGAATTTGTTTTGAATTCATGCTTCTGTTTTTTTTTTTTTTTTTTTTTAGGGATTTTTATGTTTTTATTATTTGATATCTTTCTAATCCATGCTAGTGTCTCATATGTATTTATTTTCCTAGTTCATTTTGGGGAAATGTTCTTGATGTATGTACTTTTCGTGAATAAACAAAAAGGGGGTAAGATTAGCTCGTTGTCATGGATTGGTTCCTCGTTTACACCTTGCGCTTACATTTGCTTATTTATTTAAAACAAGGTTATCATAAACCATTCGCCAATCCAAACCTGCTTGAGAGTGAGACAAAAATGACCAATGAAGACATGCTAAGCTGTCTTGCCGGCATGGAAAGTGAGATGAAGCGGATTATTAGTGCACTCCAACAACTCTCAAAATAGGTGGATTCTATTTAGAGTAAGGTCATTCCCACTCCAACACCATTGAAGTAGTGTTGCCGCAAATGTCTGCTAGTGGTAGGCAAGGCGGGGGCAGTGATGATGACATGCTAGGATTAAAAGATGACCAGCCTCAAGTCATAATGGAGAAAGCTAAGCTTGGGAGCATGCTGACAATGGAGCACGATAAACGCTTTGTGAAGCTAGAAGAAAATTTGAAGCAATTGTAGGGGTTATAGAATTCGCCTCCATAAGACTTATCTGTTTATGTGAAGGTCAAGATGCTAAAAAAGTTCAAAATGCTGGAGTTTGAAAAGTATGATGGCATCTCTTGCTCGAAAACCTATTTGCATATGTACCACGTGCCAATGACTCAGTTTGTTAATAGCATGCCTCTCATGATCCAATTATTCCAAGTGAACTTAACAGGGCCAATGCTAAAGTGGTACATCACGTAGAGCATAAACTTCCTTGAGACTTGGAGTGAAGTGGCTAATGTGTTCACCAAACAGACTTGTTTTCTTGTGTATTAATGTAAAATTTGAAGTCGTATAAGATATTGGGTAGTTGCAAAATGGATTCTAGTGGAAATAGGGTTAACCTTGAAATCGAACTAGAAAAGCAGGATGGTTTCGGTACATGTTCTAATGCAAACAAGGTCGGGTACATGGTCCAAAAAAGAGGAATTGCTTATAACAGGGTCGGGTACAGGGTTCAGACCTGGACCCTATCACTCCTATGTGTGTGTGTGTGAGAGAGAGAGAGAGAGAGAGAGAGAGAGAGAGGTTGCCCAGCTTTAATATTTATTGTGCATTGTATGGTCTTAGTAATTTATCTGACATGAAAAATTTGGATCCAGTTGTAAAATTTCTAATGGGTGACTCCAGAGTGAAATTGCTTTTCTATTGGGTAAGTAGCTTTCACATGGAGCTTTTCTTCTCTATGTCGGTGTTCGTCTTGTTCCTGTGCTCAAATTGCATGGATGGAGATTGATTGCAGAACATTAAGAAAGTGTAAGGGCAATTTTACAGTTTCCTCATTAGTTTGGTGTAAGATTGACCTCTGAAGCATAATGGGCCTAAGAGCCTTGATTGTAGGATCAGCCTCTTTAATTTTAGCCAAAAAAGTGTTGAAAGTTTGTATTTGTTTGCTTCTATTATGGAATTCCGTGGCCTCCTTTTCTTTGGATCGAATGAATATCAATATTTGTGCTCATCTTGCATGGACGGAGATTGACTGTAGAACATTAAGAAAGAGTCGGGCAATTTAACAGTTCCTCATTAGTTCGGTGTAAGATTGATCTATGAAGCATAATGAGCCTAAGAGCCTTGAGTGTAGGATCGGCCTCCTTAATTTCAGCCAAAGAGTGGAAACTTTGTTTTTGTTGGCTTCTATTATGGAATCCTGCGGCCTCCTTTTCTTCGGATGGAATGAATAGCCGGTATTTGTTCTCCAACATATTATATTCTCTTGAGGCTTCAAGTTGTCCTTTTTATCCAGTGAGGGTACTCAACTAATTAATATACTATGTCAAGTAGTATATTATATAAATAACTTTTCCCTTTCAACTTTGTGATTGCATCGCTTCTTCCTGAATATATATATGCTTGGAAGCGAGCCATATTTTACCCTGCTTGTTTAGAATTTATGATACTCGAAGTCTTTCACATTAGCAAGAATCTCAACATCCTTGGTTAAGTTGGAAATTAGCTTTGTACCCATGATATGTCGCCCTTTTCCATTTTTGTAGTTTTCCTTAGATCCTTGGTTTAATTACACTAATGCTTTGCTTGCAATGCCCAATTGGTAAAAGCACGTACTTAAACTGCTGTGAGTAAACGTTTCTTTAGTAGCTATTCATTTTGATAGCTTGCCTAGACCACATTGGTGCTGTTTTGGGCTTTCTATTGGTTAATTGGACAAAATTTTGGGATTCTTTGTTTGTGTTTTTATCTCTCTCCGTTCCTCGCCAAATCTGCAATTGTTGACCAAGATTGATCCAAATGGAGCTTTGCTTCAACTTAGGTGAAAGATTACGAGTTCTAATTGTTCCAAATCCATTGTTGTTTATGCTGTCTGTTGTTTTTTCTGATTCTGTTCACCCCCCTTTCTGGTGTTTTTCTTGCTTTTTGGTTATGCCCTTACAAGAGTGAGTGCCTTTTTGCCTTGTCAAGATTCCTGTGAAGAGTTTTTGGTTTGTGATTAGTATTTTATTACCCTTCAATATTGCGTTTCTTACTTTTACAAGTTGTGGTTCTTCCTCTTACATGCTCATCGGAATAGATGGATTATATTTTGCATTGACAACCAAAACAAATGGTCAAACACCAAATAAAAAAACAAATGCCAAAAGCGGCAAGGGAGGAAGTGTCTTCTCGGTCGGATATGAATGAAGAGTCAATTACCTCCTATGAGCATACTAATCACATGAGAAGTGCCACATGGGGTTATTATACATATTTCATGTACATGTTTGCTGTTAACACTTATTTGACCTGCTAACCTCTGGCTTCTAACCCGTGATGGATATACTGTCTGCTGATCATGTGACGTTGTGTCAATGGGTGCATTGTGCTTGGTTTGGTAGGAAGGAGAGATGTGTTGTGCAATTTGGAAAATGTTGTTACAAGGATGAATGGATGCTTGGTGGATGTACAATTTATTGAGTCTGTGTTTAGAGACTTTAGCTAATTCTAGTTTTGTTATTAAATGCGTGAAATCAAATGTGCAGAGAAAGGAGTTGAATAAACTTACCTCCTTGCTAGTTGCATATTTTGTTGGCTGACATGAATGAATGTGCTTTAGAACATCCTAATAGGAATTATACCTGCGTTTCACTTATGAAATGTTGGTTGATTTCTATGAGAATTTAATGTTGTTCCGATAAGGCTTCCCATGGAACAATTGCTTCACTCACTCAGGCTGTTTTAGACAAATTTATCAGCAAAATAAGGCTGATGTCATGAAGCTCATTGGTTTGCTGTTTTCTTATAGAGCAGCATGGCCTTTCTATTAATGCAAGCATAGCTGATTAGGAGACAGTCCAAAGGCCGATTTGTTTTTGGGAGTATCCATCCTAATTCAGAGGTTGCTGATAATATCATTTGGAGAACTTCTCCTACTATTGATGTGGATTCCATCAAAACGTTCAGAGATAAGAAGCTGCTGCGTGTTCTTCTTAGTTGTAGTCCAAGTGGAATTGTAACTCTAGGTCAAGCATGATCAGAGAACCAGCTGGATATCTTTGTGGGAAGAAGAGACTTTGTAGGGTGATCCTACATATCTCTTGTTATCATCTAAGTTGGTTGTAACTCTTTTTTCTTTTCTTTTTGAACTATATACCAACTTGGTTGCTAATGTCCTGTTGGTTTTCTGTTGTAATCATCTAGTTCCAAATGAAGACAGATTTGTGGACCTCATTTAAAGCATAAATAATTTTCACTATCTTTCTTTAAGCACATGACATTCGTCCTCATTGGAAAACCAACATAATACTAGTGGCTATAGAACACAAGTAGATGGTTCAGGGGAAATATATGAACCAGCATTGATCACATTTAACTTTACTTCGTGTAAGAAAGAATAGTAAATACCGTTTGCGCTGCTGTGAGAAGGAGCAACACAATGGCTGCGAGAACAGACAAGAAAGCCCAAGGACTATGGAAATATTCCCTCTTTAGTTTCACCATCCAGATGTTTTCCCTCTTGTCACAATGCGCATTCACATTTTGGAAGATCTCAGAGTAATAGGAACTGGATACGGTAACGTAGTCACGCATCCTGTTGAACATCTGCGCAATCATCTCATCATCGCCCAAATAGTTCTTAATAATCCTTGCGTGACGAAGCACCTCGACGTCCTTTGAAGAGTTTATGAGGCAATCCATGAAGTCAACGTAATCCGTAAAGTATTTGATATCTATCCTTCGACAATGCTGCTCATATGCGACCAGGTTTCGAAATTTT
Source organism: Eucalyptus albens (assembly GCA_014182695.1). Lineage (NCBI taxonomy): Eukaryota > Viridiplantae > Streptophyta > Magnoliopsida > Myrtales > Myrtaceae > Eucalyptus > Eucalyptus albens. The sequence continues at coordinate 32,710,594 of CM024653.1, forward strand.
GATTCCGTGTGGTCTTCTACGTCCAAGACCGGTATCTCGAGTGTCCCATTCTCGAATTTGATGTCGCTCAGTTCGCCCCCTTGCGCAGCCCTAAACCTGACTCTTGACTCCCTTAGCTCTGTCGCCGAGAATTTAACTGGCATGCAATTTGGCCGAAGCGTTTCAGGCAAGCCAGAAGTGCGCCACGTGTGATATAGATGCAGAAGATGCTCCGTCTCCTCGCCAACCGTTCAATTTGGGCTGGGGGCTCCGAAGTACGCGCTGGCGGCAAGGCCGAACTCAATCTGGTCACCCGGACCTTTGATCAGGTCATATAGCTTGCTCAAGACGAAAAGCGGGAGTTGGTTCTCTAGCAGCAGTAAATCGAGCCTAATGCTGTTTTGAATCCCCCATTCATGCATAGGCAAGTCGCCTATGTCATGCAAAGGCAAGTCGCCTATGCTGTTTTGAATCCCCATTTCTTCAATAATCCCCCTTATAATGTACCCACGGAACAACTCAACGATGAAACAGCCATCAATGAGCATCATCGCAAGAAACTTTTCTTGGGAGAGGTCGATGGTGTCCGCATAGCAATTACGCGCCTTCTGTTCCAGTTCCCTGAGGGTTGGCATATACTTGTCGATCCTCTCCTCCTCTCCTATTAAGCAATTGTTGCAGGCATCGCAGTTTTTGCACCTCCATGAATTTGAACTTGTCATTTCCATGGTGATAAGGGCCGATGGCTAGAATCTCTGGGTCGTAGTTGATGACGAACCCTAAATATACTATGCTCTGGCGAAGTGGGAAGCATACTGCAAAGCATACTCTCGATGTGGATTGAGACATGATCTTGCACCATGGAACGGTCATAGATCCCAGCATGTTGTATTGGCTACAACATAATTAATGTGATAATAAGCACGGAGTAAAGCAAAATGATGGTTTTTCATGTTCTTAAAATGGTTCTTCATGTGCTTCCCTTTCATTAAGGGCCACTTACGAAAAATGTCCTTGTATATACTCTTCCCATTTTTTGATTTTGGTCATCATACTATTTTTTGGGAAATATATGACCCTTAAACTAATCTCCAAACATCCTCCCCCCCAGGCGCCCACCTAAAAAATAAATAAATAAATAAATAAACAAACTAATTTTCGAATAAATTTTTAGGAAAAATTCTACATTTTCGTGTGATTATTAATGGAAAATGCTAACTAAGCACTAGAGTTGAACATGTGGACTGGCATCGAATTTAAACAAATCAATATATTAGGAAAAATTGTAAACGGCGCTTCAAACACGTTGCTGGCAAGAGATTTCGTGAATATCACATATTGAATAGTGGACCATTATCAGTGAATTTGTGAAAGCAGTAAAGCAAAATGGAGCAGCACTCATCATTAACTATGTAAGTGCTATTCTCTCTAACCACCTAAATGATCCCACTAGTATGTAGGTTTTCCTCCCCTCACTCTTTCAATATGATTTAAAATATTGATATCTCATTATGAGAATTATCTTTACATACAAGCAAAGTTTTTCATAATAAACATAGGCAACGTACAAAAACTCTCCTTATGTGTGATATTGCCAATTTTAATTTAGGTCATCATGCCACTTTTTGTGACTTGTTTGATTCCTAAACTCTCTCAAACTTTTTGAGGGGAAAAAAAACTCTTCGAACATTGGCAAACAAAAAACTAATCCCCTACATAATTTCGGGACAAATTCCGTGTTTCCGTATGAAATACTGATGGAAAAGATTGACAAAGCACCATAGTTGAACATGTAGTGCTGAGATTAAACATAAGCAAACCGATAGTTGAGGAAAAATTACAAAAATGATCCGTGAACTATTGCATTAATTTTCCTCCATAATGTACTTTTTTTTTCTTCTTTAACTTAATTGGTCCCAAAAAAAATTAGTATTTATATGTGAATAAGTATATGTAGTGCTTCTCACAAACTTTCCAGAATCATGTTAATTGAATGGATCATAAGATGGAATGCAAAAGACTCTTCTAATCCTTCAACTTACTTGACCAAGTTGGTGGTTGCTCATTCTTCTCGCCAAGCTAGACAAGCTACTATCACGTCAGATTGACTTCTTCTCTTATTGTAAAATTGTTTATCAGCAGAGATAAAATGAGACTACTGCAAATGCCAACTCTTCTTTTTCGTGGACTTCTGAAGATGGAAGGTTCTGCAATAAGCTGAAAGTTCTTGGAAGCTGATGAAGAGGCAAAGGGCTAATAAAGACTTACAAGGAAATGTTAAAAATGGACTTTATGAGAACGACTTATGAAGTCTTCCACAAGTTGCATAATACCATACGGAAACTAACCATTTTAAATAAACTTCATGAACTCTTTCAACATTTGGAAAGAGTCCTCTCTTCGCTACTGATTTGGTAGTATAATTACGTTTATCATGGAGACAACTTGTACCCCTATAATGAATTAAATATTAAGAGATTAGCCTATTCGTTCAGATTGGCACATTGTTAGGAAATTTCGTAGTAAGGAACTAGAATATACATATTTAGATTTCAGCAACTGTATTCAATTGCTTTGGATATAGCAATCAACTGAAATTTCGTGGAACATATCAAAGAAGCAAAGGAATAGGAAAGATCTACAAGGAAATGTCAAAAATTGACTTTATGAAAACGACACATGAAGTCTTGCAGAAGTTGCATATAATATGTCGAAACTGACCATTTTACAAAACTTAAAGGAAAATATGGAAGGAGTCCTACCTTCCAGCTACTAGCTAGATAGATGGAGACAACTTGTACACTTATAATAAATATTAATATAAAGATACTAGCACAATCGTTTACATTGGCGCATTAGAAGATTTCTATATTAAGAATTGGAAGTTATATATTTAGATTCCACCTGGTATGGCAACAACTTTAGTTACTGTAATAAGCGAAAAGTTCATGGAACTTGATGAAAAGGCAATGGGCAAAGTAAGACACCAAGATTTTAGCTACTGGCTAGATACCATGATTGCCTTTATAATGGAGACAACTTGTTGCACTTTGAAATAAATGTAAATCTAAAGATGCCAATCCAATTCTCTAGATTAGTACAGTTGGTTGGGAGCATAGAGAGAATTCGAAGTTAGAAAACGGAAGTCACATGCTCAGAAATCATTAGCAATGAGCAAAATGCTTTGGGTATTGTCATGGAACTTGATGAAGAAGCAAAGGGTTAAGAAAGACTTACAAATAAATGTCTAAAATTAACTTTATGAGAATGATGGATGATGTCTTCCACAAGTTGCTATGTAATATCTGAAAACCGACCATGTAACAAAATTTCATCGAACATTTAGGAAAAATTTCAATTAAGGGCCTAAAGTGGAACGGTTTTCTCAAAAAAGGACTCAAAATGGACATTGTCTCAAACAAGAACCTGAAGTGACCAACTTAGTTTCAAATAAGGACCTCAACTTAAAAGCCAACCAAATCTTATTTGCATTTAGGGGTATTTTCGTCTAAAGACTTTTTTTTCCTTCTTCTTTTTTTAATTTATTTTCTCCTTCTCTTTCTTTTATTCATCATCATCGTGCCTTCGCCTTTTTCACTCTTTAGATTGCGTTCTCCAAAGTCCATCTCTATCTTCCTTGCCGAATTAGCCATCAACACCCTCAACCTCATCCATCATTGCCCTCAACAGCAACTCCAGTACCTTTGTTGAAAGATGGAGGTCAATCCAAGCCCTAGATCGAGCACGAGTGGACCAAGATGTGACGCTCAGCTTGATTTGATCCCCACATCTTGTGGTCGTGGTCAAGCACGAAGCATGATGAGGTGTAAGCCATTAGCTTGCTGCCCTCATTGTCGTCGATGCTTTAATTCAAATCAGTGCTCACGCAGGCTATGATCGATCTTAGCGAGGAGAAGCCAGATTGAAGTGCCTAAGCCAAATTTATTAGAGGTTTTTGAGGAATCTCTGTGATACTAATGTGCATTGATTTGTTTAGTGAAATACATGGTTTTGGGAATTTCTGAGCGATTTTGCACTTTTTTTTTCGTCTTGTTATTCTCTCTCAAATCTATCTAGATAATATTTCAAATTTTTAGAGAGGCAAATTTGTTTGAACATGTGTAGATTAGAGTCATTCGTTTTTTAGATTAAGTGTTGTCTGATTCGAATCACCACCAAAGGTGAGTATCTTCAATCATCGGTTAGAATGATTCAGTAGCCTTTGAAAATAACCAGCATGCACAACACAATTGGACCCTCTCAAGAAGCCACATTGTCCACCTCAATGCAAGCTATGTCTATGAATGTTATGAATAATCCAACTCGAACCTAATAAAACATTCCCAAGAAGCCATGAGTGAAAGTTATCGTGGCATAGGCAGTTTCATTGGTAGGGAGAAAATGAAACTGTTACTTTAATTGCCATAATAAGTTTTTACAAGCAAATTGAATAAAAACAAAACCCATTGATGGATATTTCTTGATTCTCAAGTTCATTATCGTCATCGGAGAAGGTGAGTGGTGGCGAATAACTTAAAAACTAGCTTATGCTGAAATCGATGAGTTCTTGGGTGAGGATGTAAAGTTGCATAATGTAGAGCATGCGCTTTGAAGTTTACTGATGGGGAGCCGCAAAATCGAAGCACGCAATTTGCAGTTTAACTTCTCGAATATCTTTTCGTTTTCTTCTTTTCCTAAATTAGTCAAATTGTTTTGCACCTGTGCAAGCTCATGTGTGAGGAGTCTGATGCATTTGTCAAGAAGGAGGTGAGCAAGATGAAAAAAGAAAGAAAAGAAAAACGAAAAGGAAAAGGAAAAAGAAAAAAAGTCTTTAGACGAAAATGCCCCTAACTGCAAAAAAGATTTGACTAGCTTTCAAGTTGAAATCCTTATTCGAAACTTAATAGGTCACACCGGGCCCTTATTTGATACAATGTCCACTTTAGGCCCTTTTTTGAGAAAATGATTCCACTTTAGGCCCTTAATTGAAATTTTCCCGAACATTTATAAAGAGTTCGACAGTCTAGCTACTTGCTAGATGCTATAATTGTCTCATGATGGATACAACTTGTTCCATTTATCTTAAATGTAGATATGAAAATGTCAGCCCAATCTATGGATTAATACCATTTGTAAGGGGTGTCAGGAAATTTTTAAGTTAGGAATCATCGATTACATGCTCAGATCCCCCAATTGTGTGTAAACTATTCTAGGTAATGCAACAAACAAAAAAATTCATAAAACTTGATGAAGAGGCAAATGGCACAAAAGGCTTGAAGAAAACGTTGAAAGTGGACTTTTTGAGAGGAAGTCCTCCACAAGTTGCATTCTGCGATGCAAAACCGAGTGCAATTGGTTTGCGTATTAAGAATTAAAAGGAGGCTTATTTCCGATTGGTAGGAACGACGGAATGGATAGTGTTGACTTACATTTAAATTACCTATTGAGATGACTGCAAGAGCATATTCATGGAACTTGAAGAGTGGAGAAGGCCAAGATTTTTTTTTTTTTTTTTTAAGAAAAAAAGAGTGCAAAAGGCAAAGAAGGCTTGGAAAATGTCAAAAATTGACCTTCAATGCAATAACTTGGGTAGTGTTTACACAAGTTACATTATTATTATCCAGTGACTAGAAATTAATTTAAGGCCTTATACTGTATTGGACGACTCACAACCTCATGGAAGAATTTGATGGGGTCAAATTATAGCCAGGACTAGCAAATTAGCTTAATCGTATCCACAACTTTAGACATTCAATAATTGATTGGGATCGGCTAGGCTTAGGCCGACACATGAACAAGTAAAGATTTAGAGGTTTTAGAATTTGACAACATTATCTAAATACGCAAACTTTACCACATTTATTTCATACTTACAGTAGAACCACACATGCAGATCATAATCTTATTCTCTCTCCTCTCTTATGGCTTCTATCTTGCTGTCGTGTCCCCTCTATTAGTAAGTCCAACATTTATTTATTGCTGTCTTGTATATAAAAATCACTTAGATTTGTTAAGCAATGTAGAATATTTTAAAAATCTTTATTTATTGTCGCATTCTATATAAAATTCACATGAATTTATTAAGCAATGTAATATAATTCAACAACCTTTATTTATTGCCAGGTTGGCAACTCTTTCCTTCTCTGTGTGGAGTCGTATTTCTGTGATATTTCAAAGGAGTCTCTCACTTCCTTTTTTGAAGACCATTTGTACTTGGGGTGGTTTTGGGGCAAAATAACTTTACTCCCATAATATTGTACATAGGAAAATAGAAAAGAAAAACTCTCTCGCTAGAAAATACTCTCGGACATAAACTATGATTGTGCCAATTATATGGGAAAAATAAGTTGGAAGTCCTAACCTTCAAGTATGAAATGCAATTAAATATTAATTTTATTGATTCAATTCAGTTTTAAACTTATATGTAACAATGCAATCAAGTCTTAAATTGCCTGCATGGCTCTCCAAAAATTGTCTCAAATTGAACCTTTCAACTTTTGAATCTACATTTAGCACTCAATTACATTTTTTTGATAAAGGTTTAGGGCTTAATTAGACCAATTCAAATATTGAGGAGATTGTACTTTGTATTGAAGGTTGGTCTTATACATAAAGCTTAAGACATGCGGTGCGAATCCTTTCTAGAGTAACTTTCACATTAAATGCACCACAGCACATTCCTAGGTAAAAAACATAACTCACTAACGACAGCTAGGTGGCTGTCATCTATTGTCACTTATACCCTTGCCGCCAAAGAGACCTGGTATATGTTCTCCGAGGCATTTCAGCAGTACAGTTTTTATGTCAAACTAATATAGCAAACGGATTGGCAAACGGATAACGCCCTAACAAGACCACATATACGTTCACACTAGACCACCGCATAGACAGCAAGTCACCAATCTGTGTTTGATAAGCTATAGAATTGCACGCGATGTGCGTTCATATAAATGAAGACCAAACCACATGTGGTCATCTTAGATACACATGTGGTTTGGTTTATCACATTTCAGATAAATATTAAAATTTAAAAATTATTATTTATATTATTTTTAAAAAAGGAAAAACGAAAGGGCTTAGGGGTTGGGCTTTCGCCCTAGCCCCCTTTCTTTTCCTCTCCCCTCTTCCCCCGCGCTGGCCTGGGCCCATCTCGCACCAGCTCTCCCCGGCCCGGCCCCCTTTCCCCCTTCCTTCCTTCTTCCTCCTTCTCTGCACCTCACGTGCACGAGGACACCCGCAGCCAGCGATGGAGGGGACCTCTGGGCAGGCGTCTTCAATGCCGCCGAGTTGCTGAGCAAGTTTGGCCCTGCGTTGGTCAGGCTTGCCGCGGATGGGACGACCAATGGGACATCGGTTCGGCCAAAGAGGGAGCCTAGTCGACACGCCAAGGACTAACAGTCGAAGCACCTCTGTCGAGCAAGCTCCTCACCAATAAATACCAGGGCCATTAGAACAGTTTGAGGGCGGGGACAAGAGGAAAAAGAAGAAGAAGAAGATGGTGAGAGGGGGCGGTTTCGGATAGAGAGGCAGAGAGAATCAAGAGGCGGAGAGAGGTAGAGCCGCAACTGAGAGCAAGAAAAGAGTGTCAAAGGGGGAGAGCGTCGGCCACTGTGCCTGAATCAAGGCCAATGACCCGCCGCCGTGCCTCCTTTTCTGCGCCGAAGCTCCAGTAAGCCTCAACCTATTTGTGCCCTATTTTTGGGCATGCAGAGTCGAAGCTCGCGACCATCTGGCTCATGTGAACTCCGGCCCCGCCAATCCCCGGTTGAGTTGTTGTGCGTATTGTTTGTCATGTGTCGAGAGTCTCGGCGCGGGTCTGAGCTTCGGTTGAGCCGGAAATCCCTTGTTATAGTATTGCCCTTAGCTGTTTGACGCAATGCCCGATGGAGATCCACAAACCTCTCCTCTCAAACGCTGCTCGTTGTTTGATTTGTTGTTGCCACTTGTATATATTTTGCTTGCATTAGACGGGTTCGAGCCGGAGTGATGTTTATGGAAGTTGGAGTCCTCTTGATCTAGAGCGGCTTCCTGTCCCTTGGGTTGGCCGATGTTGCCGCCGCACCAACCCTGCTCGATTGGGGGTCAAATTTGTCATTGGCGCGACATAGATAAAGGCGGCTTGAGACGCCGGCTTTGGCGTTGAGCGCATGGCCACCGAGATAGGCTTGTCGTCGCTGCTTTCGTCAAGCTCCCTAGAGGGGGAGTGGCGGCAGCTGCGAACCGGGTCGAGCAAGGGGCGTTGGTCGGGTGGGGTTTTTACTAATGGGAATGACAAATATGGGCTGGGCACTTTCTGTTAATTGAAAGTAGGCCTAGTCTTATTTTAAAATGGGTTTGGAGTGTTTTGTTTTTTTTTAAAAAAGAATTCTAGGTTGGGCTAGTGTTTCAGGCCCAGCCGGGTCGCTGGTTGGCAACCCGGGTTGGTTCCAACCCGAGGATTTGACCCTCGTCTTTTGTGTGTGTGTATATAAAATAATATTATTTTAATGTAAAAGTATATTTTTAATAATTAAAAAATCCTAACATTTTTTTTTTTTTTTAAATTAGTAGAAAGCTTAAAATCAAAATATTCATCTCTTAAAAATGCATGAAAAAATCCTTTAAAAAAATCAAACCCCAAGGTTTAAACAAGATTAGATACTAAAAATGGCATTAGTTGAATAGTAAGTGTAATCAAGTCCCCGATTTTAATTTTTCTGGTTGCGTATGAGTAAAGTTTTTTTTTTTTAAAAAAATATTTTACTTGTGCTTTTAATTGACCCATTACTAGCTGATTAGTGACGACTTCTAAATAAAAATAACTTGTAGATTAAAAATTTGCATCATAAGTTGCAAATTGGTGGGCTTGGGAGAGCCTGGACTAAGCTTAGACTTAGTAATCAATTAGCCTTTGTCTGCGGGAGGGCTTGAAGAGGTCACAACAGCTTAGCGACTCTGTTGGGAACTTGATTTTTTGCGGACTTAGGCTTTTTTTGTCTTGTTTAAATGTTTCCTTAACTTGGGTATTTTTTGTAGGTTAGTAGCTTAGAGATAAATGCCAATTTTATTATAATAAATGTTTGGTTATAAATTGTTGTGCATGCCCTAATGTTTTAGCACTACATTGTGGCACATACAACCCTACCATCAGATGGTGTTAAGAAAGATACAATTTTAAACACGAGATCGTCATATAGAAGTTGCCTTTCTTTTCCCCAAAATTTCTTTAGATAGAGCCAAAGTTAGGAGGACCTAACACTAACATAAAACTACGATGGTTAGATCACCCTTTTAACTTCATCTTGCTGAGCCTTTTTAGTTAGAAATCAAAATAGATGTATTATGTGCATGTTTATATGGTTGCAATATATTTTCTTTGGTGAAGTAAGTCTTTTATTCCTATACAATTGAATTTACTTATCTTGCTGCACTTTCAATTGGTCCATGACAATTTAGGTTAATCGTTGATTTAGTTCCTTTACCAATTGAAAATGAAATGAGGAAATTACCATGGAACATATCATTTGAAAGAAACCTTTGAGAATTTGTTTTGAATTCATGCATTTGTTGTTTTTATTAGGGAGTTTTTATGTTTTTCTTATTTGATATCTTTCTAATCCATGCTAGCGTCTCATATGTATTTATTTTCCTAGTTTGTTTTGGGGAAATTTCCTTGATGTATGAACTTTTCGTGAATAAACAAAAAGGGGGTAAGATTAGCTCGTTGTCATGGATTGGCTCCTTGTTTACACCTTGTGCTTACATCTGCTTATTTATTTAAAACAAGGTTATCATAGACCATTTGCTAATCCAAACCTGCTTGAGAGTGAGAGCAAAAATGGCTGATGAAGACATGCTAAGCTGTCTTGCTTGCATGGAAAGTGAGATGAAGCGGGTTATTATTACACTCCAACAACTCTCAAAATAGGTGGATTCTATTCAAAGTAAGGTTGTTCCCACTCCAACACCATTGAAGTAGTGTTGCCGCAAATGTCTGCTGGTGGTAGGCAAGGCGGGGGCAGTAATGATGACATGCTAGGATTAAAAGATGACCCACCTCAAGTCATAATGGAGAAAGCTAAGCTTAGGAGCATGCTGATAACGGAGCATGATAAACGCTTTGTGAAGCTAGAAGAAAAGTTGAAGCAATTGTAGGGGTTATAGAATTCGCCTCCATTAGATTTATCTATTTATGCGAAGGTCAAGATGCTAAAAAAGTTCAAAATGCCGGAGTTTCAAAAAGTATGATAGTGTCTCTTGCTCGAAAACCCATTTGCATATGTACCACATGCCGATGACTCAGTTTGTTAATAGCATGCCTCTCATGATCCAGTTATTCTAGGTGAACTTAACTGGCCCACGCTAAAGTGGTACATCACACAAAGCATAAATCTCCTCGAGACTTGGAGTGAAGTGGCTGACGTGTTCATTGAATAGTACAAGTTCAACCTTGACACCGCTCTTTCCTGTGAGGATCTCAAACGTATTAAGAAGAAGAAAAGTGAGTCGTTTAAAGAATGTGCCACAAGATGGAAGAACTTGACTAGGCAAGTCACTCTAGAACTTATTGACAACAAGCTAATGAAGTTGTTCATTAAAACTCTCTCGCGTGAATTTTAGATGCCAATGGTTGGCATAATCACTTATGCGTTCAGCCAACTCATCCCTATGGGGGAACAAATTGAGATGGAGCTGAGAGATAGCTAGGGTGGTGCATTTGAAGACTTCTTAATGGTTGAAGGACTATCGGATGAAATAGGCGTGAGTAGTTTGTAAAAGTGCTAGTATCAACACCTAGAGGGGGGTGAATAGGTGTGAAGAAAATTTTCGCAAAGAACAATAGAAATATTTTTCTTTTGAATCTAAGTCTGAAGAACAACAGACTTTTGAAACTAAGTTTGAAGAATAACAGATTTTGAGCAAGTTTAGATTTTAGCAGTTAAGTAGAACTACGAGTAAAATAAAGGAATTCAGGGAAGATAATAATAACACATAATTTATAGTGGTTCGACTTAGATCAAACCTACGTCTACTTTCCCAGGCTAACAACCTTCTAGCTGGATTCCACTATGCGATCAACAAGATATTACAACTTTGAGTGCAAACACTTAATAGTAGATCACACTAACTCACTAACTCACTCTTTGGTATTTCTCTCATGCTCACAAACGTTTAAGCTCACAAGAAGAGACAAGTGTATGATCGAAGGTCGCTCAGACTTTGGAATTATAAATTCTACGCTCCGTCTCTTACTTGCTTATCGGTCATTGATCTTCTTAAATACATATTCACTTCCAAACTAGCTGTTGGACATTATCTAGAGGATCGTCTTCCAATCTACCCCTTGGACAGATCTGTTTCTAGAAGATTTGGTAGCCGTTAAGTGATAGAAGTAGAATCCCAAATTGACTCTAATCACCCATACAAATAGAATCTTGGTTTCTATAAGTAGAACTTTTTCGTTTAGAAAGATATTGTCTTCAAGATCCAATTGTCAATTAATTAGATTGAGTCAATCAAATCTATCTTAATGTAGAATCCAAACCAGATCACTAGCCGTTATATGTTTGGGGCTTGTGTTACGTTCTATCAAGTTGTTTCATTTTGAATCTGCTACGTTTTGTCAGGAGTAAAGTCTGAGTGTTTTCAGATTGAAATAGAGTCTAAGTGTCTTTAGACTAAAATAGACTTTACAATTTGGACGAAGGCCTGAACATAATCTGCTTCTGAACAGATTTAGCTTTAAGGTCTGGACACAATTTGAATAAGTTCAACTTCAGCATAGAGTCTGTCTTTTGGTTCTGCATTCACATTCAATCTAGAATTTGTCAGAGTGGGCAGACTTTTGATGTAAGATAGACTTTGACACTAAAGTTTGGCAGTTTTCAGATTTTGACATAAAAGTCTAGGAATCTTTAAAATAGACTTTGGACATGTGTTACGTTCAGTCTTCTGTTAATCTTCAGACTTTGACAATATTCTTTACATGTTCTATCATCTGCATAGTCTGTTATTCAATCATTAAACACGTTAGTAGCATTTGATTTATTTTGTCATTTTCAAAACATCATAAGGGATTTCCCTAATAGTTTGAGCAGAACCTCTTTCAATTCCCTGACATATTCTACTACATGGGAACCTTTCTTACTTTTTAGGAATTGCTTATTTTTCTTTCTATTTTGTTTTCTAGACATCATTTCCACTGGAGCAATTGAATTTTGAAATCTTCCTTCCAAAGTTTATAAATCTGCTAAGTGCTTGATCAATAAAACCTTTTGAGGGTATAAGGAAACACACTAAACCGACCTGATGATGATATCCAATCATGAAATAAAAGAAGAAATCTAAAGTCCAAGTTTCCTAATGCTTCCTTGTCTTAGGGCTTCGAAAACAAAAGACATTTCATCACTTTTTCAAAAGAGGAGAAAGGAATGGGAGAAAAGCATTCATGCTGGTGACCTTGTATGTTTTTCTGATTTAATTATTTCATGCCTTAGAACATCATTCCCTTGACTTATTATGACAAGGGGGCATTTGAAACTCTCACATCAGGATGTAAGGATGAGGGACTCATTCGTGTGGTCAATTCGGGAACATCCTTTCAAGAAAATGGAGACAAATAGAAAAAGATCACCCCATTTTGAAAGCAAAAGGTATGTGTTGTTCCCTAACGTAATTTTGAAAATGTGGAAGAAAAATGGGGGAGAGAGGCTGCCGACTTGAAGAAATGATTGAGGAGGTGATCTTGGCTTGTCCAAGACTCCTCTTGCATGAAAGGTAAGTGGTCAAGGGGAAAATAGCTTCATCATGGCCCTAAAATTAGGTTATTTAGCCTATTTTCCCTAATATTTCATTTTGCATGTCTATCTATTGGTCACTGTGGGGGCGGCAAATTGAATTTAATGGCTAAATATGTCTTAATTTCTTATAAATAGGACTAGGTGGCTGACCATATACATACATGTACATCACTTTCGTAAAGTCCATTTTTGACTTTTTCTAGTAGTCTTCTTAGTCTTTTGGCCTTGATGTTTCATTTTTAGATAACGATAACAAAGTTTTCTATTTGCCACGAAGATGTTGAATTTTGGAAGTTCTAAATATAAAGCGTGTTTGTAGTTAGTATAAAAGGTTTGTATTTCTGAGTCTCATCATTCTAACTCCAATTTCTTCTTTCGCTTACAAGCAAAGGAAGTAAGTTTCATGAATTCCCTTCCCTTTTCTGATCCGCAACCATGTTCGTGATATTCATTGCACTGACAAAAAATATAGATAAAAATTGAAGAAGGTGACCATCTCTCTCTCTTCCATAACCATGTTGGTGAGTTCGGTGATTGACATGATTATGGAAGTTTGTGACCAATAGCATATACTCTTCTTCGCTCATTTAGGTAGTCAAGTAAATTATACATCTAAAATACCATGCATTTTATTATAATTTAAGTGTTGCACTCGTGTGTTAATCTGACAAATCAATTGCATATTGATTTCATCTATCATGAGAGGATAAAAGAAAATTCAAGGTATTCGGGCAAAGAATTTAAAATTTAGAAGGAAAATTTCAAATAAGGGCTCAAAATGGAGCCGTTTTCTTAAAAAATGGCTGAAAGTAGACGTTGTCTCAAATAAGGGCCTGAAGTGGTTAGGTTTAGTATTAAATAAGGGCCCGAACTTGATTTCCAGCCAAATCTTCACCGAACAACTTTTTCCTACAAGTAGGGTGTGGGCAGTTTTGTCCAACAAAATCCAACTTGGTAAAAATGCTTTAAAATCCTCAAACAAACAAAAATCCCAAATTGAACTTGTCACGCCCTAGTCCTCGAGCACGCGCCCATCCCTCACTGTTTGATTAAAAAGCGACGTCTTAGGACGTATCACCGATCCTTTCATTTTAATATGCATGCGGAAGCATATAAATAATCACCAAACAGTAAAACAATGGAATAGGAAAGTGATGTAGCTAGTATGAACAAAATAAAGGAGTTAAGGAAGAGAATAAGAACACAAGATCTATAGTGGTTCGGCTTAATCCAAGCCTACGTCCACTCTCCCACACTAACAGCCTTCTTGTCTGGATTCCACTATGCAATCAACAAGAGATTACAACTTCGAGTGCAAACACTTAGTAGTAGATCACACTATCTCACTAAGTCACTCTTTTGGTATTTCTCTCACGATTACAAACGTTTAAGCTCTCAAGAGACAAGTATATGATCGAAAGTCGCTCAGACTTTGGAATTATAAATTCTACGCTCCGTTTCTTACTTGCTCATCGGTCCATGATCTTCTTAAATACTCCTCCACTTCCAAACTAGCTGTTGGACAGCATCCCAGAGAATCGTCTTCCAATATACCCATTGGACAGCTCTGTATCCAAAAGATTTGGTAGCCGTTGAGTGACAAAGGTAAAATCCCAAATTGATTCCGATCGCCCATACAAACGAAATATTGGTTTCCATAAGTAAAGCTTCTTCGTATAGAAAGTTCTTGTCTTCAATATCCAATCGTCAATCAATTAGATTGAATCAATCAAATCAATCTTGATGTGGAATCCAAACCAGATCACTAGCCGTTATATGATTGGGCTTGAGTTACGATTCATCAAATCTGGATGTAAAGTCTGAGTCTGTAGACTTTACAATATGAGTATGTAAACTTTACAATCTGGGTCCGAACATATTTGCTTCGAACGATATAGCTTTAAGGTCTCGTACCCGGTTCGGCTTCAAAGATGAGTCCGTCTTCTTCGGTTCAGCTTCAAAGATAGAGTCTATATTCTGGTTCATCATTCACGTTCAGTCTGGAATTTGTCAGAGTGAGCAGACTTTTGATGTAAAACAGACTTTGACACTAAAGTCTGGCAGTCTTCAGACTTTAAGTCTTGAGTCTGGCGGTCTTCAGACTTTGACACAGAAGTCTGGAAATCTTTAGAATATACTTTGGACATGTGTTACGTTCAGTCTTCTGGTCGTCTTCTGACTTTGATAATATCATTTACATTTTCTATCATCTGCATGGTCTATTACTTAACCATTAAACATGTTAGTAGCCTTTGATTTATTTTGCCATCTTCAAAACATCATAAGGGATTTCCCTAACAGAAAGTAGGACCAAATTTCAAACTTTTAAAAACAACCACACTTATATACAATGCAAACCATACATACATACATACATACATACATACATACATATGTATATATATATGTATATATGTATATATGTATATATATATATATATATGTATGTATATGTATATGTATGTATATATATATATACATACATATACATATACATACATATATATATATATACATATACATACATATACATATATATATATATACATATATATACATATACATACATATACATATATATATATATATATATATATATATATATATATGTATATGTATGTATATGTATGTATATGTATATATATATATATAAGATGAACTACTAAGTTAAGTTCTAATCAACAAGTTCAGGAAACAAGTCTATAGACAAGAGTGGGGTTTCAATCCTCTCCTAGATCCTCCTCTGGGTCCTCCTCCGGGTTCTCCTCCTTCTCAATGATCTCTCCTTCTTCCATGCTCCAGCTGGAGTCTACGGTTGAGCACTCTGGAGAGTTAGGATCATCACCAAGCTTGAGTCCTTCGCATCAATCACTGATCTACCCTTGGGATCTGTTGTCCTCTTCCCAAATGCTACCTCTAAAACATACAAAAGTACATCAAATTCCGGTATAGGGCCCACCCTTCGTCCATCATTGTAATGACGATACCACGACCGATATTTGTGGGGCTTCTTTTGGGGTCCACTCACATCAACCCAAATTGTGGATTTCACTAGTACATATTCCAAGCTTTCAAGGTAATGGTGTATCAGAATGTGATAACCTATCTCAATGATTTCCTCTGGTATACCAAAACACTCGGGAGGAGTTGGAGGTGTTGTCATTTAAGGACCTTAAATGTTATCCCACAATGGGGTGAGATAACGTCTTAGCGAGTTCTATCCCCTAAGACTCGATTAGGAAAAAAATATGCTCAAAGGGTTGCCTAAGCACAATCATGAGTCAAATGACTTCCTTTGGCCTTAGTTCTTTCCTGCAAGTCAGTTCAATTCATAATTTCAATGAATCACGTCATTACATCAATTCAGAACTTAGATCGACTTATTAATCAATCAACCTAGTCGATTACATGTCAATCAGATCATTCCTCGGTCATTCTAATCAATACTATGCATTCTCCAAGATGATGTATCTAGTTATTGAGCCCACGTGCATTCTCCAAGATGACATATCTAGTCATTGAGCGCATTCGGTGATATATTTAATCATCGAGTCCACATGCATTCTCCAAGATGACATATCTAGTCATCGAACCCATGTGCATTCTCCAAGATGACATATTTAGTCATCAAGCCCACGTGCATTCTCCAATGTGAGATATCTAGTTATTAAGCCCATGTGCATTCTCCAAGATGACATATCTAGTCATAAAGTCAAACTAACATACGTCTTTCTCCGAGCTGACGTGCCAAGTCATCAAGCCGACGTTCATTCTCCAACAATTTTCTACTTTTTATCATATCCGATAAAATAACCGTGTGTGGGTACACAGTTGGCCATAGCCAAAATATCATAATTTCCTTTCCATAATTCTCACAATTTCATATGGTCCACCAAAATATTTTTGGCGTTGTAAACCGACACTCAGTTTTTTTCTAATTAAATACTAAAAATAAATAAATTTAGGAATATATCCTAAAATCACAATTAGGAAAAATTAGCACAAATTAAAGCTCAAATAAATAAACAGATTGCACCACAATAACTAGCATAAAATTCTGGTCACCGACTATCCCGGTCTAATTTCTAAAAAATAAATTAATTAAATAATTACGGAAAATATTAAATAAATGCCAATAAATCCAACTTAGGCCCGTAATGCGTAATTAGATGCCGAAATGGACCTGAAAAATTTCCGAGGCTCGTTAAATAAATACTAGAGTCTATTTACTCGTTAATTACACTAACTATCTACCTAACATACATTGGCAAATAATTAAATTTACTAATCTAATCTAATCTAATCTAATCTAATCTAATCTAATCTAACCTTCTAATCATACTTAACTTAATCTAATCAACCATTAAACGCAATTAACCTATTAAGCGAGATTTAGTCTAATGCCGGTCGACGAGAATTTTTCAATTTAGTGGAGTCACCCACGTTTAGCCACACATCTCTATCAAACTGACCTATCTCTGATCCTTAATCGATTTTTAACTATGCCGCAATGACCTTTGAAAATAAACACGGTTGAAAAGCCAATTCTTGGTTAAATTCTCAAGTCTATTGCATTAAAATCCCTTAATTGTTTCCCCAAATAGTCTAATTATCTCGAAAGTGATTAGCTCTGAGAACAGTCCTATAGGCGCGTCGATGAAATGCCCGATTTATTCAATGGAAAACATGATTGAAAATCTATGATGTCACAGAACTCTCATTAGTTCTTTGTAAAATCGTCGAGTCTTCAAAGCTTGAACTCTAAGTTCATCAATTCTTGATTGTACCATGTTTTCTTCTTATCTTCGATGCTAGATGGAATGGATGCACTTACTGATGAGGATAGAGCTCATGACAACAAGGCGAGAAGGCCTTTGGTGTGGATGGAGGACTTGAGCTGAAATTGAAGAACCTAAGCCCCATCTAAACTAAGGAGATGGAATTGACGTTCCTCCTCCTCTAGTTGATAATGAAGCTTGAGATGACAGACTTTCAAGGGGAGGATCAATTTGCTATTGGGGACTAACTTGAAGACTCAACGATTTCACGAAGAATTAATAAGAGTTCAATTTGGGATTTTTGTTTGTTCAAGGATTTTAAAGCATTTTTACCTAGCCGGATTTTTTTGGACAAAATGCCCACACCCTACTTGTCGGAATAAGTCATCCGGTGAAGATTTGGCCAAAAAACAAATTCAGACCCTTATTTGATACTAACCTAACCACTTTAGACCCTTATTTGAGACAACGTTTATTTTGGGCCATTTTTTGAAAAAATTGCTTCACTTCATAATTTTATTTAAATTTTTTTCCAAATTTAGAAGGTAACATAAGTGCCACAAATTCAATACTTACCACCTAAAGAAATTTACCTCATGGCTAGGTGAGGCTGAGCCTCACCATTGGCTGGCCAAACTCGATCTCGCCAGCCCTCTGGCTAGTCATTGCTGTTGACTAATTGGAGGAAGAAGGAAGGAGGAGGAAATAAAAGGAAAAAAGAATTATATAAAAAATTCAAAAGAAAATTATTATTTGTCTATAAATCTTGAGGTCGTTGTCATCGATTGGAGGTATGGTATCACTACTGCAAACGATGTTCCTTACATAATTTGTCTTTGCAAATAGTGCCGTGAGAGAGTACCCTATACTCCTTTTGCTATTCTTACATCCTATACATGCTGTGATTACTCATCCTTAATTATTACGACTAACTTGACTTTACATGTCTACCAACACGGAGCAAAATTCCATTTTGGGCAAAAGGAAATTTAGAAATCAGAATCCCACGGTCAGGTAAGCACTGTACGAATCATCCAAAATCAATAACAATATTGCTATTATAAAATGGTAAAACTCTAGTGATTTACTAATATTTTTTACTGTAGAGATAATCTAATATCTTCCTTTAAACACTTGGTTCGTTCCTCATTGGACAACCAAGATCATACTATTGGCAATCATCGAACACAAGTAATTGGTCCAAGGGAAAACATCATGCAATCATTGATCACATTTAACTCTATTGGAGATGTCATCTCCCCAGAGTTAATGGTAAATACTGTTTGTGCTGCTGTGAGAAGGAGCAACACAGTGGCTGCAAGAATGGACAAGAAAGCCCAAGGACTATGGAAATATTCCCTCCTCACTTTCACCATCCAAACGTTCCAACTCTCCTTACAATACTCATTCACTCTATAGGAGATGTCATCGTAGTAATAGAAATTAGACAGGGTGACTCCGTCACTCATCTTGTTGAACCTCTGCACAACTACCTCATCATCGCCCAAGAGGTTCTTTAATAATCCCACTTTGGCGGAGCAGCTTGACGTCCTTTGAAGAGTTTTTGAAGAGTTGCTGAGGCAATTCATGAATGACATATACTCCATTACATAGTTGATTTCTCCGCCTTGAAGATGCTGCTCGTATGCGATTAGGTTTCGAATTAGTGACTCGGTGGTGTCCTCTACAATCACAATCGGTATCTCGAGTATCTCGTCCTCGAATTTGAGATCCATCAGGTCGCACGCTTGCCTCACCCTTAACTGGACTCCGGACTCCCTCAGCTCTGTCGCCGTGGACACAAACATGTTCAGCTTGGTTCTGTGGTTTTGCCGACGTCCATTAGGCAAGCTGGCAGTCCAACACGTGTGCATTAGATGCAGAAGAAGTTTGCTCTCGCCAAGAATCTGATTTCGGCTCGAGTCTCCTAGTTCGGAATTGAAATACCTGGTGCCGATATCGGTGAGACCCTTAGTAAGCTCATACAACTCGTTCAAGCCGAAAAACAGGAGCTGGTTCTCTAGCAGCAAGAGATCGCGCCGGAGGCGGTGAATCCAATCGACTCCATAAGCGGATCGTCTTTGTCTCTTGGTTCCTCCATATTGTACGTACGGAAGAACTCGAAGATGAAACAACCATCAATGAGCATCGTCACTAGGAACTTTTCTTGGGAGAGGTGGTCGATGGTTTCTGCGTAGCAATTACGGACCAGCTGTTCCAGTTCCCTTAGAGTTGCCATATGCTTGTCGACACTCTTCTCATTTCTCCCGTGAAGCAACTATTCATCCATTTTTTCGAGTTTCTGTAAGTTGAAATCGATTTTTGATGGCATAGGATGAAAGAGCTCGTCGAGACGAGTCCGTCGATGGGTCGAACGCCGCCAAGAGACACCGAACGCGCCCACACACGTGGCCAGAAGCCGCTGCGCGTGGGCGCCATGCGCCCGAAGCACTAGCCCAGCCGGTGCGTGCACCACGCGCGCCGGTCGGTGAACCGGCACGTGCACGACGACGTCGGCCGGCGAACCGACACGCACCAGCCGGCGGGTGACGCGTGATGACGTCACCATGACGTCACCCAACGGTCAATAACCGCTGGGATGATGTCATCGATGACGTCATCGCTGGCGACAATTAGCCGGCTGGTCACCGGCCAACAACCGACCCAACCGGCAAACCGACCCGACGCTAGATTTGACCGGTCGCCTGCACGTGAGAGGCATGTGATGGGTCGGTTCGTCTGACCCGGCCCGACCGGTTCGACCGGTCCGACCGGCTCGTCCGGTCCAACCGGACCGACCCGCCGCCCATTGACCAGTTGATCGTTGACCGTTGACCGACGACTGTTGACCGTTGACGTTGACATAAAAAAAAATGATTTGTTTCTTTTTCAATTATTTTTATGTGGGTTATATGTAATCCATTGTTTATTCTGCATTTGTTGCATGAATCATGAAAAATTATGTATTTTCCCTTATGTACATTATGGATTATAAGTAATCCATTTTTAGTTCTGCATTTATTGCAGGAACTATGATGCGTTATACACGAATACCCGCAATCTTGAGAACGGACGAGGGAATTGCAAGACTTAAAAGGCTGATGACAGAGTTAGCTAATTATCAGTGGCATGACAGTGATTTAGTATCACATGTGGTCAGGGTCAATCAGATGATACAGGAAATCATCTGGAATTGTTATCTTATGTCGGATTTTGAGAAGGTGTCGGCTTTGATGAACACTCTTACACCTGAATGGCAAGTAGTGTTAGATCCGCTATGGGAAGTCAACGTGGTCCCGGGTTATAGGAGACTAGTGGTAGCTTTTGTAAGAGAGTACTATAGGATTGAGTTAACAAAAACTTCAACCCTTAGATTGAGCACCACATGGCGCAAAGTGAATGCGCCTTGGAGGCGACATGAAAGCTCTCCAAAAGTTTTTCCATGGTTGTCAAATGTGCCTTCAAATTTCTTAGATATTTTGACTGATAGATTAGAATGGACATTCCCTATTTATTTCTTAGATTAGTTTGAGATGTTTTTGGGTGTGAATATCTATTTCTATGTTGATATTTTTCTTTGTATATATTGCTTAGTGTAATGGATAGTTGTATTATGTGAAAACATTATTATTCTATTGGATGTCAAATATTATTTGCTTTATATTATTGTTGACTGATGTGGGTAGTTCATAGAAGTTTTTATAACTTCATAGAATTTATTTTGCATAAGACAATTATATTAATAATAATTTTGAGTTAGGATTTTTGGAGGATGATTGGAAACATAGTGACCTTTTGATTCTAAAACCTTACTTAAAATTGTTTATTGATATGATGAGTCTGTGCAAAATGGATGCATAAATGATAGACATTAATTATTCGTGTATATATGTTTGATGTGTTCAAATCGATAGTTTCAGCAACTAACGGCAACAATTGTGAAATATTGAATATGAAGATTCAATATGTGCTAGAAAAGAAAGAAGCACTAGAAGCTCTTGATCATGTGATGGAAGATCTTGAGAATGCCGTGCGCCACCTTGAGCTAATAGAGGACTGCCTAACGGCATTTGAGCCGAAAATGGACATTTGCAATGCTGGTTCCAGCTTATAAAGGGCTTTTAGCTCTAAGCGCAAGCATATTGATTCGTTCAATATGTGGGAATGCAAATGATCGAGTCCTTATTGCAAGAAATCAAGAGTTAGCCAACACAAGAGAGGAAAATGTCCTTAAGTGAAGAAAATGTCAAGGGTGAGGTGTTACAATTGTGACAAGAAAGGTCACTATGTTTGCAACTGTTGTGAGTTGAAAAAGGTAAACACCTCTTATATATTTGAGAACTTTGCTTATGTGTCAAGTTCTATATTATTGGTCGAATCCAATTCTTTGTAGACTGTAGATTCAGGAGCGACAGACCATATAGCGAAGGATAGAGAATCCTTCGTGGAATTCCGACGATACCAATTGGAACTAAGTGGATCTATGTAGGAAATAACTCAAGAGCTGAAGTTAAAGGGATTGGCACCTGCCAATTGAACATGCGTGGTGGACGCACCTTGTTCCTACATGATGTTCTATATGCTCCGGAGATTCGTCGAAATTTAGTGTCTGTTTTGGTGTTGGTTAAGCTTGGTTTTTAATATGAACTTCCATAATAGATGTGTAAATTTGTATTTAGATACAAACTACTATAGTTGTGGTTATTTTCTGGATGGTTTCATTGTATTAGATATTGACTATGTTAATGCAAATGTTTGTTATTCCCTTCTCATGTCTCCTATTTCATATGATAATGATGTGAGTGTGTGGCATGTTATACTTGGTCATATTGGCCAACAACGCATGAATAGACTAGCCAAAGAGGGCTTATTGGGCAATATTGAAAAAGTCGATTTGCCCATATGTGAGCATTGCCTAGTAGGGAAAACGACAAGGAAACCATTTGGAAAAGATAAAAGAGCTGAATTTCCTCTGTATTTAATCCATTCTGATGTCTGTGGTCCAATGAATGTGAGAGAAAGGCATGGGGCTGTTTATTTCATCACTTTTATAGATGATTATACTCGATTCGGATATGTCTATTTGATTTCTCATAAATCTGAAGCATTAAGTTGTTTCAAAAGGTTTATGAACTTAGTATAAAATCAATTAGACAAGAAAATAAAAGAATTAAATCCGATCGAGGTCGAGAATATTTATCTGATGAGTTCAGAAAATTATGTGATGAAAAAAGAATAGAAAGATAGTTGTCTATTCCATATACTCATCAACAAAATGGTGTTGTGGAAAGAAGAAACAGAACCCCATTGAAAATGGTTAGGTCCATGATGTCGCATGCTAACTTACTATCACTTTTTGGAGTGATGTGTTATTAACTGCTATCTATATACTTAACCGGGTGCCTTCCAAATCAGTTACTTCTACTATATATGAGTTATGAACAGGTAGAAGACCGGACTTAAGTTTTTTTAAGCCATGGGATTGTGCTGCCTATACTCGTGAGTCCTCTCACAAGTTTGGGAAATTGGGTCCCAAAAGAAATAAAAGTATTTTCATGAGATACTCTGAACACTCGAAAGGGTATGTGTTCATAGGTGAGTAGGAAAGTGAGAGTATAACTGAATTTGAATCACGAGATGTCATATTCTTAGAGGATGAATTTCCTAAGAAGGGCGAAATAGGGGAAAATTACTTCCTATTTGTAATCTTGGATCAAGATAATAATATTAGTGGAGTTCATCCAAATGGGAGTAATATGAGAAGTGATGAATTGAATTCAACTCATTCTCAATTGCAACCACATGATGAGACGACGTCATCATTATCTAATCTTAGTGGGAGCATAATGGGGAATGATGTGCTAAGTGTACAATCTCCCATATAGCGAACAAGTTGCCAAAGTATTCCCCGTCGACGTTTTGACATTGAAGTGGAAACTTTTATGATTGCTCCGCAAGATAAGGATGAGCCAAGAAATATTAATAAGGCTCTAAATTGCTCTAATAAGACAAAATGGATTCATGCAATGGAAAAGGAAATTTAGTCAATGAAGTCAAACCATATCTCGAGAACTGGTTGATCTTTCAAAAGGACACAAACCTATTGGGAACAAGTGGGTTTTAAAAATAAAATAAAAATAAAGCGAAAACTGATGACTCGATAGAAAGGCATATGGCTCGCCTTGTGGCGAATGGGTATGACCAACAGGAAGGAATTGATTATGAAGAAATATTTTCTCCTGTAGTGAGATTTACCTCGATTCATATTATTCTGGTAATAGTGGCTAGTATGGATCTTGAGTTACATCAAATGGATGTAAAGACTGCTTTCCTTAATGGAGAATTAGAAGAAGAAATATATATGGAACAACCTGCTGGTTTCATAGTGAAAGGCCAAGAAGAAAAGGTATGTCGACTTTTGAGGTCAATATATGACTTTAAGCAATCGTTAAGACAATGTTATATACGTTTTCATAATGCCATAATAGCATATGCTTTTACAATGATTGATGAGGATCATTGTGTATATATCAAAAGATCCAAGGATCAATTTGTGATCATATCATTATATGTTGATGATATACCTATTGCCAGAAGTAATATGGAGTTTGTTAACACCGTCAATAGTTGGTTATCTTCCAACTTTGAGATGAGGGATATGGGTAGGGGTGCATACGTTCTTGGAATTAAGATTTCAAGAGATCGTTCGAAGAGATTGTTATATCTTTCGCAAGAAACATATATGCATAAGGTATTTGAACGATTTCGTATGCAAGATTGTAAACCCATAGATACTCATATTGCAAAAGGTGAAGGATTGAGCCATAGACTGTGTCCAAGGACTCCACAAGAGAAGGAACAAATGAAACATGTTCCTTATGCTAGTGCTATTGGGAACTTGATGTACGCTATGATGTGTACAAGACCTGACATATGTTTTGTAGTTGGAATGGTGAGTAGATACCAATCCAACCCATGTCAAGCACATTGGAAGACCGTTAAGAGAATACTAAGGTATCTAAAGGGAACTGCTGATTATAGGCTAAGTTATTAAGGAAAGGATCTGCGACTCTAAGGCTATTCTGATGCTAATTGGGGAGGAGATTTAGATGAAAAAAAAAATCTACCTCTAGGTTTGTTTTCTTACCGAATAATGGTGCCATATGTTGGAGCAGTAAGAAATAAATGTGTATAGCCTTATCCACGATAGAAGTTGAGTTCGTGGCATTATCAGCAGCAGTATAAGAAGGTATTTGGTTTAAAAGATTTTTGGATCATTTAAGTGTTATTGGAAGTGCTGCAGATTCATTGTTAGTTAACTGTGATAGCCAAGCAGCAAAAGCGTACACCAAAGATCCAAAATATCATGGCAAGACCAAACATATAGATACCAAGTATAATCTTGTCAAAGATATGATTGCACAAAAAGATGTGAACTTACAGTACATATTATGTATAGAATGGTAGCAGATCCTATGACAAAGCCAATACCTAAAGATGTGTTTTGTGGCCATATGAAATCTCTAGGATTGCGTAGAGTCTGATATACTATATTGTAATTTCCCTAAAGTGTTCACATTTAATGAATTTGTGTTTTTTCATCATTAATGCCTATGAATCTTTGTTTGATCTTTATGCATCTTAATGCTTAGTATATTTATTTAAGTTGAGAAAGTATGTCGGACAGATATAAGATTAGTCCACTTACACAGGTAATCGCCTCTATTTACTGTGTGATAAATAGAAATGAAACTTTTTTTTTAAGCTTATTATCTAGGTGATAATCGAGAGCTCAAGCTTAAAATATGTATGTCGCTTTAACTGAGTGTTAAGATGAGGACATAATACTTACTATGTCCAAAAGTAAAATACCCTACATATTTTACTTTATCTGTCTATGATGCTAGACGTGAGTTCTGATAAATTTTGTGAATGAGTAGATACGTGAACTCAAGTTAGACATTGGGTACGTCTAAATTATCATATGTATGGTATTGAAAATGTAGACATACGTTCCATGGGAAATGAGTTAATACCGTAATACGTATTTCATACTACGTATGCATGAGACGACCAATAAAAGTGACAAAAGTTTGATTTCAACTTTTATGTCTTGTGAGATTTTTGAGGAAAAGAGTTCCTCAATTTTTTAGTCCCCTCATGACTCTTACTTATTCTCAAGATTTCTATTTACTGTTTGCTATCTTAGGATGTTGTCAATGGTCATGAGTTGATTCGATCTAATGGGACATTTCTAGAAAAGCAAACTGAACTGAAATTGAGAGTTTGAAGGAAAGAATAACATCAAATTTGGAGAATTACATTGTAGTTTTGTATTCACTAGTTAACCAATTATGACTGTCTTTGGGATAATCATAATTGTGAATACAATATATATATCATTGTTTAAAAGAGATCAAGATAGATATAAATGTGATCGATCGATCTAGGGTACTGCATACTAAATCTACTCAGAGTGTGATGCCCATTATGAGCTGCTATATATTCCTAACAGATATATAGCAACGAGCTCTCAAAGTATGTTGGTCGCACGAATTATTCACTAGTATGAATGTTGAAGAGAGGTAAAGAGAATCATGTTCGGCCCACTATGTGCAAGTGGGAGATGATGGTTTTATGTGATGGGCCTAAGTTGGCCCGTCCGCCCATGTTGGGCCTAAAAGCCCGGCCCACAAGATTAGGGCCCATGGATGGAGGGATATGATAAAGGGGTACGTTTCTATTTAGGAGGAGACGTATATAAGGGAGGAAAGAGAGGGAGGACGCACCTTTTGGCATTTGTACGTACGTTCCTCTCCCTCTCTCTCTCCAAAAGAAAAACTAAGGCTAAAGGCGACGCTGTCTTCCCTTCAAGGCCAATCGATGTCATTGGATCGAACGGGATCGGTTTTCTTTTCCTCTTGTCGGCGTCGGTGTTTAATCTGTGGCTAATAAAATACGCTCGATTCCGTGGTGTGCTTTAGGATCGGTGATACATATTTTTCCCGGGCTTGTCTCCCGCATTCGTTTTAGGGGTTTGATTTAGTGTTGAATCCGGTTTTTTGGAAATCCGACAATCCCAACACAAAGCATATTGTCGATGTAGACTAAGACATGATCTTGTGTCCCGGATCAATCATCGTTTTGAGCACACTGTATAGGTTGTAACATGATTAATGTAGTAATACGGATGTGGTAAACTAATTTTTCACTTCCAAAATCTGTCCTCTTAGGAATTATTCCAATTTTCACTTTCGGTCATCATATTATTTTTTGTGGCACATATAATCCATAAACTAATTCCTAACAACTAGCAGAAAGAAAACTAATCTCCAAATAGACTTTGGGACAAATTTCGTATTTTTGTGTGAATATCAATGGACAATGCAAATTAAGCATCGTGGTTGAACACGTGGTTGGACAATCAACATAAATAAATGGATAGTTGAGAAAAAATTACGAACCCTACACCATCACTCCTTATATAATTTTGCTCCGACAATAAATTAATAGCTGTGAGGACTTTTTACTTTCGAGTTTCAGAGAACGCCACCCCCCGCCCTCTCTCTTCCTTTCTTTCCTTCTCGTGCTCTCCAGAAGAGTTTTGAGAATTTGAGTTCCAAATTTCATCTATCCAGCCACCAAGCAAGGACAATCTTTTAGACACTAATGTGAATTTCAAATTTATTTCGTGTGCTCTTACCGTGTGCTGATTAAACGGCACACATAAGTCTAGAAATTTTGTGTGATTACGTCTCTCTAAAAAAATGAAAGTAATGGGTAACTAAATCAAGAGAAGACAAAATTGATGCGTAAGTGACTTTGTCAAATTAAGAAGAGCGAGTAAACGTAATTTTAATGCCCCAAATAAGATCTAATGTGTATGATTTAATTTAGTGATTCCCAAAATCATGTTAATTAGTGGACCATAATTCAAAATTAAAAAGAAACGGTCTCATCCTTCAACTTCATGTTTCTTTTTCCAAGAAAATCACCTAAAAAGTCCTAAACCTATTGCAATTATACTTATTCAGTCTTAAACTTTTTTTGGTCATTTCAGTCATAAACTTTTTACAATTGTGCAAATTTAGTCCATCCGGCCAAATGTGACCAGTCGACACTAACGGACAATTTTAATTTTTTTTTAAAATTTTTGAATTTTTAATTAATTTTTTTCTTTTCTTCTTCTTTTTTTCCTTTTTTTCTTTCCCTTTTTTTCTCCCCTTCCTCCCCCTCCTTCCTCCTCCTTCCAGAACCGGCCGAGGGGAGGGCCGATTGTTAGACTCAAGTGATTGACCAATGATAGGCTCAACGAGGGCGAGCTTGCCTAGCCATACCCGTATCGAATAGAACATGCTGAGCCAAATCTTCTTCATGTAAAACTTGCTTGATTTAGATCGGGAAAATCGTACGGTTTTATGAAACCGCGTGCTATGGTGAGGCTCTACTTCATTGGATTTGGCAAGCGTGAACCTCGCCAGTGGATTAGCGAGCTTGAACTCACCGTCTCTAAGCAACCTACAAAGAGAGAGACAAGGATGGGGAGTCTAAAGAAGAACTAGAACAAGGGCTTTTTTGCCGCCATGAGCTTAGGGCTATCCATGTTTAGCAATGCTGTCCATGGATCCATCAACGGGTACTTCTCGATCCTTCTTTGTCTTCTTTGTGTCTTGCCTAGCGACAATGAGGCCAGCTTGCCATTGGCTAGCTACCTGAGTTTAGTAATCAGCCCTCCCCTCTAGCTAGTCACAAGAAGGAGGAAGAAGGGGGAGGAAGGGAAAAAAATAAGAGAGAGAGAGAGAGAAAAAAAGGATAAAAAATTCAAAAATATTTTTAAAAAAATTATTAAAAAATTGTCCATTGGTGTCGGCTAGCATCCACGTCAATGTTGGCTGGTTAGATTTAGCCAAATAAATTGAATTGACTCAATTACAAAAAAAAAAAAAAAAAAAGAACTGAAATTGAAAAAAAAAATGTTTAGAACTAAATTAACACAATTGTAATAGGTTTACAACATTTTAGGTAATTTTTCCTTTTTTTTTTCTAAATATAAATAATCACCATAGTCAAGTGTCACGGGTCAAAAGATGGACGACCCGAGAGGTTCCCCAGAGTCGATCCCAACTTGCCCGTGGACCTCCTGCTCTCCCTCGGATTTCCACCAAGTCTTCTCCCCAAAGTTTCCAAGGGCGGCCGAAATCGTCATTGAGTCATATTCTAAATTTCTGTTCCGTTATTTATGTCGGTAGTTAAGGCGGTGTGATCTCGCCCGTCGGATAAAAAGTAGATCAACGGTTGTAAGCTGAGGCCCTCAACTATAAAGGGGGTGCCCTCCTTCATTTGTAATCACCAACCATTTCAGCAATACAAAGCTTTCATTCCCTTTCAGAGCTCCTCTCTCTAACTTTCTCTCTCAACGATCTGGGTAAGCGAGCAGGTAAACATTCGATCGAGTAAGGGCTTGGCTTGGGTAATCCAAAGTTGCCCGAGTCGCTGCATGGTCACGATCCCAATCGATCAGCCCATGACAAGTGGTATCAGAGCAAAAGAGAGATACATTCGAGAGACCAAGGAGCGCCAACTGTTCGAAGGAATGTCGAGCGAAAAAGCTATTATGGTTGGAGAGACCGCACGAGTCCAAGAGAACCGCGGCCGTGCAAAGAAAAGAGACTCCTCGATGGATGTCGTAGCTGCATTCGATGAGAAGATCGGGAAGGTTCGAAGCGCCGTGCTCAAACTCATGGAAGGTCTTGACGATGTGCGAGACCAGATCATGGAGGTCGAGAGTTTGCTCCGTGAAGACTTCATGTCATGTCTAAACGAAGCTACCGCCCCATTACACGACAAGGGCGAAGCCCTTGAAGCATCGATCAATGTGTTGAAGGAGCGCGTCCAAGTGGTCGAGGAAGAAACTCCGCATAGGGACGAGATCGAAGCCATGAAGGCCGAGATCCAAGAGCTCAAGACCGAGCTTGCCCTGTGCAAACTAAGCATCACCAACGGTGCTGTGCCGAACCAAGCGGTGCCCAAAATTGAGGTGCCAAAGCCGAAAGAGTTCAAAGGCGAACGATCCGCTAAGGAGGTGGACAACTTTGTCTGGAGCATGGAGCAATACTTCGCCGCCGTCAACATGCACGACGAGACGACCTAGGTACGAACCGCTTCCATGTTCCTGTCTGATACGGCAATACTTTGGTGGCGCAATAGGTGTGATGAGGTTAGACGCGGCGCCGATCCCGTGTGCACATGGGACAACTTCGTGAGAGAGTTCCGGGACTACTTTTTCCCTGAGTTCTCTTAGCAAGAAGCCCATAGCAAGCTCCATCGCCTCGAGCAAAGAGGCACGATCCGAGAGTACGTGAAGGAGTTCACAGAGCTCAAACTCCAGATTCGCAACCTAAGCGAAGAGGAGGCTCTTGGAGCGTTCATGGATGGGTTGAAGCCATGGGCACTTCTCGAGCTCAAGAGACGGGATGTGAGTAGTCTTGCGTGAGCGCTAAGCGTGGCCGAGTCGCTCATCGACCTCACCAAGACCGAACCAAGGAGTCAACAAAGGGATTGGAGGTCGGATCGACCTTGCGAGGATGAAGCTAGAAGAAACACTCCCCGAGTCATGCATGAGCAAAGCGGCCAAGCCAAAACATGGGGAGAAGGGTCTTCCAAGCCAGCCTTCCAAAGGGGTAGACCACCGACGGACTATGCGAGTAGGTTCGATCAACCCCCGACTTCTCCTTGTTTCATTTGCCAAGGTCCGCACTGGATCCAAAAGTGCCCGAAGAAGGGCCGAATCAACGCCCTCCTTGCCATTGAGGAAGAAAAGGAGGAGTCCAAAGAAGACAGGAGACAAATCCGACTTAGAGCCGTGAAGATGATCAACTCCGTCCAAGCTCGGTCCCCAACCAAAGGAAAAGAAGCTACGTCAGACACAGAAATGTTCTTCGTGCAAGTCGACGTGTGCGGCCGAACACTATACGGCTTGCTCGACACAGGCGCGTCAAACATGTTCATGTCGAAGGAAGTAGCAAAGGCCCTGAACCTTCGCGTGGAGCCGACCGGAAACACCTTCAAGCCGGTCAATTCTGAAGGCGTTCGTGGCATAGGATTGACTTCGGATGTTGACGTCAAGATTGGCGAATGGAAGGGCAAGATGGATTTCAAGGTAATCCCTCTTGACGATTACGATCTCATTCTTGGCATGCAATTCTTCAATAGCGTGAGATCCATGATCGACATGAGGACCAAATGCCTCGTGATCCTCGATCCAGAGTACCCAACGACGGTCCCAATGATCAAAGGGATGGTTAACACCAAGACCATCGCGTCGATCTGACACCTCGATAAGAGCTTGAAAGCCGTCATGCGCATCAACAAGCTGTCCGAGGTAAAGCCGAAGGTCAAGTTGGATCCTACTCCAACAAATGCCATGCCAATCCAAGCGCTTTTCCCCGAAGTTGAGTGCGCGACGCATGCTCCGTCCAAGCCAAAGACCGAGACACGTGCAAAGTCCGAATTCATCAATGAAGGATGTGGTCCTTCATTCGAGAGCGTCCGAGCGAAGAGAAACAAGAACAAGAAAGCCCGTGCCAGAGCCCGCAAGGCTGCCCGACAAGCTGAGAGCGATGAGGACGTCGCTCAATTGAGTGGGGGAGAATGTCACGGGTCAAAAGATGGACGACCCGAGAGGTTCCCCAGAGTCGACCCCAACTCACCCGTGGACCTCTTGCTCTCCCTCGGATTTCCATTAAGTCTTCTCCCCGAAGTTTCCAAGGGTGGCCGAAACCATCATTGAGTCATATTCTAAATTTCTATTCCGTTATTTATGTCGGTAGACGGTAGTTGACATTATGTCGGTAGTTGAGGCGATGCGATCTCGCTTTCGGATAAAAAGTAGATCAACGGTTGTAAGCTGAGGCCCTCAACTATAAAATGGGTGCCCTCCTTCATTTGTAATCACCCACCATTTCAGCAATACAAAGCTTTCATTCCCTTTCAAAGCTCCTCTCTCTAACTTTCTCTCTCAACGATCCGGGTAAGCGAGTGGGTAAACGTTCGATCGAGCAAGGGCTTGGCTTAGGTAATCCAAAGTTGCCCGGTCGCCGCATGATCACGATCCCAATCGATCGGCCCGTGACACAAGGATCAGAAAAGGGAAGGGAAATTCGTAAAGACTTACTTGATGACGTTGGTGGTTGCTCATTCTTCTGGCCAAGCTAGACTAGCTCCTATCACATTGTATCCACTTCTTCTCTTCTCGTGGGATTGCTTTTTAGTGAAGTAGAGATAAAACGAGACTCCGCATGGACCATCCATTTATACAAAGAGTTAATACCCCGAAAACCTCAAACCGATACACTTGTGACAAATTTATCCTCTGTTAGTTTTAGTTAAATTTTATTATCAAATTATTAAGTTAAATGACATGTGACAACTTGACCGGTATACCAATTTAGGATTTTACACTCTGTTTGCACAATTTACAATTTTTGTGATTTTTTTATGGTATTAATTCAATTTAGCATATGGTATATTTATCACAAATTTACCATTTTGGGGGTTTTTTGCAGTTGAATAAATTAGTTTGGGGTAAATTTGTCATAAATGTACCAGTTTAGAGTTTTTTTATAGTCAGTCGGGGTAAATTTGTCACGCGTATACCAGGTTTGGGGTTTTTCATACAAAAAATAGTTTGGAGTAAATTTATTACAAATGTATCGGTTTGGGGTTTTTCAGGTACTAACCCTTATACAAAAATCAAACGCGTTTGATTTTGGCCCATTGACCTTGGTCGTCGATAAATTGCATGAAGATGCGAAAGTCTCATAAAGACTAAGAAAGAAGCGCCAAAAATTGGCCTCAGGAGTGAGACGCATGAAGTCATCCACAAGTTGCATTGTACTTTGTGGAAACCGACCATTTCACAAAACGTTATAAAACAAGTGGAAAGAATCGAACGTTCTACCTGTCGGCTAGAAACCGGAATTGCCTTCACGACGTAGACTTATTCAATTGTGATAAATGCAAATATAAGGATGCTGGCCCAATTCTCTGGATCGCTGCGGTTGAACGACGTGTTAAGAGATTATTAAGTTAGAAGCTGAAAGTTACATATTTAGATTTCACCAATTGTATGCAAACTATTCTATATATTCCAATAAACTGTGAGAAATTGATGAACCAGCATTGATCTCATTTATTTTTGTTTTCCATAAGAAAGAATACTAAATAATGTTTGAGCTAGTGCGAGAAGGAGCAACATGATGGCTGCGAGAACTGACAAGAAAGCCCAAGGACTATGGAAACATTACCTCCTCAGTTTCACCATCCAAATGTTCCTCCTCATGTTACGATACGCGTTCACATTTTTGAAGATCTCGGAGTAATAGAAATTGGATAGAGTGACATAGTCACCCATCTTGTTGAACATTTGCACAAATACCTCGTCATTGCCCAAGTAGTTCCTAATAATCCCTATGCAGCAGAGTACCTTGACGTCCTTTGAAGAGTTTACAAGGCAATCCATGAAGGTCACGTAGTCGGTAAAGTAGATGATGTCTCCACCCGGATGATGCTGCTCATACGCGATTTGGTTTCGCAATTGTGACTCGGTGTGGTCCTGTATACTCAAGACCGGTATAAGTTTCCAGTTCTTGAATCTGATGTGTTTCATGTGCCGCCCTCGCACTGCTTTTAACTTGACTTCAGACTCCCTGAGTTCCGTCGCTGAGGATGTGAACACGAGTTTCTCTTTCATCGGCCGGCCTCCGCCATTTAGTCGGGCACGTTAGGCAAGCCAGAAGTCAAACATGTGTACATTAGATGGAGAAGATGTTTGCTCTCATGAAGTGTCGGATATCGGCTCGAGTCTCCTAGTTCGAAATAACTGCTAGCTCTATCGATGAGCTCGAGATGCTCATCCGGACCTTTAGCCAGGTCATATAGCTTGTTCAAGACGAAAAGCGGGAGTTGTTTCTCGAGAAGCAGTACATTGCGCTGGAGTCAGTATCGAATCCGATCTGCATTCATTAGCAGGTTGTCTTTGTCTCTCAATTCCTCCGTATTGAACTTATGGAACAACTCGACAATTAAACAACCATCAATGAGCATCATCGCTTGGAACTGTTTTGGGGAAAGATAGATGGTTTCTGCTTAGCAATCACGAGTCCATTGTTCCAGTTCTCTTAGAGTCGGCATATACCTGTTGACACTCTCATTTCTCCTCCAAAACAACTGCTGCACGTACTGCTTCTTTTGGTCTTCCAGGAATTTGAACTTTTCATTTCCATAGTGATAAGGGCCGACAACTAGAATATCCGGTCCTCAGGCTTTGTGGTTTACTTTGCGCCGTTGATGATGAACCCTAAATATGCTATGCTCTGGCTGGATTGGAGGCACACCGCAAAGCATTTCCTTGATGTGGATTAAGACATCATCTTGCATCTCGGATTGCTCATTGTGTCTAAAATACTGTATAGGTTACGACATGATTAATGTGATAATAAGCATGTTGTAAAGCAAGATAATAGTTTTTTGTGTTTCTAAATTGGTTTTTCATGTGCTTCCCTTTCATTAAGCCTTATGATTGTTAGTATTAGCTAATGCTGTGTATGTAAATTAGAGCGTCAAATGCGTTGCTGGCAAGAGATTTCGTGATGATCACATATTCAGGAGTGAATTTGCAAATACAGTAAACCAAAAATGGAGCAGCATTAATCAATAGCTATGCGATAATTTATTTTGTAGTACACTAAAGCAGCATTTAGAGTTGAATATGTACATACACACAACACACTAGAGCAATAGAGAAATGTTTTACTATTCTGCTTAGTGAGTAATGTAAGAGCTACCGTCTATCTACAGTATTGATCCCATCGATAGGTTTTCCTCCCCTCTGTTTTCGATATGCTATTATTTTATTGGAATCATTGTAAGCAATATCTTTAAATATGTACAAAGTTATCCGTAATAAAATAAGGAGAAGTTACAAAAACTATCTTCACATGAACTATTCCGATTTTCAATTTTGGTAAAATACTATTTTTCATGACATATATGATCTGAAATACGGCAAAAAGATAAAGTAACCTCTGAATAAAATTTCGGGACAATTCCATATTTCTATGTGAATATTGATGGAAAATGCAAATTAAGCACTGTAGTTGAGCAAACAGGGCGGATCTCCCGTCTGTTTCCTCCTTGAGCCTTTTAAGGACCTGCTCTAGTCCAATATAAACAAATGAAAAGTTGTCACGCCTCAATTCTCAGGCACGCACACATCCCTTGCCTTTAGTCAATTTTAAAAGTGACATCCCAAGACGTATCGCCGGCCCTTTTCATTTTAATATGCACATGCGAAAGTACTTATAATCCCCAGACAATAAAACAATGGGATAGAAAAGTAGGGCCATATTTTTTATACAACCACACCTCAAAATATTTTACCATACCATTCACAAAGGTCTAGTCTTATACTCAACCACCTACAAACAGGGTTCACAAAGAGGATGGGATTATAGTCCTCATCCGGGTCGTACTCGGATCATCATCGAGGTTCTTCTCCAAGTACTCCTCCTCGGGTTCTTTCTTCTTAGGCTCCTCATCAGGGTCCTGAAATGTTGTCCCACAATCGGGATAAAACTACGTCTCAGCAAATTCTACTCCCTAAGACTCGATTAGTAAACCAATACGTTAACCGGACTGCCTATGCACACATGGGTCAGGGGACTTATCTTGGCCTCAGATTCCACCTGCATATTAGCATGGTTTAATAAGCACCTAAACAATCACATCACAGATCGATATCTTGACCAATTGACTTAGTCGATTACATGTCAATTTGACCATTCCCCGGTCGTCTCACTTATTCAGTCTCAAATCTTACTCATGGCTCCACGAGCATAGTCTACCAAATTTCTTGGCAACAAATTACGGTCCAAGGACACAACATATCTTTAGGTGATAAATTATGGCTCAATGGGCGTGACCCCTATTAGGTGGAAATTTATAGCCCAACGAGCGCAACCTCTATCGGGTGGCAATTTATGGCCTAACGGGTACAACCTTTAATAGGTGGCAAATTATGGCCTTACCAAACGCGAACCCCTATCGGGTGGCAATTTACGGCCCAACGGGCGCGACCGACTCCAACTTCGATGGCAAAACTCGGCCCCACTGGCACAGCCATGACGGCTTTCGAGGTTCTACTCACAACCTTGCATAGTCGAATTTTAATTGAACACCAACACTAATCAATTTTGGGATACATCCCCACATACTCATCAACTTACTCAATTTCCACAAACCAGTGCTCAATTAAATAAACGGGCTGCACCACTACAATTAGCATAAAATTTCAGTCATTGACTATCCCAGCCTAATTTCCGAAAAATAAATAAATAAATAAATAAATTTTGAAAATTAATAAATAAATACTAAAAATCCAATTTAGGCTCGGAATGCCTGATTGGAGCCCAAAATGGGTCGGGAAAAATCCTGAGATGTATTCAATAAATATTAGAAGCTCTCTACTTGCTAATGACTAAGTCTAACCACCTAACATGCATCATTCAGTCACTAATTTAATTGTTCTAAGCTAATCTAACTACCTAATTGCACTTAATTAAATCTAACAAATCCTTAAGCATAATTAGCAAACTAAGAAAGCATTAGTGAGCAAAACTCACTTGTGCAAAGCGAAGACCGGAACACCGCAACGACGATGTGATGGCGGCCAAAATCCAAATTTTCGGCAGTGTTGGCAGACACTCGGGCCGGGCCTACAAGCCTTGCAAGCCCATTGAAAAAGCTAGGCGTGGGCCGAACTTGGGCCGACTTGCTCCGCGGGCTTGGGCTTGGAATTGGGCTTGCTGAACATTGAAGATGGGTTGAAACTTGGGCTTCTTGGGCTGAACTGCTGAAATTAACAGGCTGAAATTGGAAGTGGGCTGCTGGGCCCACCTGGGCTGAGATGGGCTTCAACTGGCGGGCTTAAGGGCCCAACTGACAGAGACTTCGCTGGGCTGCTGCTAGGAGAGTTGGGCCGAGCGAAATGCAAGCTGGGCCGAAATTTGCTGGAGAAGGTCACACTGGGGACGTCTGGCAGCAGCAACGTGGGCTGGCGCGGCCCGCGAAGGAAGCAGCAGCTGCGCTGCTTCGGTCAACAAACCGAATGAGGGAGCAGCTAGCGTCCGCTGACAGGGGAGAAACACATGTGTTGCAGGGGCGTGAAGGCCGAAGGAGATGGCTGCTTCGGGGGAGTCTTCAAATTGCTGAAGCTGGCTGCGATTTGGGCCGAAATTGCGGGGCCGTGAAGGCGAGCTGGCTTCGTGCAGCTTGTAGGGAGAGATCGACAGGGGAAATGGAAGCAGGCTGGTGGGTGTTCGGACGTGGCAGCAAAAAGGAGCGGCTTCAGTGAGTCTTCAGTGGACTACTTCGTGCGGCTGGCGCTGCAGACGAGAAGCGGTCAACCTCGGTGAAAGAGACACCGGTCTGTTGACTCCACGGACATGTGGCAGCGGCCGAGAAAGATGGGCCGTCGGCGGAGAGAAAAATTGAAAGAAGCGGGCTAATGGCGTAGAGAGAACAACGTGGAGATGCTGGTTTCTTTCGAAGGAGAAGCAAGGAAAGCGAAAGCAGCTCGACACCGTCAAGAGGGCAGCTCACATGAAGAAGAGAGAGACCGGCCAAGCGTGTCCATGAAGCCATGGAAAAAGGGACTTAAAGTCAACACTCATCCCCTCCATTGATTGCATGTCCCTAGATCTTTATGTATAAATATCTCAATGTTTTCTCCTAATACTTTCATGTAATAAAATCCACAAATTACTCCAATTTGAAGCCAAAATCCAACCCCCCTTCACAAGCTCCGAATTTCATTATATTTGCTTCGATTATTCCACGAAATTTCTCAATTCGACGTCCAATCTTTGACGAATAAAATCCCGAATGATTTTTTGTAAGTTCCTGACACTCAAAGGCTTGGCTTGAAAGTCCAAATTTCCCTCGACTTAACCCATCTGAATTTCCATTAATTTTCTACGACATCCAAACCGATTTTCTGTAAAAATCTTGGAATCTCTGAAAAATCTTCGGAGGATGAGTCGACGTTCCTAAAATGAATCGTAAGACGACGTAACTTTCAATTTCTGAAATTGGACTCGAATTCACGGTTAATTTCCATTCAACGCGTTTTTAGTGTGACCTAAGCTACCGGGTAACTTTCGAGATTTTTAGTGCAAATGACCCATGGTTGATTTTCTTCGAGTCACAAATAACCCACTCAACACATTCGCGACTCTCGACGGTCGTGAAAATCTCGAGAATTCAAATACGGACACGAGTACCAAAACAATAAGAAAATTAGTCTAGTGTCGGCCGACGAGAAATTTCCAATTTAGTAGTGTCATCAACGATTAGCCACACATCTCAGTCGAACCGATCTATTTCGATCTCAAATCGATTTATATCTATGCCGTAATGACTTGCCTTAAAATTCTTAATGGCTTTCCCTGATAGTCTAGTTATCTTGAGAATGATCGGCCGGAAACGTACTTTATAGACGTATCAATGAAATGCCCAATTTATTCAGTGGAAAACATGATTGAAAATCTGGGATGTCACAAAAGTTGACGGAAAATTACGAACCTTGTTTAGTTCCTAAATGCAATAACAGCTACATGGGCTTTTTTGTTTTCTAGAAGAGTTTCGTGAATATGAGCCCCAAATTTTATCTCTCCAGCCACCAAGCAAGGACAATCATTTAGACACTGAAATGCGATTTTTAATTTTACCTGGAGTGTTCTTATCATGAACTACTTAATATCGATTTTGAAGGCGTAGAACCACGTTGAATAGTTTCAAACTACATAAAAGAATTATTGTAAAAAAAATTGAACCAAGATAAAATATAGAGATACCATTAAACACGATGGGAACCGGGGATTCGAGGCTATAGAAGATGAGACAAGCGATTAGTTAGGTAACATATAAGAAATGCTTTTTGGATTATTATTTTTTCCTACCGAGGGTATAAGGAATTTTTGGACCGGGGAGGAAAGAGCAACCATTGGCCCGGTTGCCCCCCGAGATCCGCCCCAGATCAAACGCTAGGCATAACTTTAGGAGTTTCATGTGTCATTTTCGTCCTCTAGCAGTGATAAGACAAGATCGGTACACGAGTGACTTCATTCGGTGGATATGCGGTGATTGATCTAATTTCGTTATGATGAATAAGATTTATGCTATATCAATTAATTAAGTACTTGCAAATGTGAAACGTTGGCATCCTCTATCAACTATTATTTTCTCAATACATAATGAATAATCTCAACAGTCCAAAAATAGAAAAGGGAAGGTTAATTTTCGAAACTAAACTTATTCAAGCAACTACCATAATTATTCCATTTCATCACATCCTACCTTGAAATTCAATCGTAGATTGAAGTAATTACTTCAATTTTGTACTACAATTGAATCGAGGATTCTTGGATGATCCGTTGGAAGATCATCACAAGTTTGTATCGAACATTCACCTATTCTTGAATTGAGAATAGGTGAACGTTCGACAAAAATTGATGAATTGGAGGACTTATGGTAATGGCAATGGTGATCGATCACCATGAATGGCTTGTGGACTCACTGAAGAGGCTAGTCGCATGAAGAAGTGAGGTCGCTAGCATCGGAATGAGATCAATAAATGGTCGGAGCTTGGCGAAGCGAGGACGCCTGATGAGAAAAATGAGAGAGTTTTTCAGAGAATATTTATTTACAAAGCTTTCTTCTATATATCTATATATATATATAATATGGCTAAATTGAGAGTGTAAATATGAACCTCAGGATCAGGAGGGAAATTCAGGAGGGAAAAAAAATCAAATTTAGAACTAATCCTAACCCTACGACTCGTCTTATGATCACATCGTTAATTATTTGCTTAATGAGTGAGAAATAAGGATAGGCCTTGATATGTCACATGGATGGGTGACATGGCACATCCTATTTGTTTGACCCATTAGGCGAACTGGGTTGGGCAATCGGGTTAATTTGGCCGAACCCCGTCCGTCCAATGCATTGTTTCATGCTCTAAACTCGTGTTCGAATGTTGGCCGACTTGTTTGAGCTCAAAATGTTGAAATTGGCTTGAAATCTTAAATTATTATTGTCCCCGAATCGAATGTCCCAAAAAGCAATCAAATGAATGAATTAAAAAAAAATACAATGTTGACGATAATTCAGGTGTCAACACCAGATTATCACTTCTCTATTATGTTTTGAATTCGATTTGTCATGTCATATTGCAAGTTAATTTTTTCACATGATGTTCTTTCACTATCGACTTATAAATTAGATTGGCCATGTCATTCTATCGGCAAATATTGCCACATCATTCTATTTCATTACCTTGTTCTAAATTTAATTCTCCATGTCATATTGATGTGATTATTATCATGTCATGTTATTTTGTTCTCGTGTTTTGAATCTAATTCATCCTATCATGCTTCATCTGAATATTGCCATGTCTTGTTATTTCGTTATCAAGCTTTGAATTTGATTTGCTATGTCACGTTACATGTGGTATTGCTGTCTCATGTCATTTTGACATCATGTATTGGATTCAATTTGCCATGTCATGCTACAAGCGATTGTCATATCATGTCATCTCGTCATCATGTTTTGAATCTTATTCATCACTCCATTCTACATGGGAAATTGTAATGCCATGTTATTTCAGTTATCATGTTTTGAATTTAATTTGTTATGTCATGTTGCACATGAATATTGCCATGTCACGTCATTTCCAAAACATGACTGAATCTTGCATATGAATTAATATGTGCTTCTATCACACAAATGGAGTCATGATGCCGCACACAAAAAGGGGCCTCATTAATAAAATACTAGGTCGAAGTTTTGAAGTAGCACATCATGGATACTCATGAAATTAAATGATAGATGATTTCTAAACATAAAATAAGTAAGTGGAGAATAGAAAACAAAGGATTATTCGCCTTCTTCTTCTTAGTCTTTTCTTTGACACAAGAAAGGAATGCAACACTTAACTAAAAATTGGGTTGCACTGTCGAAAGTTTGTTGTGAAAAGCTAATATGTCCCGCACATAACCGATTCTCCGGACATAAGATCTCTAGTCTCCATAGACCAGTTTTCTTCACACATGCACTAGTTTGGTAACATTCTCATCAATGCCTAGGCTTTTAGGTGCCCAATCGACCTAGGTTTTCTGAATCAATTAATGATGATTCTAATATGGTCTTTAAGCTCTTGCATCCCGCAAGTTTCTCGAGCTTAGGATTTTAGAAGATCTTAAGAACGAGGCCGCTAATAGCTGGCAATCCTCAATTCGCAAAAATCTTGACGTGCTCCGGTCACATAAGTTAATTTACAGAGTTTCTAACAATCTTGGACATTATTTTACAAACAGTCCCATATATTCGGCTCATTCGTGGGGCAATCATCAGGCAGGTAGTTTTTTAGTTTTAGTTTGAGACAAGAATTTGGTGAAGCACGTTTATCATAGCGTCTCCCTTCTTCCATCTAACGGTCATGATCGTACTACTGTCTAGCAACATAAGACACAACGAATGGTAGTTGCAGTCGAAGCATCCGCGGGGATCTGCGCTGTTTCACCAAACTTTCGACTTTACGTTGACTTCCGTGACAGCATTCCAGTGACGCAGCGCACATGCGGTACCATTTCGGGAAAAAGAGGAGTCGGAGAGTAATGGCAGCTGGAGTGGACACGATCCCTGGTATCTGGACCTACTGATATTTCTCAAACCTTTGGACTTTCTTTCTCGCTGGATCAAACAATCACCACAAATAATAATATTTTTCTCCTGTGACAGGACAGCTTTACAATTATGCGGCTTCATAATCATGTCGTTCTGGGAATAGAGGACTCAGAAAAGACATGGAATCCCGTGCCGGATTTAGGAATATCTTGGTGTTAATCGCGTGTTGTTCCGTCGCCTGCAGTTTCGGAGCCATAGATCGAGAAAACAAGACCCATGCCGGTCCTTCGAGTAATGTGGAGATCAACAGAGGTAGCTTTCCGGCCAGTTTCATATTTGGAGTCGCATCGAGCGCCTACCAGGTAAATGAATTCTTAAGAGCTAGCTCACCATGTACCAGTGCGACAGTGTGTTGCCCAATCAATTTCAGCGAAAGATTGGTCTGATGAACTCGATTTACTAGTATTATGAGAAAGCAGTGCTGATAATCGTAAAGCGAAGAGGGGACTTATCAGAGCGTGCTTGTGTGGTTTCTGGCACATGAATGAGAGGAGTACATTACTGTTTGTTGAAGAGATGAACTTGACTCGCTACACCGAGCGAATGTATCTTATATGTCAACTTGACCGGTTAATTAGAGATTGGACAGTGATTACTCGTTGCTTCACGTCTCTTTTTACTTTGCTGCGGGCGCAAATTAAGCTTTATGCCGTTTTTGGCCTGTTCAGATCGAAGGTGCAGCTGAAGCAGATGGCAAAGGGTTGAGCAATTGGGACATCTACACCAGAATGTATCCAGGTCTCTCTCTCTCTCTCTCTCTCTCTCTCTCTTTCTCTCTCTCTCAAACCCACAAATTTTATCAACATTTTAAACCATTTTAGGTTGAGGGTGAGGACTAAAATCACGAAGCTCGAACAGTTTTATGCAAATCTTTGAGCAAATCATTCAGGTTCATACAAGATCAATCTTCTTCTTGAGTGGGCAGATTCTTTTTCTTTTTTTCTTTTTTTGTGTGTAAGGGTGACTACATTTTTTTCGCCTTTTATTTTTTCTAATGTTGTTCTCATTTTTTGTACTATTAAGATGAACACGACCGATGACCTGAATTGTACTATTAGTAAGATCCGGTGGACCATGTGGGTTCACGAGTGGCTGTCTAATTTTGACCATGAGAGCACTAGACCCATCTAGAAAAGATGAAAAGGAATAGTAATTGTTTAATTGCCTACTCTCTCTCTCTCTCTCTCTCTCTCTCTCTCTCCCCCCCCATCCAAGAGGAGGCCTAATGATATTTTCTTGCCAGAGAAGATTAGTGACAGGAGTTCCGGAGCTGTGGCCGACGAATTTTACTACAATTATAAGGTAATGACACTCCCAAAAAGCTAATAGTTTCAGTATTGGAGACCAAACTTCATATGATTGAATGCAGAATAGGTAAACCTTGGTCATATGAAATATTTCTCCAACTTTATGGACCGGCAAGATGAAAGTCAACGCTTGGTAGAGGGGCCAGATATAATTTAGAAGTGAATATGATAATCATCACATATATATAATGTTGTGCATCTAATTCTCACATGTTTGTTGATTCCTAAAGTACTAAATCAACCCACATGGGATTTTCTTTTTCTGGTATTAGCTCTATACTAACTACAAGTAATTCATGGAACAGAAGGATATAGCTCTGTTGAAAGTGATTGGATTGGACTCCTTCAGATTTTCCATCTCCTGGTCGAGAATTGCACCTTGTAAGTGTTCTTATTTGCAAACCATGCGAAGTTAGGTGTTACAATCATCATGATTTCATGTAAAACCCACAAAGTTATATAAAAGCCAAAGTGGTGATCGAAATGTATTCAGTGCGTATGATCGTAAGATCAAGTGAATCCTACTAAGTTTGACGTCCATATGTTTTAAGTAGAAGCAGTTAACCATCCAAATTCCAAATATGTAGTATTTATTTATATGACTTGCTTGTATAAAATTGCTTGCTAGTTATACATATGGCCAATGTATTTAGGTAAAATTTTATGGATATTTTGTAGATGGGAAAATAAGCAAGAGGGTCAATCATAAAGGCGTGGAGTTCTACAACAATCTGATTGATGGACTCCTAGAGAATGGTAAGGCATGGAATTATTATTAATATTATTTTTATAATCATAGTAGATGTAGATTTGTCTTCCTGAAAATGGCTTTTGCTCTTGAAATCATAAGAGTGATCTCTCTTCTAACAAATGGGGAGGTGTCACAGCAATTGATCTTTATTTTGATTTTCTTTTTCCATGTTGATTTACGCAGGCATAAAGCCTTTCGTGACTTTGTTGCATTGGGACGTTCCACAAGCTTTAGACGAAGAGTATGGTGGATTCTTAAGCCCCATGATCACGTAGGATACATCTCCATCTCCAACGAACATAGAGTCAAATTACTTGTGACAAATTGGCACAAAAATAATAGTTTGATACATATTTTTTTGGCCATCAACTTAGATGCATATACATTTACTAATTTCATGGCATTTTTCAACTATTATTATATCAGGAATGATTTCGTCGAATACACAAACTTCTGCTTTCGAGAATTTGGCGATAGGGTCAAGCACTGGATAACTATCAACGAGCCCAATTTCTTCTCGTATTACGGGTACGACCTCGGAGTTGCCGCACCCGGCCGTTGTTCTGACTACGTCGGTAACTGCCCGGCTGGGAACTCGGCTACGGAACCCTATATTGCGCTTCACAATATGCTTCTTTCTCACGCGGCAGCCGTAAAATCGTACAGAGAGAACTATCAGGTTCTTATCACTGATCTTCATCCCTTTTCAGACAAAACTAAGTTCTAACGTGTGTCCTACTAATTTGGTTTCGCATTCAATTTTGGGAATAGACTGAACAAAATGGAGAAATAGGGATCTCAATTCAAACCTTCTGGATGACACCCAAATATGAGACAGAAACTAGCAGAAAGGCTGCCTCTAGAGCCCTTGACTTTTATTTCGGATGGTAGGTTTTTGAAAGGTAGATGCACATGTAGTTGTTGAAGAATTTGATCATTGATTTAGGTCTGTTTATCTTTAAATTGTAAGGAAGTTGTTTCTTGAAGTTCTTTTTTGTTGGGTTATGATTTTTATATTTATATCTATAACATCTAGGTCAATGTTGCCAGGTCACTTGTCCTTACTTATATACATATGTATTAAAGTTGACTTAAATAAATAGATTAAGGGATAAGTATCTTGGAAGTTCTAAAATTTGTCACGAAAGTACAATTTAGTCCTAACATTTTCAAAAGTACATTAAGTCCTGAAATTTATTATAAAAATACAATGCAGTCCTCAAATTTTGAAAAGTGTAATCAAGTCCTCAAATTTGTCAAATTAGTCAAATCTAGTCCTTCCGTTGATAACATTTTTTGAAAGTTTTAGAATTCAATTGCATTTTTCTAATAAATTTTAGGACTTGATTATATTTTTTAAAAAAAAACTTTAAGA
The DNA here is from genome assembly GCA_014182695.1 of Eucalyptus albens. NCBI lineage: Eukaryota > Viridiplantae > Streptophyta > Magnoliopsida > Myrtales > Myrtaceae > Eucalyptus > Eucalyptus albens. Next base: position 32,755,368 of record CM024653.1, read on the forward strand.
CTCGATTGCATTTTCATGATAAGTTTTAAGAATTAATTGCACTTTTCGAAAGTTTTAAGACTACAATGCACCATCGTGATAAGTTTAAGACTTATAGTACACTTATTCCATGGATTTATTGTTGATGCACACCACTATGATGAAGACAGTTTGACTTCTAATCATCGATGATAACGTCAATGACGGAAACACAGTTCATATATGCAAGAGCAGTTCCAGTATGAGCTTTTGAAATAAAGATTTGATTGCAGTACCCGTACCTTAGTTTGATTTAGTAGTTTATAATCAATGGCTAGTTAACAATATTGTTAAATATCAAATGTGGATGTAGGGCTGCCCATCCAGTGACCTATGGTGACTATCCTGAGACAATGAGGAGGTACGTGGGAAGCAGATTGCCCAAATTTACAGCGGCGCAATCGGATATGGTCAAAGGGTCTCTTGATTTCATGGCCATCAATTACTACACTGCCAGATATGTGGATGAATCATCTTCATCGTCGGCCAGTCTTAATCTCAGCTACTCCTCAGATTGTCACTGTAATATCACCAGTAAGCTTCGTCTCCTACAATCCTTCTTTTGTGCATTTAGTCCTTAGGACTTGTAGGGATTGCTCGATGAGTCCTCCAAATAATTTGACAGGTTCCAGTGCCATTGTGATCAGGCATTGCTACACGCGATTATCCTCAAATTTAATTAAACTAGTTAAACCGAAGGAGCCAGTTAAATATTTAAAAAGAGTTTCACTAAATTTGCAATAACGAAAAGGCTTAGTGCTCAACGCACTCAAGTTGTAACACTAACATCTAGTGAACTGTCCCCCATACGCCTCCTCAATATGAAATAGCCAAGTTTCTTCTAAGAAGTATTCATTGCATTGTTTTTCTTGCTTCCTTGCGTATTGCAGCTGAGAAAGATGGTGTTCCCATTGGTCAACCGGTAATCTCTATGAATCCACAGGACTGTGTTTGTTCTTATTTTCCTTCAATATATACAAGCTCTTGGTGTATGCATACTCTGTTATGAATTTTGTAGACAGCCCAAGATTGGGAATATATCTATCCGGAAGGAATTCGAGAGTTTGCGCTCTATGTGAAAACAGATTACAAAGACCCACCAATTTATGTGACTGAAAATGGTAATGTATAGGCACTTATGCACACGTACAAATCAGGGGCCTAAATACTGATATCATTAACCAAAGAGTTCGTCCTATGTAGGAATGGCTGAGGCAAATAATGAATCATTGCCACTTGAAGATGCCCTCAGAGATGGTCTGAAAATAAGTTTCTTTCAGCTCCATCTGTCCTATCTCTTAAAAGCTATGAAGTGAGTTAACTATAGTCAATTACTATAGTCTATTCAATTGCTATGTATCATGCATTATTCGATTTGATAGACTATAAGTGAACATTTATATGATTAGATTATGTTCAATGCTTGATAAAAGCTTGTTATGACGTAAATGACAACAGGGAAGGAGCAAATGTGAAGGGATATTTTGCATGGGCGTTCCTCGATGACTTCGAGTGGGCCGAGGGTTATACATTTCGGTTTGGTCTTACGTTCGTAGATTACAAGGACGGATTGAAGAGATATCTCAAGGACTCTGCCTTGTGGTTTAAAAGTTTCTTGAGCTCCCATAACGGAAGTGTGTCTCATGGTCCCTCCTCGTCCATGCACAGTGATGCCTAGGCCTCTAAAGTGCTTATGTCCACGCAAGGAATGCATCTTGTCGGAGAAAGCTCGAAGACGACATTAATCGATAGCGACAGGAGATACACGTATTCTATTTGAATTTATGTTTCCAAGATGCAGAGGCTTTAAAAGTTTCAGCATATAAAACCTCATATTCATTTAGGAATTTGAAACAAGCGTCGTTAACAAATGATCTGACGAAATTGCAGATGATATATCATAGCTCTGCTAACTAATTAAAAATGGCACAACATTTGTCCTTTTGAGAGAAATGAATTGATTCATACCTTGATTAATAGAAAAAATCATTACATTTATAAACTTCTTAATCCAAAAAGTGGCAAAGCAAGTCCACTTTTCATTAAGGCTATTTTTGTTTTACGAAAAGTGAATAATTTGGAAAATATGTCCATAAAAACGACCATTTGTATCACTGGTAGAAATAAACAATCGAAAAGTATTTTCATGTTCACTTTAGATAAAAATTGTTATTGATAATAAAAAAATTCCCATCGATAATTTATTCCAAACGACACAAGCGATTGTTTTTACAAAAATATTTCTCTATGAAACTGTAAGAAAGTGGGAAGGAGATAGTCGAGAGAAGAGAACAGGAGAATTTTTCTTGTATTCTGTGTATTGATCAATGTACAATGTTTACATTGTTTATAATACAAAGTCTGTATATGAAAAGCAAGTAAATATTTTACAATATTTGTATCCGATTAGATCTGATACTAATTGGATGTAGATCCAATATTAAATGAATATAATTGATCTTCGGGTGATATTGGAGAATCTTCACGCGTATCTTCCAACACTCCCCCTCAAGTGGTGGCTTGTAGATATCCAAGACGCCTAGCTTGTTTAGGAGATACGTGTGCTGACTTTGACACAAGGGTTTGGTGAACACGTCCGCCGGTTGCTCCTCTGTTCGGATCCCAAGTGTCTCAATTATCCCTTGCTGGATCTTTTCTCGCGTGAAATGGCAGTCCACTTCTATATGCTTCGTTCTTTCATGAACTATTGGGTTCGAAGCAAGTTTGAGAGCTGCATCGTTGTCACAAAATAATTTGGTTGGTCCTTCAATTTGTACCCCAAGATCTTGAAGCAATCCGCGCAGCCATACTATCTCACATACGGTCTTCGCCATGGCTCGATACTCTGCTTCTGCTGAAGATAATGAAACAGTTGGTTGTTTCTTTGTCTTCCATGAAAGTAAAGAATCCCCTAACTTGATACAGAACCCTGTTATGGATCTCCTGCTCATCGGATATGTCGCATAATCTGCATCACAATATGCCGTCATTTGCATATCACATTTCTTGGAGAGAAGAATTCCAAGTCCTGGACATTTCTTCAAATACTTTACCACTTTGAGTGCTGCACACATATGAGACTGCTTTGGATTGTGCATAAACTGGCTAAGAGTTTGCACAGCATAACTGATGTCCGGCCTGGTCATAGTCAAGTAGATGAGCTTTCCAACAAGTTTCTGATAGCTCATTGAATCTTTCAGTATAGGATCAGATTCTTGAGAGATTCCAGCATCATATTCTGCTGTGGTCAATTTAATATTCTGCTCTATCGGAATCACTGCCGGCTTACATCCTGACAATCCAGCTTCCGATATGATTTCTAAGGCAAATTTTCTCTGGCTGAGACATATTCCTTGATCTGAGCGAGCAATTTCTATTCCAAGGAAATACTTTGGCGACCCTAGATCTTTTATATGGAAAGTAGAGTGCAAGTATTTCTTGAAACTTTTAACAGCCTTTTCATCATTGCCCATAATCAAGATATCATCTACATATATCATCAAGTATATAGATGACGTACCTTTGGTCCATGTGAAAACAGCATAATCAAATTTGGACTGTTGAAAACCAGCAGCTATCAGGGACTCAGAGAATTTTGCATACCATTGTCTAGATGCTTGCTTGAGCCCATATAAGGATTTGCGGAGACGACATACTTTATTCTCCCCCTGTCTCCGTAAACCCTGTGGTATGTCCATATAAATCTCTTCAGTTAAATCTCCATGCAAGAATGCATTATGGACATCCATCGATGTAATGGCCAATCTGGGTAAGCTGCTACGAGAGAGGAATGAACGAACTGTAACATCTTTGGCTACGGGCGAGAAGGTTTCATGATAATCAAAACCTTCCTTCTGTGTGAAACCCTTTGCTACTAGCCGGGCTTTGTACCTTTCAACCGAACCATCAGCTCGATATTTGATCTTGTAGACCCATTTGCATCCAATGGGTCTGCGATGTGGAGGTAGACTAACAAAATCCCATGTCTGATTGTCCACCAGTGCCTGTAATTCTTCTTTCATCGCCCTTTGCCATCGCGGGTCAGTACTCGCCTCTTCATAGTTTGAAGGTTCTTGTTCTTCAGAAATGCGAGCAATACAACATCTATGCTTCTCGGATAACCGATCGAAGGAAACGTAAGAGGAAATTGGAAAAAGAATACCTGGATTTCTCACTCCACAAATGTAATCCTTGGTCCAAGTTGGAGGACGTGTTGTTCGTCCGGACCGTCTTGGCTGAATGTCCTCAGAAGAAGACTGGTTTGCTGGAATATCCATAGGCAGGGTCTCCAATGTAGTCCTCTCATTTGGTTTTTGATCCGCGTTTTCTGCTAAAGGTGTCATTGGCAGAATGGACGCAGGAGCAGGACCTGTATGATCTGAAGAGGGAAGTAGAACATATCCGGGAGCATTAATGGCTTCTTCGACATTGTGAGTCTGAGAATAGTCCTGCCTGTTCCTGTCTGATTCCTTTATAGAAAAAGGAAAAAAATCTTCTTGGAAAGAAACATCTCTACTAACAAAGAATTCTCCTGTGGAGGGGTCATATATTCGGTATCCCTTCTGTAGGGCAGCATACCCCATAAATATGCAGCAGCGAGCTCGTGGACCCATCTTATCCTTAGGTCCTACTATAGACGCATAGCATAGACATCCAAAAATCCTTAAATGATCAAGATATGGCTTCTTCCCAAAAAGAATTTCAAAAGGGCTTTGACCATTAAGAACCTTGGTAGGCATACGGTTGATCAAATATGTTGCAGTCAATACACATTCCCCCCAAAAATTATCTGGAATGAAACCCTGAAATTTTAAAGCCCTGGCTACTTCCAGCAAATGCCGATGCTTCCTTTCCACTATTCCATTTTGTTGAGGTGTGTATATGCAAGAACTCTCATGCAATATCCCGTGAGATGATAATAAGGTCGTGCATTCATGATTGAAAAACTCTTTCCCATTGTCTGTCCTAATTTTTTGAATAGTTTTCCCAAATTGGGTTTTCGATAGAGAGAGGAAGGTTTTTAAGTACGAAATGACTTGACTCTTAGATTGCATGAGGAAAATCCATGTAGCCCTTGAATGATCATCCACAATGGTAAGAAAGAAACGAGAGCCATCATGATTTAGCGTATGGTACGGTCCCCAAACATCCATATGGAGTAAAGAGAAAATGTCAGTTGCACGACTTTTGCTTAATGGGAAAGGATTGCGAGATTGCTTTGCAAGTGGGCAAATATGACATGCAGAATAGGGAAATGAGGAACTATGACCCAATCTGGAATGGAAAATGAAATTTTTATCATTGGTAGTCAGATTACACAATGATTGTTTATTGCAATGAAAAAAATCCAGATTCTTGGATGAACCTCTCCAGAAAAATAGTCCATCTGATTGATTACCCCATCCCATCAGTTTCCCAGTCGAAAGGGCCTGAAATTGACAACTATCAGCATTGAAGGAAACTTGACATGAGTTTTCTTGATAGGCTCTAGACACAGATATAAGATTGAACTGGAACAGGGGAATATATAGCACATTGGTGAGAATGATTTCATAACTAAGATTAACTGTCCCGGTTGTAGTAACATGAGCAGTATTCCCATTTGGCAATTGTACTACAATGGGAGTAGCCAGTTCTTTAATAGTAGTAAATAATGTTTTCTCACATGCAATATGATCACTGGCTCCAGAATCAACAATCCAAGTATTTCTCGATATATTGTTTATTCGATAATGAGAAATACCTGTAAAGCTGCCCCCCTTTTTTTGAACATCCAATCTGTGCAATGTCTGCATCAACTGCTCATATTCAGCTTGAGTGATTGGATGATTTGTACCCGCCTGTCCTGTAATTTGATATGCTGCTGCTGATATTTCTTTGCCCTTTTTTTCATCAGGTTTGCCACGCAGCTTCCAGCAATTCTCTATGGTGTGGTGGGGTCGTCTGCAGTATTCACAATATAATTTGGCCTTATTTTTTGAATTCGGCCCATAGGAATTGGGCCCATAAGAGCTCTGCCCAAAACAATTGGGCCCGCGAGAATTAGGCCCATACGGATTTGGCCCATGGCTTCGCGAAAAACTCCCACCGTTGGATCCTTTAATGAGCAATCCATCTCCACCGTCCAGATCTCCATGTGTTCGCGCCCCTCTCCAGTCGTCCGATCGTTGCGTGCGATCGTGACCGTCAGCGGCAAGGCCTTTAAAAGGCTTAGCTTCCGCGAACGCTAGGGTTTCATCACGTTTCCTTTTTAGGGTTCGCGAAGCTCTCTCCGTTTGTGCGGCGAGAGCTAGGGTTTCCGCCCCCTTTCCTTCAGTCGAAGCCAGCCTTTGGCTTTCTTCCTGTACAGCAAGCTGAAATATTCGGCCGATTGAAGGTGCTGGCTCCATCGCGAGTATCTGTGACCTGAAATGGAGGTAAGAATCGTTAAGGATAAGGAGAAATCGAGTCGCTTTCTCCCTATCCTTTATCGCCTTATAATGTTGAATGGTTGCTTCGGGTCCGATTAGTTTCTCCTCCGCTGCTTCTAGCTCGTTCCAGAGCCCTGACAGCTTGTTGAAGCACGTTGTCACAGACGTGTTTCCCTGCTTCAGTTCTGTAAGAGCTTGATGTAGCGAGAAGATTCTCGCCCGATCCAGTTTCCCGTACATTTCTCTTATATTATCCCAAAAAAATTTCGAATCTTCTGTTGGGGGCAACCCAGCTGCTATCTCTAGGCTGATGCAGTTGCCTATCCACGTCCTGACCAATTGATTGCACTTTTTCCATTGTCGCCCTAATTTTTCATCAGTTGGAACCGGGACGGTTCCATCGATAAATCCCTCTTTGTCTTTTGTTACGAGGGCTCGACGGAATGCGCGTGCCCAATTCGAGTAATTTTCGGATCCTGTAAGGGGATGACTGATAATCTGCAACTCTGGTCCGTCGGCGTTGGATACATATAGCGCGTCGCCGGGTTCTGGACGACCCATGGCGGCCGCGAATGGAAAGGGTATAAACCCTGTTGGAAATCCTGAATTTGTAGACTGTCCCGCACTCGAATTTTCTGATCCGCCCGTCTGCTCAGGGCCGATGGTTGCGCCTCGCCCGGTGTTGGCCGGTAGGCCTCCGTCGGTCCGCACACTCGGTAGCCTCGGCTGTGATGTACCTGGTTTAATCCACGGATCCATGGGTATGGCATCCATTGATAAGGATACCCTGAGAAAGGTAACCCTGGATTGAACTGAGCCGGATTTTGTTGCCACTGTGTGTGCTGAATTGGTGTTTGACCTTGGATAGCCTGCTGCTGTTCAACAATGGATGAGTCTGATCTAGACGAAGCAGGTGGTGTCGACTGATCTCCAGAAGGTGAGATGATTTCTTGTGGGTTGGTCATGGTGAAATTCTGTTTTTGTAAGGTTGATTTCTTTTTTTTTTTTGCAGATTCCGAATTCCTCCTGAAGACTGCTCTGTTCTGCAAGAGTCGCAGCAATAAAGACAGAGAAGAGAAAGGAGGCAATTCGAATAAATATATGGAAGCTAGATCAAGATCAGAGGCTGCTCTGATACCATGTAAGAAAGTGGGAAGGAGATAGTCGAGAGAAGAGAACGGGAGAATTTTTCTTGTATTCTGTGTATTGATCAATGTACAATGTTTACATTGTTTATAATACAAAGTCTGTATATGAAAAGCAAGTAAATATTTTACAATATTTGTATCCGATTAGATCGATACTAATTGGATGTAGATCCAATATTAAATGAATATAATTGATCTTCGGGTGATATTGGAGAATCTTCACGCGTATCTTCCAACAGAAACAAATGAAGCTTAAGAGACTAATTTTGATCCTTCTCCAAAGTTCAGGTATAAAAGTCCGCGCCATCTGGCAGGGTTGGCACCGCCATTGAGAACTTGCCAAGGATGCGAGACCAAACTGGAGGAAGCGCCTCCATATCCACATGTTGATCTTCTGGATCCTATTGCCATCGACGATTGAATCATCAATGGAGACTCGGCAGAGCTCGGCATGTACTCTCAAGCTATATACAAAAGAAAAGCTCAACATTGGCTCCAAGTTTTGCTGATACAATAAGAGAGAGAGAGAGAGAGAGAGAGACCGCAGCAGAGTGATCATCCACCTCACGGCAGTGATGGGGTGTTACAAAGTTCAATCCAAAAACTTAATCTATTAATTGAAAAGAGACTATGTTTTGAAGAGCATGTAAGGCTCGTTGTCAGATGATATGGGCAATCTCATGTGCAAACCAAATTAGGAGCGGCATGTGAAATTTGAGTAACGGGGTTGGACGCACATAGGCATAAGAGATAGCTTTAGCTCTAGCACCATGATAGAAAATTTAACCCAAAAACTTAAATTATTATGTAGATGGAGACCACACGCATATGAATAGCTTATAAGACCCATTGTCAAACGATGCGGGATAATATTTCAATAGGTACGTCATGACCTTCCTTGAGGTGAACCACCAAGGGAAACCTAATGGATTATTAGGCAATCACAAACAATTATTCATGAACGAGATGGTGTTGTCATTTAGCATGAATCTTCCCAAGCTCATCCAATCGTAACTTAGGGTTTTAATTAAGCCATTTTTAAGGTAGGGCCAACCCCTGAGTCGATTGTTGCATAGACGAGGAGTAAAAATTCATTAAGTAGTACACTTTCTATATGTGTTGTTTTATGGGCTAATCTTGGCAAAGTTTAACTTTGCTATGTCTTTCTCGAGTGAGAAGAAGACAAACTGCACAAGATATTCAGGTTGCTGAAATTGAGGCACCACATCAAATAGGAGGGGCTATTGGAAAAAGGAAAATACGATATGGTTATGGCTTTTATACACACTTCAATGCTAGAATGACTGTTTTGAATGTTAGTTATATAGGTCTTGTGCATTTAATTTATGGTATTTGATTTTGCTGACAATGTGGTTTTGTTGTTGTAACTTGGGGAAGTTCAAAAGTTACTTATCTCTCGAAGTGGCCAAAGTCAACAATCAAGGGATGCACCCAAAAGAAGAACCCAACCAAGGTTAATTGGAGCACAATCGACTAACAATCAATCAAATGTTGCTCCAAAATAGACGACTCAAGCATACAAGATGGATGGCTCCAAAGAATAGTGTTCCAAAAATGATGATATCAGATGTAGCTCCAAAATAGCCATTAACAAAAAACCTAGCACCAATTCCATTTCAACCAACTGATGCGACAACTTGACCAACCACCAACACCACTATTTAGCACTAGTCCCATCAAATAGCGATACAGTCACTTAGTAACAAAATGGTTGCTGCTAAGAAGAAGATTCATGGGATAAGAAGGCCAATACAACAACCTGCAGCTCCAATTCTAGTTAGAAAGACTACAAAGATTATGAGTCAAGCCAAAAGTCCTAAAAAAGAAAAGGAACTAAGGGGTTGTGCATGCTGACTAATGGGAGGGCGTTGGATATGTTTTTTTTTTTTTTTTTTGGGGGGGAGGTTATGCATATTTATTGATTAGAGGATACAGGATATTGAACTAAAGGGATGTGCACACATGGCAGTTGATATTTGACTAATGAGGGTTGATATTGTCTGGTATTGAGATGTTTGATAGGAGGCGAAGCTAGATGTGGATGTGGATGTTTGGTTATTTTGATTGATTAAGAGTAAACAAGAAGTTGAATGAATGTTAAGGGAAGGCAGAAAAACAGCCCAAGTGCCATAACTTGGTATGGGCGGACACTTAAGTGCCATAACTTTAAAATGGTACACTTGAGTGCTAGTTTTTAAGTTAAATGGGACACTTAACTGCCATTCTGGCGAAAATCCAGCCAAATGGCTTACGTGGCAACTTTAATCCAAAACGGCGTCGTTTTGCACGCTAACGAGATGGAGAAAATGCAAAAATGACGCCGTTTCATGTCTACGTGTAAATAATAATATAAAATTTAATTAAATTAGATTTAAAATTAATTTTATTTAAAATATTCAAAAATTTAAAAAATTTAAAAAATTAAGAAAAATTTTAAAAAATTAAGAAACAAAAAGGGGGAGGTCAAACGGGCGGTGAGGGCTAAGCCCTCGCTGTCGCCGCCTCCCGCCGTCGCCGGAACTCGGCGACGGAGGGGGAGGGTAGGCCGGGGTCGCCGCCCCGGCCGGGGCTCGGCGACCCCGACCGACCCTCCCCACTCCGTCGTTGGCCCTTCTCGACGGCGCGGAGAGGGCCCGTGACCCCTCACCGGATCTCGAGCGAGGGTCACGGCCCACGCCCGCATCTAGGGCGAGGGTCGCGGCCTTCGCCCAAATCCAGCGAGGGCTCGTGGGCCCTCACCTCCCCACTCCGTCGTCGGCCCTTCTCGACGGCAGCGGAGAGGCGGCGAGGGCCCGTGACCCCTCACCGGATCCGAGCGAGGGTCACGGCCCACGCCCGATCTAGGCGAGGGTCGCGGCCTCGCCCAAATCCAGCGAGGGCTCGCGGGCCCTCGCCGCCTCCTCGCCGCCGCCGGAAGGGCCGGCGACGAAGTGGGGAGGATCGGCCGGGTCGCCGGGCCCTAGCCGGGGCCGACGAGGGCCCGCGAGCCCTCGCCCGATTTGGGGTGAGGGTCGCGGCCCTCGCCACGATCCGATGAGGGCTCGCAGCCCTTGCCGTCGGTCGACCGGGGCCGCGACCCCGGCCGACCCTCCCCCTCCGTTGCCAACCCTTCCCGGCGACAGCGGGGCGAGGGCTCGCCCTCGGCGCCCACCCGACCTCCCCCCTTTTTTTTTTCTTAATTTTTTAAAATTTTTACAATTTTCTTAATTTTTTAAAATTTTTAAAATTTTCTTAATTTTTTAAAATTTTTAAAATTTTTCTTTTTTAAATTTTTTTGAATATTTTAAATTTAATTAATTTTTATATTATTATTTACACGCCGGACACGAAACGGCGTTATTTTTGCATTTTCTCTACCACATCGCATGCAAAACGACGCCGTTTTAGACCAAACTCGCCTAAAATTGCCGGGTCGGCATTTGGCCGGATTTTTGCCAGAGTGGCACTTAAGTGTCCCATTTTACTTCGATATTGGCACTTAAGTGTACCATTTTAAAGTTATGACACTTAAGTGTCCCTCCGTGCCAAGTTATGGCACTCAATGTGTCCCAACCTCGTTAAAGGAACGATGTTTTTTTTTTTTTTTTTTCTATATTTTTGCCAGTTCCATATTTTATGTTTGATTGTGTTGTTTATGCTTCATATGGTTGTGCAGTGGGCTGATTTAGTGCTTGTATGTGTTGTTGTGACACTTGTATGTCAGCCAATTGGTCTTGCTAGTTTATGCTTACTCCAACCAATTGATCTTGCTAGTTTGTGCTTGCACCAACACTCTTTTGTAGCTGATGCAAGCACAAGATAGGCCCAGCACTTATAACAAAATTTGTCCTCATGTATATCCAAGACTACCACTAGCATGTGTGTATCCAATTGATGTTGACAATCAAACTAAATCTCATGGTCGGGGAGTCTTTTAGAAAGTGGAACCAACATATATATTTTTAAAAACTTGTACAACATGAGTGATCACTTTTTAACCACAATTAGCACTGAATTGATCATTTTCAACAAAATTTGGTACTCAAACAATCACTATTTAAATTTTTTTTCCCCTCAAATAATCACTTGTGAACTTATTACCATTTGTTGTTTTCACAAGAACCGAATTACAATCTTCCATTTCACCAAAAGACTAAAAATTGCAACAATAAAGCTCAAAGGATCACATAGTAATCAACCTATGATTGACTAAATTCCAATCACTCCACCAAAAGTGATCATTTTCCTAATAATGACTGATATGGTTTCGATAAAATCTCGAGGTAATAGATACAGACCACCACACATCTGTAGTCATTACAAATAGATGATTGAAGAAGCGGGCCCTCTAGACCGAATAGGATACGGGTACCCACCAACAATCACACTATTGGTGAATATCAAAGTACAAGGACTTCTAGACCATACCATGGTTTGCCTTGCCAGAATGAACTGGTTCATGTAGAAGATTACTCCCCTTGTCGAAGATCCCATAAATCATTCAAATAAAGGTACGACGAGAGAGACCCACCATAGATACGTTAGGTCAGCCTAGTGGGAAGTTTGACTATCATGTGAGTGACACACCTCCACCTGCCTTTCCTCATAGTCATCCCTTCTACATGGGGAGATAAACATTATGATAATGCGAGAGATCATGACTGTGTAGCACAAACACACCATCGAAGGACTTTGAAGGTGCCCTGTGATCGAATCAGAGGGTGAATGGTACAAGGCTTAAGAGGTCAAAAGTGGTACTATGACGTAAACCCAGCTAGAGGAAAAGAAGAATGTGAAAATTATAGCAGCAAATCAATCAAATCCATATCGCCCAGGTTAGGCTAGCGCTAATTGCGACCAACAAACCAAAGCCCTATAGAACTAAGAACTTGGTTTGGAAAAAAAAAAAGCCAAACATGAATGGGGAGACGTAAGAATCCATAAGAGATAGGATGGTCACACAAGCTAAGGACAAGGACAAAGAATGTATGCCGAGGCAGTTATCTAGGTTAGTCTCTCTTTTAAATTCATATATGGTCCAGGTTAAATTACCTAATGAGTTCTGAATAGATCAAACTATCCCTAGTGTAATTAAAGAAAATTTAGCCCATGAAAAAAGAGCACAGTTTTCTTTTGACAATGAAGAAGTAATGAAGTTTGAGAAACCTCTTGAGGACCTTTCTAATCACTTGAGGGCTTTGAATATTAGTGCCAAAGTAAATGGTCACCCGGCTACCAAAGTATTAGTTGATGGAGGATCAATTTGGAACCTTATCTCATGTAGGTTCTTTAGGAAGTTGGGTAGGAAAGATGAAAAATTAATCCCATCAAATATCCAATTTTCAGATTTTACTAGAGAGGTTATCGAAGTCAAATGAATATATATAACCAGCCTAATGGTAGGATCTAAGATTTTGAGCTCCTATGTCAAGCGTCTGTTTGCAAATGATACCGATAAAGATGATGGGAAGGAAAACATCCCGATCGAAAGTGATCATCCCATCAATCTAGGCGAGACTGACTTTTGAAAGGAAGGATCACCAAGAGGAAGACCTCCCTTGATGGCCTAGTGGAAAAAGTAGGTGCAGTAAACTTTCTACAAAACTTCTAGCAATGCAACAAGATAGCTTTCTTAACTCATGTGCCCTATGTTTTCTTTGCCTCGGGAGAGCTCAAAACAAAAGCGGATGCATGGAGGTGATTCTCTTGTTGATGATGGTATGTTGTCAACTGAAACTGCATTATTAATTTGAGAACTGGTTTAGCAATTTTCTTGGTTCTTAATCTTAACAAGCTATCATGTTTGGCATTAATCTAGATTGATGTTGGTACGTATTGTACAAAATACTGCCTTCACAGAATTAAGGATGACATTGGGAAAGCCATTTATTATCTGTTACAGTGTGAGGGTTATTATGGCCATTAACACTAATAAGGTTATTATGGTCATTAAGTATTATTTAATAATAAAAGTGTGAGACGTGAAAAACCCTAATCAGTTTTACACGTTCTCCTTGTTCCTCCTTTATCAGTTTCTAGATCGCTCTATTTTCTTCTCCTATATTAATTTCTACATGGTATCGAGCCACATCAACAAGCATCACTCAACCCAAGCCGGTGTTGGCTAGCCCTCTCGAGTCTAGATTTGATGCCGACGAGCATAGTCGGCTCAAATCTGGCTTTGTTGGCTTAGATCCGATGTTGTGCGGCATCACATGGTCTTGTCCATCCATTCAAGATCTAACGTTGGTTGAGTTCGCGCCCATCCATGCAAGCTGATCTGATTGGTGTGGTCCTCTAAGGTCTGCTCGTGTGTTCGTCGTTCTCTAAGTTTTTTTTTTTTTTATTAATTGCAACAACTTGCTTGATGGAGATGATGATCATGTTCGCCACAAAATTGATGTTGGATGAGGTGGTTTCTAGTTTAGCATAATCTATGATTTGATGAAATAGGATGAGTTGATTAAAGTATTATGAAGATCTGGACTGTTTGAAACAAATCACGGTAGTTTGTTGAATTGAATTAGTTTGAGGGATTTGAATTTGATTATTGCGCTGAAAGTTCTTGCGTTATATTGGTATACATCGAATTATGGCGGTGAATAGAGGTGTAGTAGCTGAGGTTGTGTCTACATCCTCTAGTCGTTTGACAGAGAAGAAGTTAGAAGGTATCACCAATTTCCAACAATGGAGGAAAATCGTGTTGTTAGTGTTGACTAGGAGAGAGCAACATAATCATCTAATAGGTAAAAGATCTACCTCCGATACAAATTGGGATACTATGGATGCTAGAATTCTTGCTCAAATGTTGAACTCCATGGAATCTCAAATTGCGGATTTGGTTACACATATTAATATTGTGAAGGAGTTGTGGGACTACTTGAATGTCCTTTATTCTGGACAAAATAATCTTTCAAGGATATATGAAGTGTCCTAGGAATTTTATAAGGCTAATAGAAAGGGTCGGCCACTTACTCAATATTTGGCTGATTTCAAACGGATGTATGAGGAGCTTAATTCTCTATTACCCATTACTTCTAATGTCAAGGCTGGAGGACAGCTATGGAGGAACTAATAGCACTTGATCAAAATGAGACTTTGGGATCTTGTTCCTTTACCTGAAGGAAAAACTACTATTAGATGTAAATGGGTGTTCACTGTTAAAGTTAATCTCGATGGCTCTCTTGCTCGCCTCTAGGCCAGATTGGTTGCTAAAGGTTATGCACAGGTTTATGGGTTGATTATGGCGATACTTTCTCTCTAGTGGCTAAGATGACCTCTGTTCGTCTTTTACTTTCGTTGGCTACTTCTACTTGTTGGCCTCTTTTTCAACTTGATGTTAAAAATGCCTTTCTTCATGGTGATTTAAATGAAGAAGTGTATATGGAGCAACCACCTAGGTTTGTTGCTCAGGGGGAGTCTGCTCATGTTTGTCGTTTGAAGAAATCTTTAAATGGTTTGAAGCAATCTCCTAGAGCCTGGTTTAGGAGGTTTACATAAGTGGTGCTCCAATTTGGATTGTTTAGATGTAGTGGAGATCATTCTATGTTTTACCATGTTTCAGGAGCTGGTCAAATATTTCTTGTAGTTTATGTGGATGATATTGTCATAACTGGAGATGATTCTATAGGGATTGATGAATTGAAATTGCATTTGCATTTGCAACAATAGTTTCAAACAAAGGATTTGGGACAACTTAGATATTTTTTGGGTCTTGAAGTGGCATAGGCAAAGAAATGTATCCATATCTCACAACACAAGTATGTTATGGATTTGCTTAGAGAGATAGGTATGCTAGGAGCAAAACCCTAGATACACCCATGGAAGCTGGCTCAAAATTAATGGTAGAGGAATGCGAACCATTGAATGATCCAGAAAGGTATCGAAAGCTTGTTGGAAAATTGAATTATCTGACTATCAATCGGCCCGATATTTACTTTTATATGAGTGTTGCGAGTCAATTTATGTCTTCTCCTTGTACCTCTCATTAGGATGCTGTAGTCAGCATTTTGAGATACTTGAAGAAAACTCCAAGTCGTGGTCTTTTCTTCGGTGATTATGGTCACAGAGGAGTGAAAGCATTTTTGGATGCTGATTGGTTGGGTCTCCTACAGATAGAAGGTCTACATCAAGTTACTGCACTTTTGTAAGAGGAAACCTAGTATCTTGGAAGAGTAAGAAGCAAAGTGTTATGGCTAGATCTAGTGCAGAATCAAAATACAGGGCTATGGCTCAAGCTACTTGTGAATTAATTTGGATACGTTAGCTATTAGTTGAGCTTGGATTCGAAGATCCTGCGCCAATGAAGCTCTAGTGTGATAATCAAGCAGCAATCCATATTGCTTCAAATCCAGTATTTCATTAGCATACCAAGCATATTGAAGTTGGTTGTCACTTTATCCATGAGAAGTTTCAAGCTGGAGTTATTTCTACTAGTCATGTTAGGACCAATAAGCAACTAGCTGATATTTTCACCAAGTCTTTAGGGAGTAGTAGGGTTTGTAACAAGCTGGGCATGCTTGATATCTATGCTCCAGCTTGAGAGGGAGTGTTACAGTGTGAGGGTTATTATGGTCATTAAGTATTATTTAATAATAAGAGTGTGAGACATGGAAAACCCTAATCAATTTTACACGTTTCCTTGTTTCTCCTTTATCAATTTCTACATCGCTCTCTTTTCTTCTCCTATATTAATTTATACATTATCTAATCGATGAAGATGCATGCATTAACATGATAAAGTGGGACTGCGTTTTCATTGCAGGGCTAAGCTAACCATCTAATTGGTTTGCAACATTCAAGCCTGAGCATGCATTTCATGTTTAGCGCATAATCTGACTTTTAGGGATAGGAAATATTTTGCATCATTTGGTATTCAAGTGTGCATGAAATAAAGTCGACATCACCGGGAAGCTTGCAAAATCTTTGGGCTATGCCACATATCAAAAGGAACCATGATATTACTCTACATGTCACAATGCAATTTAGTTCTGAAAAAAAGGCTTTCTGCTTTAGCAGTAAGTACAATCCATTCTTAGGCTCATACTCTGATGAATTGAATTCTAAATCCACCGATTCATCTGCATGTATTTTGATTTTGAAAGTGAAGGTTCTTCATCAGAGGGCTATCTTAAATGCTTACCACTATTGGGTAGTCCAACTTTCTTTTGCGTTCTGTGGTGACCTCTTTGGGATTTTGGAGACTACGTGTTCTCTGATAAGGCGTCTACAAGATTTATAATTCTACTATGGGGTGATAAAGTAACCCTTTCTATTAAAGGAACAGAAGATATGCCCATCTTTGGCTACAATGAAATCATAAATCTGGGACAAGACAGCCGTAAATCTTTGCTTGACTCCAAGGACACCTGTAAGTTACTGACATGTCTTCACTGTATTCAGTGCTTCTAGCAGACCATAGGGTACTTGGAAGTCTCGTTACAGAGAGAATTTACTTTTCTGTCAAAAAAATTACTCAATAATTGGTTTTCTAAGGGTGCTTTAATAAATCTGTGATGTTGGTAAGATGTTTCAGAATCAGGATGTAACAATTCTGCGCAGCTTTTCCAGCCATTTCAATTAATTAGTATCAGGTATCATAAAGCAAATACATTGACTGACTGTAAGTTAGGCCAGACCATTAAAGCCACAAGTGATAGAGAAGTGGACTAGTCTGTTTGACATTCTCTTTGAAACTTTTACCGGTTTGCCCATATGCAGGTAGCCTGCAGAATAGCAGGTAATGTCCTACAACTGGTGGGTTATGAAATAATTGTTTAATGACAGTGGATCCCTTAATTCTAACAATAAGGACAAAGGGATAGGTGCAGGAAGAGCTTTCAGCAGTGGTTATTAGGGCCAAAGTTGAGAAAGGGCAAAGTCTCAGTCAACCATGAGTGAGATTGTTATTTCGAGTTTAGAGTATATATCTTTTGCTGCGCTGTTTTGCACAGGATTAGCAACATGCATGAAGGAAAAAATAAACTTGAATGCTACATTTTAAATGATTTTTATTTTCCTTCTTAAAGGCTGGGGCAAATTGATAACGAGCTTATTCACTTGCAGGAAATCAAGGCAACTACAAACTCATCAGCTCTGATGATATTTTACATGATTTTTGTTTTCCTTCTTAAAGGCTGGGGCAAATTGATAACGAGCTTGCTCAGTTGCAGGAAATCAACGCAACTACAAACTCATCAATTCCGATGATGTTGCTACGCTTATCTACACGAGTGGGACAACTGGAAATCCAAAGGGCATTATGTTAACACAGCAATTTGTTGCATCAAGTTTATTATTCTCTAAGGCAATTTGTTTCTTCTTTAGGCACCATTAGTGTGACATGCTCGATCTTGATGCTATACCTAAAAAAGGTCTGCCAACTGCTGCACATTTCTTCTTTGAGTTTAGTTACGCAGAAAAAGGTTTAATTCTTGCAAAACAACATAATTGGTCGTATATAAAATACACGAAGAAACCCTTGGACTATCCGTCTGATCTATCGTAGAAGTAGCAACAGCAACATCCTCAATGTATTGGTACTCTGTAAGCAGTAGTTCCACATCCAGTCATGCATTCTTGTAATTTCTGTACAGGGTAAACGATCTTTCCTACTATCGTTTCATTACTCGACATAGTTTTAGGTATATTATTTTGCCACTTATTTTGTATTTCCTGCCACAGCAAATTACCTATTATGTTCATGGCATGTTGCGTCTCCTCTGGTGTTTATAGGTTCCACCCGAAAATTTAACCTCTCTCTCTCAATTCAATTTGAGTTATTTATTTGTCCATCTCACTTTAATGTGCTTTTGGGGTACATCCTTCTCCTCTGTTTTTCTCCCTTTTATATGATTTTCCCTTTCTTTAAAGATCAGACTGGCTGTTGATTTCTGCAATCAGTTTCATAAGCAAATAGTCCGGGTCTCTACCATCTCTTAAGAAGTACCTTTCATCGTCCTAGGGATATCTTGTTTCTTCTTGCAATCCCCATTCTAGATCTTAATTACTTGCACCATGACACCACTCAGGCCATGTGGTCACTGATCCAGTGTTTTTTTGTAGATGTGCTTCTAGATGAACAAATCATGGAAAACATTAGCACCTGCACTCTTACCAACTACTATAGTTGCATTGAAGTAAGAGGGAATTTTTCTTGAGCCTCCTTTTTGAGGTTTACGCTATAGTAACTAAAGAAAACTTTGCTACATAGAGTTCCAGCTCTGCTTTCTATGAAAAAACAATAGGTTGTATCGTCTCCACCACCTCACCACCTCACCTCGATGCTCACATTGGTGGGTTTTGGCTCACATGGCATGCCGATTGGCCCGAAAACGATATAGAGCTGTCAGCCAAGAACAATCTGCCTTCAAAATCCACAAAACAGTAGGGCAATAGGATCTCCACCTGATCTGTCCTTTTTGCTTCTGTGTGCTTCCCTCTTTGTGCGCGTTGGGATAGCTCCAGTGTTGTTTTTTGAGCATGATGAGGTCAATAAGACCTCAGCATGCGTGCGCGGCCAATCCATACTGTCTATTGTCGTAGGCGTAACTTGCAAACTGAAGAGGTTCACTTCTATATTTATTTATTTATTTTTCTAGATAAGAAACTTGTGGGATATTGTACCTGCCGTACCTGGGGATAGGTTTCTGAGCTTGGTTCTGCCATGGCATTTCTATGAACGTTCGTGTGAGCACTTCATTTTCAAACATGGATTGATCAAAATGTACACAGCTGTGAAGAACTTGAAGTACTGTTTTCTGGTGGATTTGCATCATTTCTGCTTCCATTGTTTAGACAGGACTGAACAACTCAAAGAATAGATATCGTGTTTTTTGTGCTTGTTTAATCTTTGTAATGTTGGGTTGGTGACGCTAGGCTAGACCGTATATAAGTACTTGTTGCATTTTTAGATGTGACTTAATGGAATTATGAATTTGTTTCCCGCAGCCTGGTACTTATCCTGATCAGAAAGAGAAGCTCATCAAGTACAGTGACTTTGTTAATAAGGAGCTGATTTTTTTTCTATGGCTGATCTTCAAAGATCGGTTCCTTCCATGGTCGATGGCCTCAGGCCAGAACAAAGGAAAATTCTTTTCTGCTCATTTAAAGGGAATTTCATCAAAGAAGCAAAGGTTGCCCAGTTTTGTGGTTATGTATCTGAACGTTCACCATACCGTCATGACGAGCAAAGTCTTGCTAGTACCATAATTGGAATGGCACGGGATTATGTAGGCAGCAGCAACATTAACCTTCTCATGCCGAATGGCGAACTTGGGAGAGTATTTCATATTTCACTGAATAATCAGCTTGTCTCCAATTTTCCTTTTCACTTGCAGGAAAATGTTATTTTGGCAGGGAGGAAAAGATCAGGCTAGCCCTAGGTACCTATAGACGAAGCTTTCGCCAATTACACGGTTCCCCATCCGAAGGATGATGACAACCTCCTGAACTACTTAAATGAAGATGGGCAATCTATTGAACCAACTTGGTAATTACTCATTATAGTACACGTGTTATTCATCTGATCCAATACGAAGGTGTTAGCTTATACTGGTCATGTAATGCAGGTACATGCCTATCTTACCTATGGTTCTCGTCAATGGTAGTGAAGGAATTGGAACTGGATGGAGTTCTTACATCACCAACTACAATCCAAGAGACGTTATTGCCAACTCGAGACGTTTGTTGAATGGTGAAATGATGGAGCCCATGGATCCTTGGTATCGCGGATTTAGAGGGACCATTGAGAAAACAGCTACGAAGGAAGCCGGCGTTAGTTACACTGTTTGTGGGATAATCGAGGAAGTCGACAATACTACACTGAGGATCACAGAGCTTCCGATACGTCGATGGACTCAGGATTACGGGGAGTTTTGGGATCATCATCAACTGGAGAGAAATATAAAGCAAAGGACCCTTTTGTCAAGGTAATGAGCTCTCGAGCAACCCAACCTCGTGCGTCACATATAGTCTTTTAATTTTTCGCTAAAATTTTAATTGCCAATTGCGAGAATTTAGGCAGTACAGTGATGATGTAACTGTCTCTTAATTACTTGCACCATGAATTTTTCGCTAAAATTTTAATTTACTTTTTTTATATAACTTGTTGTAATTATAAGAAATCTCTTGTTTATTATTTAAACGTAATGGTGATACATAAATATATGAATCCTTCTTATTTTCATAATTAATCGATTTATATGAGAAAAGGTCATATCCATAGTATTTTTTAAGGTTATATTTTGAATTTGAAAATGTTATATTTTGATGCCCAAGGTGATGTGGTTTTAATTGGTTCTGCAAATAAGGTAAGCTGCTTTCAGAACCGTCATTTCAGATTTTCCATCCTTCATGCACCTAATATCCACAAAGTTAGGTTTATGTGCTAAAATAAAGAACAAGTTAGGTTTATGTGCTAAAATAAAGAGCAAGTATATGCATAGTAGTGATCGATGAGGAAGGAGATAAAACAAACAAAGACATGCTTGAGTTTTAGGGCTTGCACTTGGGCATTGAGTTCGAGAAATGGTATAGTAATTATGACATTGTTGTTTGGTCAGCAATAATACAGGTAGGAATATGGGCTATCAATGCTGAGTTGCTAGAGGAGAAAATGGATGGCGATACAAAGCTCTCTTTGATCAGAGTCTTGAAGATAATATATTATATCGATGTTTTGGGAAGTCAATACCTTATTCGCCTCTTAATTGTTTCGTCAAAATACTGCTGTATTTTGCTTGTGGAGGACACGTGCATTTTTTATTGTTTTGTTCGGAGACACGTAGATTGAGCAGTGGCATTTTTTGGTAATAGGAGCATTGAAAAGGCCGAGCAAAGAAAAGGTGCAAAAGCATTTTTGTTTGGGAATGACTTGATTATTTTCTTCCCTAAAATGCTGTGGTAATTGTGAAATGTTGGGTCAACTATACAATACAATAATTAGGGGCCTAGCATAGATAACACTTTTTGCATGCCCGTGAATTATCCTCTTGGCCGATTCTTTGAATATGATTGATGGAAATGGTTTTTCCTTGTTTTCAGGATGATTTGAATTGATTTGGCATTATGCATCCTGCTATTGGATTTATCAACCTCCAGGCCAAAATGTATATTTTCTCCCTCAAGGTGTGAAGAGATGCTAAAAATGTCTGGCAGCCGGATTTTTTTTTTTTTTTGACCCAAGAATCTTGTATAGCCGACAGCCGGCGAGTAAACCGGCGGGGGACACGTAGCGGAGGACCCACCACTATCGGCGTCCCACTTAAGACCTCAAGCGATCGTGAGGAGATTCGAACTCCTCCCCTTGTGAAGAGGAGAGAGCTCAAACCATCGCGGCCACCAAGGTGGTGGTTTCTTTTGGAACTCTTTTCTTGAAGAATCTTTTTCTTCCATCCCTGATACAACATGAACTTTTAGTGGCGTGTACTATTTATCTGACGTACTAACCTACTGAATGACCTACTGAACATGTGAATCTTTTGCATATAGAACTCTGCATTTATTTACTCTAGTCTCACTAAGGGGAAAAGAGAAGAAGACAAATAATTCCGGGGACCATCTTCCATTTTGCATTCTTCTCTTTTCCCCTTCCTTGTCATAAGTGAGACTAGAGTAAATAAATGCAGAATTCTATATGCAGAAGATTCACATGTTCATTAGGTCAGTACGTCAGATGAATAGTACACGCCACTAAAAGTTCATGTTATATGAGGGAGGAAAGAAAAATATTCTTCACAAAAACAGTTTCAAAAAATCCAGCTGCCAAACATTTTTAACGTCTCTTCACACTCGAGGGAGAAAAAAAAATTCTAGCCTGGAGTCGATAAATCCAATAATAAGATGCATAATGCCCAATCAATTCATATCATCCTGAAAATAAGGAAAAACCATTTCTATCAAGCTTATTCAAAGAATCGGCCGAGAGAATAATTCACAGACATGTAATAAGTGTTATCTATACCTATCTCCTAATTATTGTATTGTACAATTGACCCAACATTTCACAATTACCACAGCATTTTGGGGAAGAAAATCGTCAAGTCATTCCCAAACAAAAACACTTTTGCAACTTTTCTTTGCTCTGCATTTTCAATACTCTTATTACCAAAAAAGGTGACTACTCAATGTACTTGTCTCCAAAAAAAACAATAAAAAATGCATGTGTCCTCCACAAGCAAGATACAGCAGTATGTTGACGAAACAATTAAGAGGCAAATAAGGTAATGGCTTCCCAAAGCATCAATATAACTCCTAGACTCTAATCAGAGAGAGCTTTATATCGCCATTTATTTTCTCCTCCAGCACACTCGGCATTAATAGCCCATATTTCTACCTATATTATTGCTAACCAAACAGCAATGTATAATACCATTTCTCGAACTCAATGACCATTTCTCGAACTCAATGACCAAGTGCAAGCCCTAAAACTCAAACATGTCTTCATTTATTTTATCTCCTTTCTCATCCACCACTACTAACCATATCCTCACTCTTTATTTTAGCACATAAACCTCGCTTTGTGGATATTATGCGCATGAAAGATGGAAAATCCGAAATGAGGGTTCTGAAAGTAGCTTACCCTATCCACAAAACCAGTTAAAACCAGATCACCTTGAGCATCAAAACACACACTGGCAACCTATAATAAGATGCACAAATAAGGTAAGAGTCATTTGATGAGAATAAAACAAAAAAGAAATTCCCCCCAAAAAAAAAAAAAAAAAAAAAAAAAGCACCAACCCCAGCCCCAAAAAATAAAAAATCATGAGAGGAAAACCTTCTTTGAGTGCCCTGGTTGTGTAGACATGATCTGTCCAAATGATCAATCAGAAAGTACAGTACAGCGTGTCCATCCCACCAGTTGCAATGATATCCAGTTCATAGGAAGAAACGCTTAATTAAAGGAATGCATCTAACTTTGTGGAAGAAAGTCACTAGCAAGTGGATATGTAAATTGATTAAATTGCTTAAATATCATGAGGGATAATCAGCATTGCCAACACAAGAGACGTTTCCAGTGGTCCTTAATAGCACGCCACATACAGTCCGGAACATTTTCAAGTCACACAATTCCCAAATCTGCATTAAAAGCAAAATAGCAATATGCTACATTTTGGAAAACGCTGAGCAACCCAGGAATGCTGGCAGCCTGCAAAGGTCTGGGCTTGACTATCTGCATTAAAAGGAACGGGAATCAGGAAGAACTTCCACAAAAGTGCTTGAGCATTACAAAGGATACAAACTCATGCTAAAAATGCCTTTCCCATTTTCACGGGAGGATACCATCCATGGTAAGTTGTTCCTCAGAAACTGGGCACTTTCCATAACCCTGCTACCCAAATGATCAAGAAAAATTGATCATTCTCACATGAAGACATCCGTGTAAAAATTTTATGCATGAAGACCATATACATAATATAGAACAAAGGATAAATCCATACACTTTATTACCATTCACACAGGTCAAATAGTCAAAAGATGCTTGAGTCCTTATCATTTTCATGAAAGATAGCAACACGATTATTCCACCGAACAAAAAGGAACAGTCCTCTTTTTTTAATACTAATACAAGTACGCAGAGTCCATCCATCTTATATTTTATAAATCCAACCAATTGATCAGAAAACATTAATAACTTCTTTCGATTGGAACTACTGTCATACCTTACTCTTAAAAGCTTAACCTGTGCACTGTTTCCCATGGCACATGCAAAGGAACTAGACAAGCATCAGAGGAACTTACTCTTGCGGTTCCACTGGCTCAATTCTGCCTCACATCCGTTTTCCTTTTCAATTCAAGGGGAAAGAGCAGAAGAAAAAGAATAAGGGGGGAAATTTTTACAAGACCAAAATTTCTAAATTTCCTTCTCTTCTCTGCGTCCTCACCAATCAAGAATACGAACATTTGCTCAGAAATTCCATATCACCAAGAACTTATTTAACAACTGAAAAAAGCAAGCTACCGAGTGCTGTGTCGTAGCTTATGCCCCTGTCACGGTTTCCCTAGAATCCGCGAACAGCTCGAATAAACTATAGCCTACCCAAATGCTCATCTCTCTCCCTCTCTCTATCTCACACTCTCCCTTCACATCCACACGTCTCTCCGCAACGAAAGGATGGAACAAACGGAACAGAACGAAACGAATAACATAAACCCTAGAGTGGCAGGACCAGACCGAAACGTATCGCTCGATTAGGTGGGCGCTTCTCGAAGACATGGCCGGACTTGGTCGAGACGACGGGCTCCTCCGGCACCTCTCCGGATACTACAAGCACAGAAGGAGGCAAAACCCATCAAGAGCTCAGATCAACCAAACAACCAAAACCCACCCAAGCAAGTACACGGGCAAGACACGAGGTATAGATGTTTCGACACAGCGACCAAGAGAGGGGAGAGAGAGAGAGAGAGGGCTTCGGTTCCGCCACACGCGGCTGCCGCTTCTTGGAAGAAGTGTTTTTGGTGGGAGATTTTCGAGATCAGCGGCAACGGCAGGAGAGCAGAGGAGAGAAAAGTTGGGAGAGCGCGGTGTGGGGGGATGAAAAAAGAAAAAAATGAGGGAGCGAACACTAGAAATGTAAGCCCTTTGGGCTTTTAACCTCTTCCCGAGCCGCATGGGCCGTCCCAGTTCGAGTTTATGATGGGCATTTTCTTTTAGCCCTTTGGGCTAATAATAGAAGTGTCAAAATGAGTCATTAACCCATTTATAGACCAATTTCTAGTTAAATGGGTCATTAATGGGTAGGGGTGTGCAACCGGACCGGGTCAAATCCGGTTCCTGGTTCGGCCCACTCGAAAAACAGGGTCAGGAACTAGTTCCGGTTGAAACTGGTCTGGGAACCAGTTCCCAAAGTTCAGACCCTATTTGAACCGGTCCCAGAACCAATTCCGAGGGAATACCCACCCGGGAATTGAATCGACCAGACCAGTTTGGGAACCGGTTTGAGAACCGGTTTTTGGGCCCCAAAACAAAACCCTAGTTGTTTCTAACTTTCTATCTTTACTCTCACGCAAAGACGCTCGTCGCTCTTAGCCTCTCACGGTCTCACCTCCGTCGATCCATCCGAGCGGAAGCAGCATCGCCTTCCTCCAGATCAGCGCCCCCATCTTGGTCCCAGCCATCCTCGCCACCCTAGCGCCGTTAGCCTCGCTACTTGAGAAGGCTGGGTGCAAGACGTTCGCGAGCCTCCTCATCTCGACACCGGGGTCAACTCCTCATGGGTGGCCAGCACGGTGCTCAAGTCCACCCCCGTCGCGATCTTCACCATCGACAGCGTCCTCCTCCCTACCGAGTTGTTTGGCAAGTCTCCGTCCCTCGTGTTGGCGCCGTTGCTGGTAAGCATGATTTTTACTCTTCGTCGTGAGCTGCCAGCTAATTAGTTCTACTTACCCTTGCACCGACGCCGTCGATGTTTGCTCTTTTGATTTGTTCTGGTATTTTAAGAAGATATTGATTCGTCAGATCGTTCTTGTATTGCGAGTCTGGTATTTTTTTTTTTTCGGTGGGACGAATCTTGAGAATTGGTCAAGAGTTGAGCGAACGAGCGAACGAGCATTTGAGGTTGAAGACTAATTGGCGATATGTGACTTCATTTTTCGTTTTTCTATTGGCTAGGAATAAGTTTTGGGGAAAATTAAGGGGCAGCTTCTGCAATTGCCCGTGTGATGGTGCCCAATTTACCAATCTGCAATCCGCCACAAGTGAATTTTTAACCAAATCATCCATATGAGTTTTAAAAATAAAAAGACTAAGATATATGGGTCTTAAATGGGTCTGAGAGAAGACCCATTTAAGACCCATTTATCAACCCATTAAAAATGAACCCATTAACAGAGAGAGACTCTCCATTCTCTATTTAACTTTACAAAAAAAAAATTATAAAAATAGAATTTTCTTTTTTTCCTTTTTCTTTCTTCTTCCTCTCGGTCGCCGACAACGGCGATGGCCGGCGACCGGCCATGGGAGGCGGAGGCCTTGCCGACGTCCGGCGAGGCTCAAGCCTCACCAGATTCGGCAAGGGGCAAGCTCGAGCTCGCCCGATGCCGGCGAGCCTCGAGCTCGCCAGATTTGGTGAGGCGGAGGCCTCACCGACGTCCGGCAAGGCTCGAGCCTCGCCCGGATCGATGAGGGGCGAGCTCGAGCTCTCCCAACACCGATGAGCCTCGAGCTCGCCGGATCTAGCGAGGCGAAGGCCTCGCCAAAGTCAAGCAAGCTTGAGGCTCGCTTGTGGCGGCCGCCACCCGTCATAGCCAGCGGCCGACCAAAGAAGAAGAACAACAACAAAAAAGAAAAAGAAAATTAAAAATTAAAAATTATATTTAAAAATAAAAATTAATTAAAATTCGATTTTTAAAAATAATTATTTTAAAAATTATAAAAGTTGTCCATTAAACTTGTGTTGTATAAAACTATTTTAGTAATACCATTTTTTAAAAACATATATATATATAGAAATAAGATTTTTAAGTTTAGTTAAATGGATCGGGTATGAGTCGAGTATAGGTCGGAAAATTTACATTAGACATAAATGGGTCATAAATGGGTTAATAGGTCAATTTGGATCGGACCATTAATGACCCGACCTAAACCCGACCTGACCCACCTGTTTAACACCTCTAGCTAATGGACACTAGGGGGTTCAAAATATCTAACATGGTTATTGCCAAATGTCAAGGATGCGTAATTACTTGTGTTGAGATCGAGCATTTTGTTCTCACTTCCTGCATTTTTTTGGCATGGATTAAGATCTTCTGAAATTATATTTTATATTTACGTTTTAAAATTAATCCCTAGTCAACCAAAATATTGGAATTACACGAAATTAAAAAAGCACATCCACTCTCCTTCTCCTTCCATTTAGCCACCATTGCACGTTGCCCTCTCAGCCACACCTTACCACTCATCGTCCATCGTTGCTCTTCACCGTCGATGCTTGTTGCTTGCGTCCTCGTGCCTCCACCTGACGTGAGCTCGCCACCACTCTCCCCCAGCTATTGTATCCTCTAAACCTACTAAATCAGCCAAAATGGAGGTCCTTGACCTCGGATTCGGGGCCATGGACCTACATTCCCATCGACCCCGAGATGGATCTAGAGAGGTGGATGTGAATTAGTGAGTAGCGAGGCAGTTGCGTAGGCGTAGGCGACAGCATTGCGGGGCTCACGAAGCCATGATGGAGGTGGAGGCGACGCGACGGAGCGAATGGCTAGCTGCAGCAGGGTTAGGTTTTATGTGTGCTACAAATGTGTTAGGTCACAGTAGAACGAGAACACGGCAAAGAGAAATTAGGGAAAAAGGAAAAATAGAAGGAAAGAACAAGGAAAATTTGAAAAGAAAGCAAGTAAAACCGGTATTAACCGTTCATTAAAACTAACTAATGTGTGGATCATTTAAAGTGATAAATTTAAGATTCAAACTTTCCCTTAACTTTAGATAATTACGGTCATTTTGGGATATTGGCCAAAATTTTGATGGAGCTAAAGGCCTTGACCGCCCTTAGACGCTCGTAGTAATTTCCTTTGCTTTTGCTTTATGTTTAAAGGTAGATGTGAGTAAAATTATTGTTTCATATGCTACCCGAGAGAGTTTTAATTTTTACAAAAGAAAAATGATACAAATGATCTCCGAACTTTGAGTTTAATGTACAATGTTATCCCCAAACTTTTTATTCATTTAACGTGGTCCTTAAACTTTAGTCTAATATGTAATGTCATTTATGAACTTTTAATTTGTTTGATTTAGTTCCGAACTTTTAAACATTTTACATAATCTATAGATTACATTGAATATTTACCAATAGCTCAGGAACCATACTGAATGGATTAAAAATCTAAGATGACATTGCACATTCAGCCAAAATTCAGAAATCACATTACATAAATCAAAAGTTCGGTGACAATATTGCGCATTAGACTAAAGTTCAATGATCATATTTGCTATTATCCTTTTTACAAACCAACGAGTGACATAACGAGTTATTTTTGAAGACTTCTCTTTTCTAGATTGAGATCAACCCTTTTAAAATAAAGTACATCTTGACATATTTCTCTGTTAGTCCATAAATTAAATCCCTCCTAGACTCTCTATAATATGTTAGTGCCCACACGCCTCGCTTCCCTTGCTTCAAGTTTTATATTTTTCTTCATCGGCAAGGTGGGATACTCCCATATTTTACGTCCCAAAATTCAGATAAAGTCTAAGGTTCTCATTTTTATTAAATATTTTAAACGGTACTCTGGTTGCCTGAATGAGTCAAACTCGTATCATGTAAAATTCGTGGCTATAAATGTAAGGGTTTTCCTAATGTAAACTGTATTAATTGATATTGTAATTTATCGTTTCATGGGGCTGGTCTAAGGTGAGATAGAATGTTTCTTAATAATATAGTTGGTTTAAGGTGAGATAGAATGTTTCTTAATTAGTCTAATATGGGGCTGACTAGTGTGAGCCGAATTAAACCTGGCTCGTGATGAAAGTGCCTGGTTCAAAATTTTATAAATAGTGCTCAAGTCTCTCCTATAACTCTAATTCTCACAAGTATCATCACATAAAGAGCGTTTACCTAGTGCTAAAGAGTGAAAGGGCCGTTTCATTAAGCTAGTGATACAGATGGCAATAGCAGAAAAGGACTTGCGTATGAATCATCGCTTTTCCCCTTCCGCATAAAAAATGATGGATTCCAAAACAAGTACGTTAATCTTTCTACTCAATCATCTATGCTATTGTTCTAGTTATGGAGATCATGGAATTGCGCGTTTTGCATCCTACATGTGGTATCAAAGCTACCATGACCTAGAACTCGGATGCATAAAATTTTTGCCATAATTTTGAGATTTTTGTGATTTTTTGTTCAATAAAAATCAAATTTAATTACAAATTCAATCTGGACTCATCAAGACGAGCAAAGTGATAGGAGCACTATGCTATGCTATTATTATGAGAAGAGTAAGATGACTAGTGACACGATTAGATGCTTAATTGTTACATGTTCGTAGCTAGTTGGTGATGGACCTACTACATATCAGAACAACCACGATGTCTGAATAGAGCATTTTTATTTTTTGTTGTTCGCTGCCCTTGGCTCTTTTGAGACATATTTATCTTGACATGTTTAGTAAAATGTAAATAAATTGTGTACTATGTTGTATAGGGGTCATCAAACTCTTTTGAGCATCTTGGGATAAATGAATTCAACAATTCTGAAATAACTCACAATTCTTAGATGGGACGACGCCACCGCGGCTGCCTTTGCCTCTGAACTATTTTTTAGCATCCCATTACTGCGAAGTTTTTTCTCCTTTCATCCAATGAACCACGCTGCCGCCTTTGCCTTTGCTGCCTCCGACCGAAAGCTCCTCCAGTCTCACTCCCCAATTTAGCTGCTGCCTTGTGCACCGCGAAGGATTACTTTAACATGGCTGATCGCATTGCTCATAACTTGAAGGGTTCACAAGATTCTGATTTCGCTGATCTTACCTTGTTTCGATTTTAAGATTCTGGTTTAGCTGCCACCTTGTGATTGAACTTTCACACTCCTTGAGATGTTGCCGTTTATCTTACATTGGCTTGATAACAGGGTCTGCTATTGACATGATGACCAGCACCACAACTGTTGGTAGTCAAACCAACCGTTGCTCATAATGCTGAGGAGGATTTAACTGCTGTAAAGAATGAAATTCGGGGTAGTCAAACCAGAAGGTGGTGGCAAGCAATTGGCATGCTAAGGCATGTATCCACTTTTGTTCCTAAGGCTACTGTACATCTAAAATTCATCTGCCCTTATGCTTGCAACTCTCCTCATGCTGAACTTCTTGCAAGAATTTTTAAACGTTTAGTATGTGATTACTTGAATGAATATGGTAAGCCTTTGATGGTTTTTAAGCATTAAGTGGTCGTACAATCATTTATGATGTTTCTTTTGATGGATACCAGCAATGCCTGGAATAACAATTGTAGCCTAAGGATGTCTCTCAGGTCATGACTTGTCTTCATTCCACTTGACGATGCATCAAAAACCAATCCTTAAAAAAATTTCTTGAATCTTGTCCTTGAAGATCTTCTTAGATTTTTTTTCCCCTGTTGCATTCAGCTTATTATGCTGAGCTTGCTGGACTATATTACGGAATATGCCAGACAGATGATGGATCTGAGGTATGTATCTCTTGCTAAAGATAAATTTGATATGCAGCTCATCCTGTGCAAGAGGATAACCCAATGCTCTCTGGACTCTTTGATGGTCGCCTCGGGATGCCTTTAGCTGCATTTTGTTTGTGGAATCACTTAGTCAAGAATGAGAAAAGCGATTGTTGGGCCAAATTTTGGACTTTCAAAAATTTGTTGTAATTGGCAAGAGTTGACCCTTCTTCATCTCATACCCATTCTTTTAGAGTATTAGGGACTGATGAGCATCTTCGTGAAAATAACTAAAAAAGACAGCTGAGTATCTGGAGTGCAGGTTCAAATAAGTTGCACAATTCTCTATTATACTTGTGTCAGTTTCCTATCTGCAGCCTTATTTTGTCATGCATTATTGCCATCAAACTAGTTTCATTTTATATCAATAATTGTTGATTCCCGGTTAGTTTTAGCAAATTCATCAACTGAGGTAAGAGTGGAATGATGTACAATGCCTACATCAACCTATAGATTTTTTGCTTGTGACTATTGGTTAGTCATTCGTTTTTTCTGTCCCATGCCAGCATATAGATACTTTATCTTGCTATAGAAGGCCCCAGCCCACTACCCATCCAAGGTTTCTTGAATGTGTTATAAATTATTCTAACCATGTGATTTGCCTATCTGGGTGAAAGAATCAGCTTCTTTTATGTAGAGAGTTCTGGCCATAGAAAAAAAATTCACACACATATACGTACATTTATTTTGTGTGTGTATTTACATATATATATACAAATTGGGCATTGATTAGATGCAGAAATATTTCCGTTTTCACATCCTTATTCCTCTAGTAAGTGGGGTTCTCCATTTACAACATGCTCACTCTTTTTTCTGATTTTCTTAAGCTGGAAGTCAGTGGCTATAATCACAAGTTGTGGGTATTATTGGATATCATCCTGAAAGCAATGGCAGATTTTACAGTGAAGCCAGAAAGATTTTCTGTGATCAAGGTAATCGTGAAATTTATGCTGCAGAAAGAAGCTTATATCAATTCCTGTGTATCAATAATATTTCATATGCTTGGTTGAGGAAAGCTAGATAAGTGCAGGCCAGAAGCAACAACTACATTTTACATTTTTTGACTTTTGTTATATGATCTACCAAAACATTTGCATTAATTCCAGTAAGGACTGCACGATAAATTTTTTAGGGGGGCTGTCAGGACTGCAGAACAATAGGAGAAGCATCCTATTATGTGGGTTTTGTATTGGTGGAAATTGTGGATACTGCTGCTAATTGATCTAAAAGCTCAAGCTATTACGTGAAGGAGTATTTTACTGTTTAAATGTTTCAACAACCCCACATACATTGGCTAAACTTTGACCTAAGACTGAGGCATGGAAATTGACCATGATTGGGGGCTCAGGAAAGGTTTGTCAGGATCTATTATAATACATGTTGAAATTGCAGGACCATGAAAGTTTAAGCTATTGGATGGAGACATAACTTAAAATTTTAAAATTCTAACAAGTTTAATGTATTACTTTAAGAAATGCTGATATTATCTTTGCCTTATTCATACTCTCAAAGTGCATCTTGGAACAAAGTGCCATAAACTTGACAATCCATGTTCTCTTCGAGATCAAATAGCTTGGAGAAGACCAATTAATTGTGAACTCTCGTGAACTTTTCTCAAGAAGCTTCCACGACATTAGGCAGAAATGCCAATCATTTTGCAGAGTAATGTTTTTATCTGGTCATATTCGATATCTAATCAGGAAATCTCTTCTTACATGACTAAGTCGTGAAACTGCAAAGGGTCCAAATACACTTTGCTGATTCAAGCAATACCTCTTAAAAAGAACCACCACTAGAGCAGTAGCTTCCAGATTGGTTCTGTTATGCTTTGACTTTAAAAACGTCATAAAGTAATCTTATACGTCAACTTTCCTGAGCTATGTATCGGCTGCACTATTAAGACTCATCTTTTATTGTCTTCCAGGAGAAGTTGACAAAAAGTTATCAGGATTTCAAGTTTGATGAGCCAAGATATCTCATATTATCGCTCTTCAATATTAAATGACCATTCATGGCCTTGGGAGGAAGATCTAGAAATACTTGAGAATCTTCAGCCTGAAGACCTTTCTAGGTTTGCACCTACAATGCTCTCGAGAGCATTCTTAGAGTGTTACACAGCAGGTTCAGTGATTTTAGAAGTTATCCCTTTCTTTTTTAAGTTAACTCTCTCATATTTGAATCTTGATCTACTTTTATTTTGTCATCACTCACTAGGGAATATAGAGCGTGATAAAGCAGAGTCAATTGTTCATCATGTCGAAGATGTTTTCTTTAATGGTTCTCATCCTATATTCAAGCTTGTGCTCCAATCCCAGCTCATGACAAGCAAACTCGTCACACTCGATGAGGGTGTAAGTTATGTCTACTCAACTGAAGGCCTAAACCCAAATGATGAGAATTCTGCATTGCTTCACTATATTCAAGTACTTTTACTCAACAATATTTATGAAAAGAACAAATTTCTGTCCGCATAACTTTGTCATGAAATCTTCTGGCCTGTCTTTTGCCTTAATAGACGTTCAAGATGACTCCCGGTTCCAATGAACTTAATTAGCCTAGGCCACCTTTGATCTGCTAGTATGTTTCTCTGGGTATGTGAGGCTGTGTTTTGCTTGTAATTTCGGCCAAAAATCCATTTGGTGACACATTGCGCATGATTTACCCCCTTGGGGGTAGGTTCAACAATTAGAATTACGCATGGTTTACCCCCTTGGGATGGTTGAATTTTGACACATCAATTCACTTTCAAAAAGTATATGTTTGTACATTAGCAAAGACAAAAAGTTCATCAGATTACAAGCATTAAAAATCACAGAGTAACTCATTTTGGTAGGTCTACTTAGCCTTTTTCTGTATGTATTTGATTACAATCCCCATGGATAATTGCATATCCATCAAGATGACATTACTTTGAACATCCAACTTCAGCTTTCAGCTTTTATTGCAAGGCATGAAGCCTTCCACCAGGTCAGAACAGTAGAGCAACTTGGTTATGTCTGTTTGCTGACACATCGATAAAACCATTTTATTTCTCCTTTCTTCTCCCCAGATGTGTGTTCTGCTAATTATTCTAAGGGTTTCGTGCAGATATTACCTCAGTGTGCATGGCCTGCAGTTCACTGTTTAGTCTGCTGTGAAGGTATACCACAAGGTTCTATGTGTTTTGACTGCCTCATCACCTTTAACTCCTTCACTTTGTTAATCTTAACAGTGTCCAAGGTACATTGACACACGGGTCCAGAGCTTTCTTGAGTCTTTCGAAAGTAAACTCCTTAAGAGGAGTGAGGTTGATTTCGAGGTGAGTTGTTTCTCCCGTGTTCCATCATGAAAATCATGTCAGCTTGTCAAATAATCTTTAAACCGTTACATCAAACGTGTGGAATTTCTGCCTTTGACAGAGCCATTTAAATGCACTAATCGAATCAAAGATGGAGAAGGACAAGAATTTGTGGGAAGAATTTGAGCGTCACTGGGAAGAGATAACTGATAGAACTTTCCTATTTGATCGAATAGAAACTAAGGTACAAGATATTGCCTCTCTCTCTCTCTCTCTCTCTCTCTCTCTCTATTGCAAACATCAAATCCTAGTCTTCTCAGTAGCGACCAAGCTAATCGACACTATTTTTCATCTGCTGTTAGTTTACCTACATTCATCTTCTGCTTGATCTCTTTTTATGAAACTAAAGTTACCTACATACAATTGGCAGTATGCCCTTTCCCTCCTCTCAGCTGAAACTGCCTAAATTATCTTCATAAAGCCAGACATGCAAAGAAACTCACAAAAATTCACTTCGTTTGCATTGGACCAGGTCGCAGCATTAAGGAAGCTGGCAAAACAAGAATTGATAGATTTCTTCAACGAGCACATAAGAATTGGAGCGCCCAAGAGAAAGGTGCTCAGTGTACGAGTTTATGGGAGCAAGCATTCGTCAAATTTTGAAGTGGATAACAATGAAGCAGTTGGACCAAACACAGTACGAATAGATGACATTTTCAGCTTCAGGGAATCGCAACCTCTCTACGGTTCACATAGTAGAGGGTATGAACATATGGAAGTTCACAACAGTTCTAAATAAGCTAGAATTGAGGATCTTCAATAATATACTCCTGAAACATTTCTCCAAAATCTATACTACCACGCCACACTTGCCCTGTGGCATTTGTACCTTATAGCGTTTTAGTGTTTGGTGTGTAAATGACTAAAGGTATTACTTGGGATTTTACTAGACAGCAGAATACAAGAATAGTTGTTTGCTCCAGCTCAATGTTCCTGACCGAGCGAGCAAAACTGCTGGTGTTGGAGTTAGGGTGTAATGCATATACGGATATGTACCATTGAGAGTTTCATAGCAAAACAAGCTCATAAACTATGAGAATTTTCAAATTGAAGAATGTCCTAGTTGTCAATTCTCCATACAAGCATACTTGCTCTGCAATGAAATGCTGGCTCTTCTCACAATTAAGTACCAGAGGCATCTGGAAATACAGAGAGCTTGGCCCCTCGGCTCAGTAAAACATTATTTGATTCATGTTGAGGACGCCCACCGAGAGGCTGCACAACCTCGAAGCATGGGAAAATGCTAGCAAAAGACCATGAATTGATGAGACATAGCCTAGATCGCAATGCAAAATGCGATGAATGATGCAGTTATGGTGCCACGCAGTATTGTTCCATTGTCCTCCGTTGTCAATTTATGGATGCTATAGAGCAAATTCTTGTTCTCAAATTAGACGATAGCACTTGTTTTTTAGATCTTATATTCTGGGAACATTTAGGGCACAACACCATAGTGCTTGGGGACAACAATTATCGATTTGGACATTGTCAAATTGTTAATAAGAGATTGATCGAGATTGAATATCAATAAACTAGTCGAGAAAAATGAATTGGGAACAAAATTCATTCATTCAAAGAATGAATCACTACTACATGAATTATCGATTTAAGCTATATAGGGACCAAATTGAACTAATTGAATGAAGACACAATTTGTGTGAAAAAATATGTGAGAAGACAAGAAACAACTTGATTTTTTGGCTTGATGTCTAGGGACAAAATTGACAATGGAGACACAATTCATGTCTTAAAAAATATGCGAGAAGACAGGAAACGGCTCAATTTTTTGGCTGGATGTCTTCCCTATAAACGCTCAAACATATCCTAAATAGAGAAATCTAATCTCTTCCTCAATGAGTTCAGTAGAGTCAATTTTGAGCCTGTGGTCCGAACGAGGGCCATTGCCTGTGCTGCCGCTCGAGGAGTGGTGGTTGTGGTCGTGGTCATGGTCATCATGGTTGGAGGGAGGATGGTAATACAAATGTGTGGTTTGTGGGCAATGAGAGTGAAACCTTGCAGCCATCCTCACCCTTAGATCCAACAATTCCATGTACTTCCCCATGTAGTTACCATAAAGGAAGAGATGCAATTTGTAATCAGGGCTTTTAAGACGTCAAACCTTTGAGAAATTGCAATATCAGCAAACATCTAGAGACTAGGAAATAATTGTACAACTTAAACAAGAGAGAAACGGACTACAAGAGTGACGAGCTATTTAGTGATGCAAGAGCAGAGGATCTTAAGTCAAAAACACTAACCCTTTCCAATACATCAAAAGCTTTCTTCCTTAGCACAGCATCCGATGTGTACATGATGACATTGTCAATCCCGAGATTTTGCACTTTAATGATAAGAAGAATATACAAAATGAAATGGCATAAAATCAACATCTTTCACTATAATACCTGCAAGGCAGCAAAATGGCTAGGAACAAATGATGATAAATCTGGGGTTTCACTTGCACTCTCCTATGAGATATCTCCTTCTGTGGTGCAAAGCAAGAAGTCAATGGCATGTTTCTTTAATCTCCAAACAGAACATGCCTTAGCATGCCAATTGCTTCCACCTTTTGGTTTGACTACCCCGAATTTCATTCTTTACAACAGTTAAATCCTCCTCAGTATTATGAGCATCAGTTGGTTTGACTACCAACAGTTAATGGTGCTGGTGATCATGTCAATAGAAGACCCTATTATCAAGCCAATGTAAGATAAATGGCAACATCTCAAGAAGTGTGAAAGTTCAATCACTGGATACATGACCTGATCCAATGTTATGAACGTCAAGACGGTGGATTAGTTCAACTTAATAAGTTCTTGCCTTATGTCAATCCCCCTAGCCTTCGGTTGAACTTCTAAGGTTTGTCTGTTTCCTAAGGTAGTGAAGTATTCACAGGTTACAGTGTGTCACGTATTCCCTAGTCCACTAATCGGCGAGAAAATATTTCTCTTATTCCACCGTGTCATCGTATCACCCATCGTCCATAACCCTCTGACACGCTCTCTCCTGTCGTCTCTCTCCCTCTGTTCTTCGTTTCTTCATTTCTTCTTTTCTGCTCGCGGTTTCCTCATTTCTTTTTCTCTCTCCTCCGCCTGCCTCATGTTCCTTCTCAAACCTCAGCCTTGCTCTGGCACGTCACCTTGTCTATGCCTCCGCCCTCCCCATGTTCCTTCTTCTTCTTCCCTCTGTCCTGTCTCTCTCCTCGGTCTGAATCTGAACTTTGCGTGCCAAATCTCTGTCTCCCTCCCTCTTCCGGACAAAGGCGAGGAGAGAGAAGCATGAGCCATGACAAGTAAAATCAATTAAGGAACAATCTTTGAAAGAGAGAGAGGGAGGGAGATGGGAGTCGGGGTTGGTGAGGAAGATGGGGGTCTCAAAACATGTACGAGAGAATGGACTCCGGTTTCGCGGAGGAGGAAGACGACGACGGCGCCGACATCTGATGTGGTGGTGGACGAACTCTGTTGTTGTCCCCGCGAGGTAGGCGGAAGAGAGTGAGACTGAGGAAACCGCGAACAGGGAAGAAGAAAGAGAATTGGAGGAAAAGAACAGAGGGAAGAGATGCTAACCGGACGGTTGACGGTTGACGGTTGACGGTTATTGAACTTTTTCTTATTTTGTGGGTGTACATAAATCGGTCACCTCGTGTCGCGTTCGAAACAATCTCCCGAGCCATCGACCTCCTACTTTCATGCTTTCTTATAAATAAAAATATATATTCATCCGCAAATGACAGATTAATTCCAAGCTGAGAACTGAGGTATAGGGCATCATATGATTGCTTAATCATTATTGTAATTACGTACGGGATACTCTTGATTTCTCTTATGAAATTTAACTTAATTTAAAATGTTAGCATAATTTTAGTTCCATTATAGAACTAGTTTGGAGTTGCTGGTTGATGTAATATTAATTTCATCTCTAGTTATAGATCCATGTTGATTTTCACTTGAAAATTTATTTGAGCTTTGCCTTCTGCTTAGCCGCTCAAGTTTAGTCCAATATAATCGCATCAATGGACAAAAAGGGTCCGAATTCAATCCCCGGCCTACTGATTGATTGAAAGAGTCAATTGAAAACACAAATACCAACGACTCGACTCCCATGCAAGCAATGCAAGAAAAATTCCTTTTGGTCGAATCTTTTTGAAAGCCTGGGCAATCTAAATGGTAGATAAGTCGTTGCTGCCATGTCGTACGCGACTTTAGTGCCAATCTGCAAACATTTTGATGTTTGGGGGAACATAAGATGGACATCAATTTGCTGTAAGACAGCGCACGCGTCCTTTATTGTACCAAGTCACAAATTTAAAGCCTTGTTAATTTCGAACATACTGCATCGAACCCCCACATAATTTTCTCTTCGTGTAGACCAACTCCTTGTTAATTTCCAACATACTTCATCCCCAAGGAAGCTCGGGCTCTTTTTAGTGGATCATGATGAGCTTAAATTGTGGAGAGATCTCAGGAGTCCATCGAGCATCGGTGATGTAACTTCATGATACTATATAGCCAAAGATATTATGGGTCTTGATTATAAACTATAAACGACACAAATTAAAAACATAACGAATGAATTTTTATGATTCTGGTGCTTCACTTTAAGAAAAGAAAGAAACAGGCTTAATTCTATTTTTTTTTTCCATTATGCATTAACCAAAGTGAGACGATGTTATTACATGGACTCAAGAGGGGAAAAAGTAATCATGTTAATATTCATGATAAAACGCACTATATATCCGTTAATTGAAATAGTTACTCAAAATTCTCTTAAACTTTGGCACGGTCTCTGCAACTATTCCTCTAACTTTGAGAAGTTACCGCGTGTCTCCCAAACTTTTTTAAGGAAGTATTCATAGCATTTTAATAAAGGATTGTTGCGTGTGATGGTGTCAAAGTTCAAAGGGGTCAAGCAATTATCTTTCGAGGATATGACTTTGATTATGAATTTACCTTGATTTAGAAGTTTCCTCTGGTATTTGTCTGCTACAAAGGCGTACTGATTTCATTCTTTTGTCGGATTGATTTAGCTAGTAGAGATGTAATGAACAATTTTAATACATCCATGATTGAAAACATTAGGTTTAGATGACGATCTCTATTTTTTAACGGTGGAGTTAAAGTTAAGAACAGCAGCCCACATCCACCTCCGAAAGTAAAGGTTTGAATCAGTCGATGAACAACGACGGTCACAACGGAATTCCCTCTTTTGTGCAGAATAAAAGGAAAAAAAAAGAAAGCCATTGGCCAACCACTTCAAGTTGTCAAAGTCTTGGCGGCCAGCGAAGTGGAACTTTCAAAGCCCCTTTTCTTTGGGGAAAGGTGTTGCGACCTCTTTTTTTGGGCGCCCGCAATCGGGTACGAGCGCCTAAGGAGGCTAATGGCTCGGCTGAATTTAGTTAAGCCCGGACTCTCCCAAGTCCACCAATTCACGACTTAATGGTCCAAGTTTTTAACCTATAAATCAATTTTTAAAATACCATCTTTGATTGATTTTGCTTATTGGCGCCCTGTTGCGGCCTGGTTTCCCTTCTTAGTGCCTCTCCTCTTCTTCTCCTCTTTAGTTCTTCTCCTTGTGCGGGCCACTATGTTGTGTGCTCTTTGCCCTTGGCTACTGTTTGGCCATCTTTGCTGCTGTTTTTTAACTGCATTGTATCTCTCTTGCAGCTCTCTCCTCCCCCTTCTTTCTTTCCTTTCCCTTAGCCCCCCCCCTCCCACTCATTTGGATTTGTTGTCCTGATGAGTGTGAGATGGTGCCGGGTTCCCTTTGCTGTACTTCGTATAGCCTTTGTGCTTTAGTCTATATACCTATTACCTTTTACCAAAAAAAAAAAAAGGATTTTTTTGGTATTTTTTGGAAAAATACAAGTCTTTTTGGCTTTTTCTAAAAAATTTTAGCTTTTTCATGAATTTTTGGCCTTTTTTGGATTTATGACATTTTTGGAAAATATGAAATATTTTTGATTTTTTTGATTTTTCGGAAAATAAAATATTTTTTAATATTTTTGGAAAATAAATTATTTTTTGATTTTTCTCGATTTTTTTGGAAAAATAAAAAATTTAACATTTTTTAAATATTTTTTGAAAATAAAACATTTTTTGATTTTTTGATTTTTTGAAATAAAATATTTATTTATTTATTTAAAATATTATTTTATATTAAAATAATATAAAAACTGACCGGGTCGGATCCGCGGGTTGGGTCCGACCCGAGCCAGCGATCCGAATGAGGACGGGCCCGCGTTGTGGGCCCGACTCGGATTTTTTCCTTTCTTTTTTTAGTGAAACGGCGTCGTGACCGGGCGTTCGGGGACACCCGGCCGGCCCGACGACCCGGATCCACCACTCGCTCCACAACCCGGCTCGCCGACCCGCTCCCGACGAAACCCTACCCGGATCCGGCCTGGCTTTCGACCCGACTCGCAGCCCGGATCGCAAACCCTACTCGATTTTCCGAGTCCAGATCCACTTCACGACCCGGAAAATCGCAAACCCTAGGGTTTGTGAATTCGCGGCGCCGGAAAGGAGACCGAAGCGGTCCCGCAGCGAGGACGGCCACGGTGGTGACAGCAAAGGTGATCGGAGAGGGAGATGGCGACGGCGACGGGGACAGCGCGATACCTATTCGGCAACGGCGCGACGAGAGCGAAGATGGTGACGGCGAGACCCACATGAACCTCTCCTGCGTCTCTCTCTCTCCGTGCCTCGTCTCTCTCTCTACTCTCCCTCCGGCGGGGCTCAGATCTGAGGCCGCGAGCCCTCGGCTCCCCTGAAGTCTCTCAGTGGGGTGTCCAAGGGCTGCGACTCGATCTGGCTCCCTCTCTCTCTCCGTGATCTCTGTGTGTGTCTCGTCGTCGTCGGGGGTGGTATTTATAGGCGAGGGGCGGCCGGTCGACGGAGTTCGACCGCCGATCGCCACGGCCTTCGCCGGCCGAACCGGCGTCCCATTTGACACCAACTGCCCCCTACTCCACGTCCCATCGCCGTCCGTCCATCCCCTTCCCCTCCGTCGCGCCCCCTGCGCGTGCTCTGCGGAGGCTGCTTCTTTACTTCTTTCCCGTTTTCGCTTTTTTTGCTTTTCTTTTCATCATTTTATTTATTATCCAATAAAGAGAATAGTAACTTAATAAATAAACTAAAACATACCTAAATAAAAATAAGGCGTCAACAAAAGGAAAGAAAGATTCTCAGATCTTCCAGCCAAGTTGCGATGAGTAGCACGTAGGAATTGGATTTTTATTTTTTATTTTTTTTCCTTTGGCGATAGAGACTTCTTTCATTACTCATCAGGAAATCACGACAAATAGAAGGTAAAAAGTGAAAATTAATAGGACTATCTGGGAGACAAATACTATATTCCAACACCATAGGCAAAACATTTTTTCTCGAGAAAAGTTTAAAATTTGCATAGTTCCCATTAATGAGTCCATTCCAAATCTTAATAGCCACAGATGGCTGGAAATTGTATGTTTAAAAGGCCACGATGAATATCGTATATAGCACATGAGATTTACCTTTCCATAGTGACTTGTGCTGAAACAAGCAGCATCGTAGCTTCATGCGCACGTAAAGATCAACTTCGACTTCGCCATTTGCTGACACGCGCGCTAGGGTGTGCAAAATACCCGCGATCCGCCCGGACCGCCCGGAACCGGACCGGAACCGCCCGGAACCGGCGGGTCTTGAGGGAACCGGTCCGGTTCCCGGTTCCAATTATTGGAACCGGTGGGTACCGGTCCGGTTCCCGGTTCCATGGGCGGATCCGCCCACCCGGACCGGACCGGAACCTTTTTAATATTAAAAAAAAAATTACTAAGAGAAACCCTACTACATCTCATCTCACTCTCTAGGGAACCTTTACCTTTGGTCAAAGAAAATTTAATCATCTATGGTTATTTGCAAGTAGGAAATGGGAGAATGTTGCACTCCATATGTTCGCGTTTTTTAATCTACGAGATACGTTTATAATTACAACAAATAAATATTTGTTCCACGTACTTAAATTTGATTTTTCTTTCTTTGGCTTGCTTTGATGTCATGTAATTATTTTTTTGTTGAAAACCAAAAAAATTTCGTGTCAAAATCGGTTCCATGGATCCACCCGAGAATCGGACCGGACCGCGGTCCGGTTCCCGGTGGATCCACGCAACAAACGGGTGGATCCCGGTTCCAATTTTTCGGAACCGGTCCTTAGCGGGCGGTTCCCGGTTCTAGGTCAGGAACCGCCCGCCCGGACCATGCACACCCCTAAGTCGCGCGCATGACGGAGTGAGAGTGCTCTTTCAGTTAATTTTTAACTATTCGGTAATTTGATATTCCGCCGAACGAGCCTCAAAATTAGCTACAAAATTATAAAATTATATTCTGCCCAAAAACTGTCAAATATGACACTCAGTTTGCCGCCGTTGGTACGGCGACGGTCACTGTTAGCTTACGGCAACAAAATTTATTTTGTCACCTTTGATGATTTTCCGATTTTAGTTATTAATTTTATCAATTATTTTTGTTAATTGAAATTGCCTATAAATTCAATGACTAAGCACAACATATGAAGACACAAAAAGTTTATCACATTACACATACTGATTTAGTTTCCACATGACTATGGTCATGGCACATATTTTAAAAACGATAACTTCGGTTCACAGTAACTTAATTTATGGGATATTTCGACATAAATATTTCTATAAAGAATTGGTGCTAAAGTGTCATTTAGTTAAATTTTTGGTACTTAACTTTTCAAGAAATTTGAGAAAACAATATCATAAGCCAAAAGCAAAACTTACAAAGCAATTATTCTAGCCACAATTTTCTTAGCTTTGTTAGACTCATAAAAAGAATAATCTCTCTCCAAATAATTTCCTTCAGAAACCTTAAAACATCTTTTCACTTTCCTCCAGGATGCCCCTGCACTTTAGAAAGTCACACCGCACC
Source organism: Eucalyptus albens (assembly GCA_014182695.1). Lineage (NCBI taxonomy): Eukaryota > Viridiplantae > Streptophyta > Magnoliopsida > Myrtales > Myrtaceae > Eucalyptus > Eucalyptus albens. Next base: position 32,798,405 of record CM024653.1, read on the forward strand.
TACCAGACCTAATCCCTTCTCTCTCTCTCTCTCTCTCTCTCTCTCTCTCTTTTATACGGGCGAGCAACAACGTCTAGGGAGTGGCGACGGCAAATGTGAGGTTGTCCACCCAGGAAAGCTTCTCTTCACGTTTGCAATACACACACACACACAAATTACACAAGTACGCATAACTCAGTCATTATGTCTTTTCACGTGGTTTTATAATGTTTAACCAGTTTCTGCAATTATGTATCGTGTTTCATTAAATTTATGAGTGATCTCGGAGTTAGTCATACTACACAAATTGCATCTGAATTTGTGTTTTTCAGCGAAATTCAATGTGTTTCCTACAAGCTCGTGAAATATAATTGGCTTAGATTTTCTACTTGCAAAAAGAATATAAGACATTCTAGTGTTGTGAAACATATCACTTCATGATATTGATTACCATGACTTTGTTTTGGCCGTCGACTAAATGCGATCATTGAATGTTAGAAAATGAAGTAATGACAAATGAAACCATGCTCTAGGCAAAAAAAGAAAAAAGTAACAGATGCAATCTAATGTTGTTAGAAACATAATTCAAACTTGATCAAGATTTTGATGTAAATTATATTGTTTTAACTTGTTCAGAAACACAACTTACTTAAAATGTGAATTGGTTCCATAAGATCTTGCATCAAAGTGTACATCAATGAAGAATTCAATTGTAACTTTTGATTGCCTAATTTCTTCTCTTTAGTACAATTTGACTACTATGGAGTATGCTCCTTTTGTTATTTGCTACATCAGCAAGGTAGGATGCAAGAAATTTTTGTGAATGGTTCAATTTTTGAAAGCACTGATGTGCTGTCGACATATAAATGGTGAGTTTGTTAGAACTCATAACTATACAGAGTAAAGTCTGCGTAGATAATTAAAATGCTGAACGTTTCTAATGCTCCAAAAGCAACATGAAACTGGGTCCCTCAAGTGGAAGGTAATATTCCAGAATAAATCAACTTGGCTTTTGAGTGCGAGAGAGAAAGGTTTAATGGTGATTTCTGCTCGTACTTGCTGCGGGCTATTCTTGAAGAACAAGGAAATACAATGAAGGCAATGAGATGGACCGGAGACGTCTCCGGGGCATGCTTGTCGAATCAATCGCGGAGATTTTACGAATTTGATCTCATGATTAAGTGCGAAAGTACGGTTGACCCAAATCAGGAAATATATGTCCAACTATCAAATACGTGACCGTTAAGTGCAAAAACAAATATTTCTCATGACATATATGGACTTAATCTCGTGTTTAACTTTGTTTGTGCGTTATTCAAGGAAGTTAGCAGAACAATATATTTCCACGTGTGAATAAAGCCCCTCTCTTCTTTTTAGCTAAAAAGGAAAATAAAATCTTAATGCACTCCCATGCTTACTCGTTACAAGTCTCGTCCAATGAACCCATCCAAGGACCAATTAAATTGTTCTCTGAGTCACTTGCCTCATGCATCCACTTAAACGTGATCGAATTCTTTCTCAATGTTGCTTGAACTCGTCGAGACAATTGTGGCTCACTACGGGTTATTGCTCATAAGATGAGCTTCACTTAGGTTAACTGGCTCACTACCGGTTACTCAAGAACGAAGATCTTGAGGTGGCGAGAGGAAGAGAGAGGTGCAAAAGGAAACGGGGAGGTGGTTGCCTCGCACATGGGAGCCAAACAGCTGGGTTCGAGTGAAACAAATGTGATCGATCAATGAGATCGATCGAGTTAGAAAACACAAGAGAAAGACGGTAACAATTGGTCTTTATTTAGATCCCGGGGAGATTAGGACGCATTTGGTAACGATTTTATTCCCGGGAATAAATTTTGATCGGAAATGATTATTTTTTATTCTGTTCTAGGGAACTAATTCTGAGTAAAAGAACGCGTTTGGTAGCCTAGCGAGCTTATCGGACCGATCGGCCGTGACCGGCGGCGGGCGGCAACAAGCAGTAGTCGCGGGATGGCGGTCGATGAAGAAGAAGAAAAGAGAAGAAGAAGAATTTTGATTCTCAATTTTATTCTCGGAACAAGAATCAATTTTTTTTTTTTTTTTATTGATTCTCGTCCTAAACTAACTCTAGGAATAAATTTGTTCCCGAAATAAAAATTTTACCAAACGCGATTCTCGTCCCAAGCGATTCTCAAAACAAAAATCAGAATCGATACTATTTAGATTATCAAACAGTGCCATAGATTCCTTGTCTTTTCCGTCTTTCCATAGTTCAGATGGAGATGGGTGCGTAATTAATGCCGTTCTTCCACGGGAGACAGACGATGCATCCCATCGTTTTGACCCCGTGGTGTCACGGGGTAATGGGACTCCCTCTAGCAGTGTTCCCCCGCCGATGTACTAGCGCATTGCGCACTCAATTAGAAGGAACAGGCTGTTGCCTTCCCTTAATAAAAGTGGCGCGCATCTTTAGTTGGGATTCTGCATCGCAAGACATGATCTTGCGTGAAAGTGGAGTTACTGCTTATAGAATGAGACGATGGTAAAATTAGAATTATAAAAACTAGAAACTTTTCTACATAGCATGCGCAAAGCTTCAAAAATCACCCCCCGACCAGACCGTAACTCCAAATTGACTTCCATAAAATTGTGCAGCTCAGCGAGGTCCTAAAACTTCTGTCACAACAAGATTTTGTACTTTATAAATAAATGCACAACATAAAAATCAAATATGAAAATCCGAACAGATTTGAATTTATAGGTTAACTATGAAAATCCCTTCGATTAGGTAAATAATGGCTACGATTACTTACCAAACACTACGAAACGCTTTTTCTTGTGTTTCTCAATGTTCTCTCTCTCTCTCTCTCTCTCTCTCTCTCTCTCTCTCTATATATATATATATATATTTACTTATTCCTTTTGTTTTCTTGTTCCTTCGCTACTCCACCTTCAGAAAAGATGAGTTCATTTTGTTTTTCTTCAAGTTGGCTTAGGCCTTATGAAAATGTAATTGGGCCCCTTATTATTTTTTATTATAAGGGCAACTTACACTTTATGCTAGCAGATGACGATGCATCGATTACAGCAGAAGCTCAAGCCTTGGCGTCACTACTCACTACACTAATACGAAGCGGAGATGCTGGATTCCCGAAGAAAGGACAAGCTCAGCTACCCAGAAAAGGAAAAGCATCATAGACCCGGAAGTTGACGCTGTTGCTACTCCTAGGCAAAGGATTTTAGGTTATCTCTCATGACTTACTGAGATTTTTATGTTTTTTGGATGCATTCCTTGTCGGTTGGCTTGAGAACAGCTTCTGGTGTACTCTCCATTAATAGATATTTAGACAACTCTACCTGTGCAAAAGCCTATGTAGTTTTTAAAGGGTTCTGGCGATAGTTGACATGGCATTTCGTAGCCTATGTACAGTCGGAGGTTTTTTCACTCCTTTGAGCTCCAGCTAGCTAATCTGATCCATCAACAAATTTTCCTTTTGGTCCGAAGAACGTAGTACCGCATTGATGGTGGCACATTCGGACATGTTTCACAGGAAAGCCTGGCATGTTGATGCCAAGTTCCATGTCTCTTGTCTGCCTGGTTTGTCTTGTGATACGGCAATATGTTCACAATTCAGGAGCATTTGATAATGTATTGTCTGTGCTATCTTTATGATTTATTAACTGGTGAGCTAATGGGTTATTCCAAATGGATTCTTTCACTCATACGAAGTTTCTTTTATAAAATATATTTCGATGACTAATTAGGCAAACTCTTGACAATACTCAATTTACAAAAATTGAACCTAAAAAGTCGAAAATTTAATTTCACATTTAGTTTTCACACTTCTATTACCCTCTCCCGTTTTTCCTAATAATGAAAAAGAATGTTTTTTTCTTCTTATTATCCTACGCTTTTATTTTCTTCACCTCCAACATATCAGTGTCGCTTTCACATCCTGCTAACCGCTCCATAAGCAGAGCCAAATGGTTGACATCATTATCCAAATATGAACTGAAGATTTGTACTTTGTTTGATCATCGTGATACCTTCTGCAAAGCACATTTCTAGGCTACAATATCTCCAAAGGAAAGTTAAGCTTATGCAAGAGAAGATAGGTTGATTCATGGTGCTTCACTCGGTAAAATGTTATCCTAGCCACTATATTCTTCCTTCTCTTGCCACAGGTTCAATGACAAGAGATCGCAATACAGAACAACAAAAGGGCTCTTCTGGACGTCTCCTATAAGCTGGATATCACTGAGGTGAGTCCTCTCGGAACCGAGTGGGTCTTGCACTGATTTTGCACAGTCGCTTTGGTTTCCTCGGTGGTTGGGATTATATGTGAAATAATTATTGAAGAAGATGGAAAGAGGGAGAAAACTGTTCATGGAGTCCACAAAGAAGTGGCTCGTGTACTGAGCTACATTGGAAAGATCGGGCAATTTAGGCAACTCATGTCAAAGTTTTCAATGAGTGATTAGAGGTTCCTGAAGAAGAAAATAATACTCTCAAAAAGGACATAATTCAAGGCTGTGCAGGATCGGAAACAGTTGGCAGATGAAATATATGAGCGGTCCCGGAACATAGATCGCTCTCTACATGCAAGAGACCAGTTTCAAGGAACTTTTATATTCTTCAGTTGTCAGCAATTCCAAGGTAAAGCACTTTCATGTAGTTCGCCTCCTTACTTACATGGAAAGCAATCACAAGGAGTTCATCGTTACAACTAGAAGGAAACAATTCCTATTCTTTCCTCCAGGCTTTACACTCGGTGAAGTTAAATAAGCAACAAATTCTTGTTCAATTGATCATTGCAGAGAAATTATGTGCTTGGTGATCATACTGAAAATTATTACCCAAGAAGATGGGAAAGAATCTAGTACAGTGCTGGTGTTCCCGAAGAAAGAATAAGCTCCAATACTCGGGAAGAAAAAGCTTGGAAACTGCTTTTGCTGTACTTCCTTCTCGATTAATATTAAGACAAGTTTATAACATGTCCGAAAATTTCTGCAGTGTTAGAGGTTCTAGTAAACTGTTGACTGGGATATAATAGCCCATATGCAGCCTGAACTTTTGTAAGCTCTTCCTCCTATTGAGGTCCAGTTAGCTAAACTAAGCATGAAAATATACAAAAAACATATGCTATAAGATTTTCATGCACCGGCATGCTTATTAGTTAGTAGTCTCTTTGAACCCCTCCAGTGATCACTTAAATCTTTCTCTTAATCTCGGCTTCTGCATCCACTCAAATTTATCAAATTATGCTGACCAAAAGAAAAACTCGATCGGATTCTTCCTTAACTTCTTTATATATATAACTTGTCAAGACAAATGGCTCACACTAATGATCATTGCTCATGAGATGAGCAAGATAGAGCAGATACTCCCTCTGTTGGAAATAAAAGTTCGTTTTGGCCTCGTCCGAGCACTAGCCATTTCTAGTGCCCCGAAACATCCACCTTCATATTTGGTAAGCATGAGTTCACTAAGAATTTCACAGAGTATATCATTGTCATGGGGAAGTCTTTAGACTCTAAATTAATTAGTCCGCATATCAGAATAGAGCCAACATCAATTTAATCTGATTTTCTGAGAATCAAAGAGGATGAAGTTAGAAAAGTTTTGAAAGGAGATGGCAACACATGCCTCTCCTCATTTTTGGATGAATACTTTAATAATGGCACCTCATTTCAAATAATTAGGATCTTTCTATTAGCTTTTTTTTCTGTGTTCGTAATTTTCCCTCATCATAAGAATGCTATTAGTTCCTCAACTGAATATAGTCCAACAAGTGTGAATCAAAGGCACATGTTTTTGATTAATTGAAGAGCCATTTTGTGCTGAACCAAAGACTTCCATTCTAGAAATCTTCCACGGTTAAATCGATAGGTAGGGGCCATGATGGTAATTTTCTCGATGCATTCATATCAAAATTCATATTATGAAACCTCACATTACTCTTTCAAGAGTTGTTGATAAAGACATGGAATGACCGATTCATTTACACCAGCTGAGTCCTTCCCAGCACATGTTTTTGCCTTGCATGGCTGTTTTGAACCCAACGCCATTAGATTGATCGAGTTTTCACAGGTGCATCAAAGGAGTGCTTTGAATATTTTAATTGAAATCTTCGTGAGATTGAGACGGTGATCGAGGTGAGGACAACGGAGTGGAGAGCCGAAGAAGCAGAGGCAGGTGATTGGTTTGCAGAGACAACAAGGTTACGTTAGAGTTGAAGGAAGAAAACGGTGATGGAGGGACTATGCTCGTTGTCTTCTCAGATCTAGGGTTTGTCCTCATTGCGTTTGTAGGGAGAGAGGAGAGAGAGAGAGAGAGAGAGAGAGAGAGATCGGGCCGTGCTGGGGTGTCAAAAAACCCGCATCGGCCCGACCCAATCCCAACCCTATTAATACCAACATCTGAGAAAGCTCACAATTTGTGAATGATTTTTTCATATCACTTAATTTACAAATTGTACACGCTTATAAAGAGAATGAAAAATATAATATTTGATAGAGCAAGAATCATAGAATGCCAACTCATCTATAGTTGATATGCTAATCTGAAATTCAAAAAGATATCAAAAAGATTTCATATTCAAAAAATAATATCAAAAAAGATTTCATATCTTAACATGCCCCCGCAAGATGGATGTTCCATCGGAAACGCGCATCTTGTCTCGCAATTGTATTGTCTACAGCCTTGATAACGGTTTCATGAGAATGTCGGCAAGTTGATCACGGGTGGAAATATGAGAGACTCGCATCTTGCCGGCTTTAACAAGTTCCCGAATGAAATGGTAATCTATCTCAATGTGTTTCATTCGGGAATGGAAGATGGGATTTACACAAACATAAGTAGCACCTATGTTGTCGCAATACAAGCTTGGTGCCATGTCCATGTTAATGCCAAGTTCTTGAAGCAAAGATTTTTACCCAAATGAGTTCCGCCGAGGCCGTGGCAATGGCTCGATATTCTGCTTTAGTAGATGACTATGCAACTGATTGTTGCTTTCGAGAACTCCAAGAGATAGGATTGGCCCCTATATAAATCACAAAACCTGAAGTAGATGTGCGATCATCAATGTTTCCTGCCTAATCTGCATCGGTGTAGGCATGAAGCACAAGTTGTGTGTCGCATCTCAAGTGCAACCCATGGAATAATGTTCTCTTAAGATAGCGTAAAAGCCATTTTGCAGCTGTCCAATGGGTTGTGGTCAGCTTATGCATGAATTGAGATAGCTTGTTTATTGCAAAACCAAGATCTGGGTGAGTGATGTTGAGGTATTGAAGTGCACCGATGAGGCTTTTCATGTAGCATTGGCTAGTGATTGTTTGTCATGAACCGAAAGAGATTGACCCATGGCTAATGGTGTCACTACCTCTTTTGCATCTCCCATTTTGAAGCGTTCAAGTAGGTCTCTTATGTATTTATGTTGAGAAAGAAGTAAGCCGGTCTTTGTAGGGATGACTTCAATTCCCAAAAAGAAATTCAGTGGCCCTAAGTCTTTAATTGAGAACCGATTAAAGAGAGGGTGATGAAGTCCGAAACAAACTTTTGGTCACTTCCTGTAATAATGAGATCATCCATGTACACTAAAAAATAGGCTTGAACACCACCATGAGAGTAAATGAACAGCGAACTATCATTCTTTGAATTGATAAATGAATTTGTGAGAAGGAATGAACTTAGCTCATTATACCAAGCCCGCAGAGCCTGCTTTAACCCATATATGGCTTTACGAAGTTTGCAAATGTGTGTTGATTTTTCTGAGTCTTTAAAACTAGGCGGTTGCGACGTGTAAACCTCATCCTGAAGAGTTCCTTGGAGGAAGGCATTGTTGATGTCCATTTGTCTCAATGTCCATCCACGCATTAAAGCCAATGATAAAACCACCTGAATAGTATTCGGTTTGATAACCGGGCTAAATGTATCGGTGTAATCAAGGTCCAGTCATTGGTGAAAACTGGTGAAAACTGTTGGCCACAAAACGTGCCTTGTACCTCTCAATACTGCTGTCCACACGTCTTTTTATCCAATAAACCCATTTGCAACTTACAACATTCAAAGATGGATCAAAAGGTATTAGTTCCCAAGTCCCGTTACGAATAAGGGCATTGATCTCAGCCGACATTGCTTCATGCCATTGAGGATCGCACATAACTTGTATAATTCCCGTTGGTTCTATAGTCGGTGGAAGTGGATGTTTGGTGATGATGTGGTTGATTTGTTTGGGCTTGAAAATATTATTTTGTGATCTAGTGACCATTTTGTGAGCTCTTGTAGGTGGATTTTTGGGTGTTGATGTTTGGTCATTATTGATAGTGGCAATTGGGTTTTCAAGAGGTGGCATTTGTTGGGATTGATTTGAAGGTTGGAAAGTCGATGAGGATGCAACACGGGATGGAATGTTGCTTCGAGGGGGCACTTGTGCAAATGGTCCAATGTTTGGCACTAAAATCGAAAGTGAAATAGTAGGTGGAGGAGATGAACTTTGAGGAGTGACAAGACACTTTTAGTATTGAGAAGTGTTCAATACGAAAATGTGTTTTCTTCGAACACAACATGACGTGAGATATAAAGACGATTATTTTGTGGATCAAAACATTTATACGCACTTTGTGACAATGAATACCCTAAAAATATGCATTGTCAAGAGCGGGATATAAGTTTATTTGTATTGTATGAACGTAACCACGGATAGCAAAGACAACCAAATGTGCGAAGTTTTTCATAATTGGGAGCCATTTGGAATAATGTTTGAAATGGTAAATGCATATTTAGAACAGGTGTTGGCAAACAATTAATGAGGTATGTAGCAGTTTGAAAAGTATATGACCAAAAAGAATGTGGTGGATTTGCTTTGTATAATAGGGCAAGTCCGGTTTCAACTATGTGTCGGTGTTTTCTTTCTGCAGTTCCATTGTGTTCTGGTGTGTGTGGCGATGTAGTTAGATGGGAAATTCCATATTTTGCAAGAAATGGTTTTGAAATTCTCCACCACCATCTGAGTATAAATTTCAAATAGAGATAGGAAATTGTTTTTCAACCAAGCTTTTGAACCGTTCAAAACATCTGATTTTTTTCTTATAAGATAAAGTCAAGTGTACTTCATATAGTGGTCAACAAATATAAGATAGTAGCAGAAATCATCAATTGAAGCAGTTGACACAGGACCCCATACATCAGAAAAAATAATATCAAGCAGAAAATGACTCATAAGAGTTGATACCCCAAATGGAAGTTTGTGACTCTTATTGCACTAACATGCATTACAGGATAACTTAGAGCCTATGATTGACTCTGAAGACAAACGAGTTGGAAAATTATTAAGAACATGACTTAGAATACGAAATGAAGGGTGACCTAGTCTATTGTGCCAAACCATCAGTTTTGTCTGCTCACTGACAAAGGCTATGAATTTTGGATAAATGTTTGTGAGAGGCATCTAATACACACCATTGCTAAGCCCTCCTCGAAGCAATGTTGCCCCCGTGCGACGGTCTTTCACCAAAAAATAATTTGCAAAAAATTCAATAAATGAGTGGTTATTGCAACAAAATTGTGAGATGGAAATCAGGTCTTTTGTACTATCATGTGCACATAAAACATTGGTTAATTTATACTCTCCGGCTGTTGGCCATGCGGGGGTTCCCTGGGTCACCAAAAAAAAAAAAACATTGGTTAATTTAAAGGATTAGTTTGGATAGGATAAATTAGTAGAACCAACATGACTAATACGCAAACCTATGCCATCACCAATGACGATCTCACCGGGGCCTTTGTACTCTGAGTGAGTAGTGAGGTTGTTGAGATTGCTTGTGACATGATGTGATGCTCCTGAGTCTAGTAGCCAACCGTTTTCTTAATGTGGAGTTGTTGCAACATGAGCAGTAGGTTCATGAAGACTATTTCGAATGCGAAAACAAGATGTGGCCGAGTGTCCATATTGATTGCAAAATTGACATGTCGAACGAGGCTCTCTGTTGTCTCGATCAAAATACCTCCTATGAGAAGGTCCACAACGCTAGTTAAATCTGGAATAATTTTGATGACGGCTACAATTATTGAGCCAACGAGAGTTGCTTCCTATGCCATGGCTTCTATTGCTGTAGTTGGTTGTGACTGGTGCTGCTTCAAGTCTAATTTCTTCCAATTTCAGTTGGGTTTCATAGGCCACAAATTTGTCATGCATTTCTTCAAAGCTGATTGTGTTTTCACGAGTCCTAATCACTGCTGCGATTTCTTTGTATTCAATTCCAAGTCCTCGAAGTGCATGAATGACTAAATCATCATCAAAGATAGGGGTGTCAATGATTGCTAATTCATCGGCAATGGCTTTAAGTTTTTGCAAAAATTCTGAAATAGAACGTGAGTTTCGGCGAGTGATAGAGAGTTGATCCTTGAGATGCATAACTCTTGAGTGGGATTTATTTGCATATAAATTCATGAGTTTTGTCCAGGCAGCATGTGACGAATTGCAAGAGGCAAATGAGAGGAATCACGGCTTCGGATACAAATGCAAAAATTGCATGAAGCAAGAGCTAATCCTAGCAAATCCAAGTTGTTGCGGCTGGATTTGGCACCGTTTGATTTCCAATTGAAATGGTGAGAGGCGGACTGACAGAAGTTTTGTCAACAAATCCCATTAAATCATAACCAATGAGTAGCGCTTGAAATTGAGCACGCCAAGAGGGATAATTGGCAGCAAAGAGCTTGAATGGTAATTGGACGGTGGCTAAGATCGAGATCAAACCATTAGGGGTGCAGTTGTTCCGATGGAAACAGAATTAGAATTTGAGGTGGTGTGAGCTGATTCTGAAGTGACTTCCATGGCTAGAAGGTTGCAAAAAAAAAAAAAATGCAAAATAGGCGGATCAAAATGCTCTTAGGAGCAGAATCGCTCTGATACCATGAGAAAGCTCACAATTTGTGAATAAATTTTTCATATCACTTAATTTACAGATTGTACATGCTTATAAAGAGAAAGAAAAATACAATCTTTGACAAAGCAAGAATCATGGAATGCCAACTCATTTATAGTTGGTATAATTATATGAAATTCAAAAAGATATCAAAAAGATTTCATATTCAAAAAATAATATCAATAAAGATTTCATATCTTAACAATATCTACCAAAGAAGACTAAGGCCGGCGCCAAAATACCCAAAATTTTTGGGTAGGCTGGCGTGGATTTTTTTTACTGATCAAATCAAATGCTTTTGTTTTTCACCACGGTTGAAAGCCTGAAAGAGTTGCCTTCCTCTGTGAAGACAAGACAATGCAAAAAATTTAGATCATAAAACGCCGTCTCACAAGAGAGTTATCCGTGTCCCCTTTGCAGTTCGTCAAACTCCTCAAGTTCAGCTCGGGAGGGTTGCAACTTTTGTCCGTGAAGATTGTTGGGAATTCACCGGGTCTGATTAGAGCCATGAGATCTTTCATCTTAGTTTTCTTGGGTTTCTAGCAAAGCCTACCCATTTCTTGGTTTTTGGTGGAACCGAACTCGCGCCACCGCCTCTCGCTGTTCTTGACGACCGTCTTGTTGTTTCTTGCTTGTTCTTTTTTATAACAACAGCAACTCGATCAGAGTTCAAGTGCTAGGCGTGGAAGGTCAGCCCTTGCGGTTGCGGTTAATCCTTCATCCTAACGAGAGACGGTCGTGACCGTCACCTTCTCATCATCACGAGCGATGGAAGGAGTCGGACTGAGCTTTCCCTCGGAGACCAAATCGACTTCCATCTTTCTGTCTCCAACTGAAAGACGATTTGCAAACTGACACCATACGCCCGTTTTCAGCAATTTGGCTGTTAGGGTTGATGTTGATAGGGGGTTTTGAGAGAGAGAGAGAGAGAGAGAGAGACGGGAAATACTTGAAAAACAGTTGTTTTGCTTACTGATTAAACGTGCAATAAACAAATGGTAAACAAACGGGCAATACTCTTGCCTGTGTGTGAGTTGTGTGTGAAGGACTGAGATATACATAAGATTAAGTTGTGGGCATAGGCAGATCCATCCTACCTAGGAAATGTTTACTTTCAGAATAATTCGTGTTCTTATTTCAATTTTGATGCTATTTGTAATCATTAAGAAATATTAGTAAAAGGATTACGTTGTTCCTCTGTTCATTGAATGTGTTCATTGAGAAACATGTGAAATCGGATTCTTCCTCTTACAATAACATTGTCTGACTTCATTTTAATATTCTAGTTTGGTCCAAACTACGTCCCACTATCTTTCCAATGTTAGAAGCTAAAGGTGGGAAATTTATACGACTAGATATAAGATTTTTTGACCAAAAAAATATAAGATTTAAGAAATAAATACTATTGAAGAATTTAAATGATAAATGTAAGAATTTAATTGAGACAATGCTAAATGTTAAGAATTTAATTGAGACAATGCTAAATGTTGCTACTGTTCTATTATATTCATGATTTTCTGCCAAAGTTATGTACCTCTAAATTTGGGAGAATGCATTTCCAGTTCCTAGACATAACGATAGCATCTCCACATGATGTTATATCCTTCGGACGATACTTGTAACATGGGGAACCAACTTACACTATAAGACCGATACTTATAACATGGGCAATTCCAAACTCATACAAACCAGATCACTTAGTTGTCTAAGCTTCAATAAATCAAGCCTACGATTGCAAAAATATTTGTGGAATCTTGAGTTTGACTAATTTAGAAGCTTTGAATTTCTTTTTGTTTTTGTTTTCTTTTTCCATTTCAAGGGAAAATTCTAAATAAGGGCTTGAAGAGCCCTTTTATTCTCAAATAAGAACCTGAAATAGATATTGTTTTAAAAAAGGGTATGGAGTGGATTTTGTTTCAAATAATAGCCTAAAAGTAACTATATTAATTTCAAAAAAGGACTTGAACTCACTAGTAGTGAAGAGAATTTCGTTTTTAAATTTTTCAAGTTTTTCCTTTTTCTTTATGTTTGGTTTTTCTCTTCATGAAAAACAAACTTGTCGCAACCTAAATTTCGGGTAGGCTACAATGAACTACCAAATCTAAACTTAGCTTGGGTCAAACCCTACCAATTCGCAATTTAGGTTCCTTTTTTTTTAACATGCAAAATGAATTTAATCTAGGAGTCGCCACTCATCGCTTATGATAAAATAATTAGACACATATATTTTATTCCTACAAACTAGAAATTTGGGTACGCGTACTCCTGATTACATTAGATTTAATGCCTCTTTCATATTCTTTTTCAATGTGGTTTGAATTTATTTTAAACTAAATTACTATCATGCAAAGGTAATCACACGATATCCAATCATTATTAAACACTCAATAATCAAACAAATTGCATCAAAAAAATAAACACACAAAACAAATAATTTTTTTTGGGTTTTCTTTTATCTTGAAATTAAAATATGCACTTTAACTACATGACCAAATTTTGCTAACAAGCTATTTCTAATTAAGTGAACCTAACATGCAAACTAATTGACATGCGCCCTAATATTTTTTGTATTTTTATTAAAATTCGTAATAAAAGGAAACCTAATTAAACCATCTAAAATGAATACTTTTCTAATTTATTTTAAGCATTAATTTGACTTAAATTTTATCATATCTTATAAAACTATTTTTTAAAAGAAAAATGAGATTATTAAAACGTGTAAACATTATCTAAGACCTATCTATAAAAAAAAAAAAAAATCAATCTTAATCTATTCCCAAAATTAAAAATGCTGTATTAATTTACTAAACCAAAACATTCTTGATGCAATATTTGATTTTTTTTTTATTTTTTTGGCATTTTCAAGACAATTATCAAATAAATATTACATTTAAACAATCAAGATATTCAACAAATAAAAAATTAAAATAATAATAAAAATAATATGTTGTCTCACGGGTTAAATTAACGATTACTCTAACTCTAAATATTACAACATATAAAAAAAATGCTCAAAATAATTAAAAATTTGATCCAAAAACTTATGGATCAAATTAATAATTATAATAATTAACAATTAATATACTTTCAAAATGCCAAAAATTAATATAATTAAAAAATTGATCTGATAATGATCAGACATCTTATAGATCCTTGAAATCAAATAGTCCAATTGAAATAACTAAACTTAGAAGCCAAAATAAAAAATAAAATAAATGAAAAATAAATAAAATAAAATAAACCACTTAAAAGGGAGGACAGCAGCAAGATGATCGGCGCCGAACGGAGGGTGGCCGGCGTCGGAGCTCCGGCGAGCTGGCCGGCGGCGACGATGAGGGGCGTCGCAGGCGGTGGTGCCGAGGCAACGGCAGGCGGGGAGGTCACAGGCGGATCTCGGGCAGAGGTGTCGCGACGGCGGGTCGTCGGGCGAGTGGGATCTCCGGCGACTGGTTTCGGCAGCTGCCGTGGCGAGCGACAGCGGAAGGAAGCAGCAACGGCGGCGTCGGGCTCCGGTGGTGCTCGGCGAACGGCAGAGGCGCGGAGACCGCTGCGTCAGAGGCGCTGGTTCGCGGGCAGAGATCGCGGGCCAACGGGTGAGCGTCGGACGAGGGCTGGGCGTCGCCGGGCTGGCAGCTGCTGGGGTCGCAGGGGAGGTCGAGCGGCGGTGACGCAGCAGGCGACGTCGGGCGCTGGGCGGAGAGGCGGGCGTCGGCGCTGGGTCGTGCGGACGTCAGGCAGGCTGACGGTGCGGCGGTGGCGGAGGCGCGGCGGCCGGTGCGAGGTGGTGCGGGCGCGGTCAGCAGCAACGCTCACCGGCAGGGTCCTGCGGGAAGAAGATGAACAGTCCTTCATCTTCTTCCTTTCCCTTTTTCTTTTTTTTTTTTTCTCTTTCCTGCTGCTGTACGTCCCTTCACGCGACCCATTCTGCTGTACCTTTGCTTCTGCTGGCTTTTCTCTTTTCCTGCTACTGTACGTCCTTCACGCGACCACTTCTGCTGTATCTTTGCTTCTGCTGGCTTTTCTCAAAAAGCTTTTTCTTTCCTTTTGTGTTGTGCTTTTCTTCGATCTAGGAACCGACCCTTTGTGGCTTTTTGCTCTGGTTCTTTTTTCTTTATCACGAAATTTTTTCTCTCAAATCCTTTGAGTTTTTTTCTGAATTCGCCTCTTTGTCACAAAAATTGTGTCTCTTTTTATAGTGATTGGCGGCCATTTTTATGGTATTTTACGAGTTTTCATTTTCATTGAATTGATTTATGATTTCATATCAGCGTGATTTCGTAATTAGCTTAGTTTTGCTTGATCCCTTTCATTTTATCGAAATCTTTGTCCTTTATTCACCTAATTTTTAATTGCTCCACATTTATCAAAAACAATAGAATTTCCACTTCCATACATAATTAATTCCATTGATTTTCCATTTTTTTTCCTTTTTTCTTGTCTGATGCGATTTTTATTTATTTTCTTTAAAAATCATCAAAATTTAAGTATCAACAAAATTTAAAACAAAAACTAAAACTTCAAAAAGAAGAAGCAAAAAATACAAGCCGGAGATTGATATGGCCATTTATTTTGAAATAAGATCATTAAATCATTGTTTAAAAAATAATGGTATTTTGAGTTTTTATTTGGAATTTTTTTATTTTAAATATGTGTACTATAGTAGTTCTCATGCTTTTGTTGTGTGAAGGGAGAATCCTGCATGCATTAGGTACACGGAAGAAATCTAAAAAAAGTACGTATAAAACAAAGGCTTCAATTGGTGAAAAGTCGTTGCAGACGGTCAAACATAACTTTCCTACCGACTCTCTGAGGAAGAGCAGATGTACGTCAATCTGCTGTAGATAAGACATGCGGTCCGTTCCTTTCTGGTTGCCAACTCGGCACGTCGCCAAAACCTGTTATGTATTATTATTTTTTTTTTTTTAACGATAAAAAAACCCACTTTTTTTTTTTTTTTTTGGGTGGAGATCTAAATTGTAATATAACGTCAAAGAATTCAACCATTTTTTTTACTGTTAGATTGCTGAAGAAACATGGATACAAGATGTAACATGCCTATAATTCGTTAGGAGAAACTCAAATTCTAACATAATGTTCGATGATTCATTTAAAGACATAATGAATCACTATATTTTCACCCATTTATTATAAAAATGAAAGCCTTTCATTAATTGCATTAAAATATTTTGATAGCGATAGCATTATAAGAACAAAGATGGCAAACATACATTGTGACTCTTGGCTTTTTGACATCTCACTTGAGACATAAACTAAGCTCCAATGGCGCAAATATTTAATTATCCCCCTTCATCGACAGTACTTGGATAAATGGCAAGGAGCTAATTAGGGTTGCGCCTCTAGGCCATCAAAAGGTCGAGATCCAAGGTGAGAAGAAAGAATAATGTAGAAAAGAGAGAAAGAGGAGGAGGAAACACAAGTGTTTTCTCAAGCAAAAAAATAGGAGTAGCTATAGGTGCCCCTTTTTGATATATTGATACAATGTTTACCACTATTAGGACAATAAAACAAATATTATTACTGACTAGTATTGACAAGTTTCAACTCGCAATTATGTGCGTCTCATTTTATGTAGTTAATTCTTTTTATGAGGTCTAGTTAGAATCTAGTCTTGTTTCATAACCCTGGCAATTCTATAATAAATGTCTAATTTTCTCCAACTCACACTTTGGACCTCAGAAAATATTGCACTTGGATTTTTGACTGGCTCAACAACAAAAAACACATGAAAAAGGAATAATGAATGACTATTGGGTGGAGATTTGGAAAAAAAAGAAAGAGCAGAGAGGTTCGTGTGGGATATATAAAGGTGCAAGCAAGGGAATTCTACGAAGAAGGAAAAGAAGAAAAAGCTCGATCGAAAGAAGAAGCAGAACGCGGCGCATAAAGATAGACGGGGCTGGATGTTTACAGGGCATCCTCTCCATGCCATCCTCGGCCTTCACCAACCCGCAGACTGACTGCATCGTCTTCGTCTTCTTCATCCCATCAGCCCCCCTTGCACCATCTCGTCACTTCAATCATCAACCATCATCTGTGAAATTCCATCAACTTGGCCAATAGCCAGAGACTCACCACCACAGCAAGGTCTCATTGTTGTCACCATCGCTGTCCATGCCCTGCAGCAACCCATCCCTACCACAATACCAACTCCTCGCGCTGTCATCCGCTATATCTTCAGACCAGCCGCCACAACCTTGGTGACGGTCATGACCCTGGTGCTGCGAAATCTTTCAGTTCGTTTTGGTTCAAACCCATTAGTCATCGCCTTGGCATGGACAGCCTCCGCTCATCTCGTTTAGAGAATTCCGACTCCAACCTATAGACTAAGTCAAGAATCCTCCTTTCTGTTTTTTCATGTGCCATTTCACTTTGTATTCGATTCTGTATCTTCTGTGCTCAGTGTTTCCGTTCATTGATGTTTCTTGTCCAGATTAAGCTCGTAGCTAACGTTCTCAACCTTTGGCCTGGAGTTGCGCAAAGCCGGGTCAAGTTGAACCAAGTCGACGCCACTGAGCTTTAATCACTAGCAGGGCAGTCAGAAAAAAAACCACCAGCCGTTTGTCCTCCCGTTTGGTCGTCCCTTGCTATTTTCCTTTAATGAACTCGGTTTTGCCGACTATCTGTTTCCCTGCATTCGTGGAGGCCGCTCGCCAGCATTGCTCACTTGTCTACACGAATCCAGCACGGTGCATCAATAGCCATTGTTGATTAATCGGTCACAGGTTAAATCGGACCCAGCCTTGCTGTTACATCATATCTTTCCTAAACCACGATCAACCCCCTACACCGAGACAAGGCATTCGAGAATCGGATGACAGAACCGCGGGAAGCAGGCGCTCGAAGACAGGAACTTGAGCCTTTCGTGCAAGGAATTGGCGATTCCATGTGAGATGGTGAAGCGGATCACGAAGACAACCTGGTCTTGATGAGCCAATGGATGAGTGCTTTTGACCATCTCTTGTTCTCATTATTTACTTTCCCCCTTGTTATGAGATAGTGTACTCTGAATCTCTTTACCCGTCAGATCATTGCTTGGAATTGCAGGGTGCCGGCAGCGATACTTTTGATACAAATATGAAAAAGAATCATTCCCAATCATTATCCTCATGTCCTGATTTTGCAGGTCCAAGAGAACTTTTGGGCACGCTCTCTGATGGCCCCTTTTGCTGGCGGGATCTGGGTGGTTTGGAACTCCGCAGTCCAGCTCCTGTCTATTGCAGAACAGAACAAAGTTTATTTATCGGTCAAGGCGAGCGCCATTTCTCGATCCAAGCATCTCAAGGCGTGAGGTATCTCAATCTATCATCAAGTCTACCACAAACTCCTTGTGCTGAAGCTGAAGCGGTAATCTCTCTCTGTATCGGTTTGAATTGCTAGTGAAAGATTCGGTGATTGATGATGACTATCCTACTCTTTGTTGACACACTGTTATTTGTTAATACATAAAAACGAAAAATAGAAAATATATATACATAGGAAAATACCAAGATAAGCCTCATAATAAAGAGCTGGAATAAATGGGACATCAAAAATACAATAATAAAAAGGAGAAAAGAGAGTTCAAGAAAAAAGAAAAAATAAAACTAAAGTCGGAGGTCGTTCAACATAGCCCACTAAACTCGAACCGATAAAGAAAAAGCACAAAGGCCCGAGCGGAAGGAATTCTGGCCTAAGAAGACCAAACCCAGCCCATTCCTTCTTTAGTTTAACTTCTTTCCTCTTAACCCATTTCATTTCCTCAAGCCCGGTTTGTGTTCCCCTTCTTCACTCATGTTCACGCTCATGCCTGTGAGCAGAAGAATGGTGACAGACAAAGAGCGTCCGTGACCGGAACGGTGGCTGAGCGAAGAAAACCAAAGGGTTTCTAGAAGAAGTAGAGCTGGAGAAGCAAAAACGGAATTCTTGAGATTCCTCGGAGGGCTCCTTTTTTAAAGAGAGCGACACTCAGTAAAATGGGGGCGCTTGTTTTATCCAGAGACTGCGGTCAGAGAACTGACCCCAAAGAGAGGCGAGAAATTTCTTTCCATTCGCCGAAATCTCAGTCGACCTTCATCGGAAGTCCACCTGCTGGTCGTCGTTTGTCATCATAGTGATCAACTGAACTGGTAACCTTATTTTCTTTTCCCCTGTCTTGGCTGAGTCTGAAACATAGAACTCACTCTGCGAATTCACGAGTAAACCACATCAAACCGAGACTGTTTGGGATACTTCATGCTAATTTAGAACTTGATACATGGTGTCTACCTTTATGAATCACATTAGAATTGAATTTAGAGCTCGCATTCTTAATCGCATATCAATGTTTGACAATGTCGATGAAACACTGAAACAGTTCTTTTCATATTCACTATCTATAGGTATTTGTTTTAGTTGGTTTGGTTATTTGCTTAATGATCTTAGTTAGTGTTAAAAGATGGTCGCAGGTGTTAGTGATTCAATAGCCAATAGTGGTAGATTAATGAACAGTGGTCAGTGATGCTTGTGGTGGGCGGTGAAGTGATTTGGTCGGAGCAAATTCGTGTCAACGCTAGTTGCCAAAGGTTGGCTTTGATTTGGTGTTGTGGTCACCAAAGGCATTCGTGGAGATGAACTCTCGAGAAAGAAAGAAATAAAAAATAATATTAATAAAAGAAATAAATTGAAATCATAAGAGAGGAAGAGAAAAATTATAAGAATAGGTTAACTTTTTTTATCATCTTCACTATCCCTTCTCTAATCTTTCCATCTCCGCTGCATCTTCATAGGATTAGCCTCATCGCACCCGTAATTACAAATGGGGGTGTGCATGATTGGGGTGTGCATGATTTGGGTGCGCGTTCTGGCTAGAGCTAGAACCGCCCCGCTGTGGTTCCAAAATTTTGAAATCAAACTATCCATAAGTTGGGTAGATGGATCATCCAGGAATTGGATCGCTCTCCGGTTAAAAGTGGATCCATAAAACCAATCTCACCATAATAATATCGTTTTCAAAATCCTATCGTGAGTACTTTTCATATCAAGTAATATTTTCTTTAAATCGAATTGGCTTAATTAAGGGTACCATTTTTTATTTATTTATTGGAAAACACTACCAAAGAAGAGAAATATGTTTTTTTTTCCCTATTTTTGAATCATTTCCGTTAAAATCTAAAATATTTTTAAGTTGAGGTTCTGGACAAATTGTCATATGTAGATCGTCTTTTCCTTTATCCCTTAACAATGCTCAATCTTTTACAACCTTTGCTTTAGTAAATTCTTTTTATAGAAACAATTCTACCGAAACTTCATATTTTCTTGAACACAAAGTGTCCTATGTGAGAGTCCCGAAAGTATCATTTGAAGGAACCATTTGTTGAGTTGCTGAAAAACAACTTACATACTATACTAAATTCTTATAAAACATGGAAACCATGAGAGGAGATAGAGCCCTAAAATTTAGGTTTGCTAATTAGTAATTTAGAAATTTATTTAAATATTAAAATTAATATATTATTATAATATAATCGGTTCGATCTGGATGAGTAGATCCACCCATGGAATTAGGGAATCGAATCAGGGTACACCACCGGTTCTCATAAATTGGAACTGAATCGGATCGGTTCCCTCAAGAACCACAAGTTCCGTGCGGTTCCGGTTCGGTTACGGGTAGGTCCCGATTTTTTGTACACTCCCAATTACAAAAGGCATGTATAAACGTCTACCAGGGTGGTGGGTTTCTTTGTGGGCCATAGGGTTTGCCTCTGTCAACTATTGGCTTACTGTTTCTATAGGTCATAAAAAAAAAAAAAAAAGCATGTATAAAACATCTATTATATGATACACTTTATAACATTAAGAATATAGACTAAATAAATGTTATACACTCAATCAAATAGCACTCAGTCACGTGGATTAATAATTCTTTCTGCAATGCCTTAATACATCATTCTGTATCCATGTATTTTAATAGGTACATCATTTATAACAAGCTAATATAAAAAAGGACATAATAAGTTGAACAGCATATGGTTTTGGGCAAATCATTGCCAACATTTTCGAGTAAACTAGACAGAAGTTCATCCTCGGATAATCCAGACAAAAGTATGATGGATTCACAAATGGTATCATAGACCCTTTGATGCTTGAAAGTGAGCATCGCCTTTCGGAATGTTGTCTCATACCCTGTGTAAACTGAAGTACTTTCTTTCAGGTGCTCAATCACCAGTATTCAATGAATGGTGGAATTACAAAAGAAATAGACATAAAAAGTTTTCTAACGATTGAATTCTTATATAACAAATCTATGCCTACTTTATCATAAGTTCTGTAAATTTAGAACTTCTATAGCACAATGAGCCAATTCATGTTATCAAGTGGCCACAAATAGTCATAACCACCAAGACAAACAGTTCAA